>CAKNXH010062556.1:34618-66853 GCA_932178445.1 Andricus quercusramuli
ACACTTCGCCCATGTTACCCTCCTCCAGGGTAAAGTCGGGTATACTTTAGCCACTTATCAATTACCCGGCGCGACATTACCCTGTACCCTAGCCGACTTTACCCACGAATAATGATTACCTGCAACATTTCTTACCCCCAGTTTTTTCTGTGAGGCGGCCAGAGTGAAGAAGAAGGGAAGGGCCAGTAGGGGAATTATAACCGGGGTTAGAGATGGATTGGAGGAAAAAGATCATGGAGAGGAAGAGGGGGAGGGAGTGCAAATGAGGGAAATAAAAATAGGAGGGATAAAGTGTAAGTTTGTGACAGTGTACAACAAGGATGGGATGGAAAGAATTAAAGAAAGAGTGGAAGACCTGCTGGGCGAAAGAGAAGAGGGTATGGTGGTACTGGGTGGGGACTTTAATGCGAGAATGGGGAGCGAAGGGGGACTTTACAGGGAAGGGGAGAGCTTCGAGAGGAAATCGAAGGATAATGTAATAAATAAGGAGGGGGAGAGTCTAAGGGACTGGATGGAGGATAGAGGGTGGGCAGTGGCGAATGGTATGGCTAATGGGGACGAAGAGGGAGAATACACATATGTAAGTAAGGTGGGGGTATCGGTGATAGATTATGTGGTCACGGATATGCAAGGATGGGAGGAGACGGAAAAATTCGCAGTAGAGGGGAGGGTGGAATCAGACCATGAGCCATTGAGTCTTTGGATAAGAGGTGAGGATGGCGGGAGGCAAGGCAGGGAAGAAGTCTCGATAGGGGAGAGGGTGACCTGGACGAGAGAGGCGATAGAAAAGTATCAGGAGCAGCTAGGAAAGGTACGCTTTGAAGGGGAGTCGGTGGAAGAGATATGGGAGAATTTGAAAGAGAAGGTGAAAGGTTGTGTGCAAAAGAAGGTATTTAGAAAGAAGAAGAAAGGAATGGTGAAGCCGTGGTGGGATAGGGAATGTAAAAAGATGAAGAGGAAGGTGAAGAGGAGGTACAAGAAGTGGAAAGAGGGTAATGCGAGAAGGGAGGAGTACGTAGAAATGAGGAAGGGGTTTAGATTGGTGTGTAAGAAGAAAGAACAGGAAAAGGAGAAAGATCTGGAAGAGGAGTTAGCAAATGTTAAGACAGAGGGGGACGTCTGGAAGATAATAAATAGGTTTAGGAAGCGTAGGGTGGGGGTTAGCGAGAAGATAGGGAGTGAGGAGTGGAGAGAGTTTTTCAAAGAATCATTCCAGGGCTCGGATTCAAGGAAGAAGGATGGGGGAAGTAGAAGAACGGGGGAGGCAGAGACGGAGGAGTTGAATGACGAGGAGATAGAGAAGCAGATAAGCAAGTTGAAAAGGTCCAAAGCAGCAGGGCTGGATGGGCTAGAGAACGAAGCATGGCTGTTTAGTACACAAGAGGTTAGGGAGAGGCTGAAGGAGGTAGTGAAGAGAGTATGGAGGGGCGAGGGATTCCCAGGAAGGTGGAGAGAAGGGTTAATAGTGCCACTGTATAAGAAAGGGGATAGAGATAGGCAGGAAAATTACAGAGGGATTACGCTAATGAATACGGCGTATAAGGTATACGCGATGGTGGTCGCAGAGAGACTGCGGAAGGATGTCGAGGGGAAAGGAATATTTCCGGAGACGCAGGCGGGATTTAGGGCGGGTAGGAGTACTATCGACAATATCTACGTGCTGCAGCACGTGGTGGATAGAGAATTAGCGAAGAAGGGGACGAGAGTGTACGCGTTTTTTGTGGATCTCCAAGGCGCGTTTCCATCGGTGGATAGGGGGAGGTTGTGGGAGGCAATGGAGGATAGGGGAGTAGAGAGAGGCCTAAGTGAAAGGGTAAGGGAGATATATGAAGAGACCAAAGACAAGGTAAGAGGAGGGGAGGGGATTTCGGAGGGATTCTGGATGGATAGGGGTCTAAGGCAAGGGTGTCCACTTAGCCCAACGCTTTTTGCGATTTTAATTGCGGATATGGAAAGTAAGCTGGAGGCCGGGGTGGTAGGAGGAGTCAGGATAGGAGGGGTTGGAATTTGGTCACTAGCGTATGCAGATGACATAGTGTTGCTGGCAACCAGCGAGGAAGCCTTAAAGGAGATGATGAAGAGGTTGAGAAGATACCTGGATGAAAAGGGGTTAGAGCTGAATGCGGAAAAGTCCAAGGTAATGGTGTTTTGAAAATGAGGGGGAAGGGATAAGGGAAGGGAGTGGAAGTGGAAGGGAAAGGAGGTACAGGAGGTGAAAGAGTTTGTGTACCTGGGCTTCGTGTTTCGAAGGAATGGGGGTGTGGATGGTCACATAAAAGAGAGAGTGAGGAGGGCAAATGTGGTGATGAGGCAGGTGTGGGGGTTGGGAAAGAAGTTATTCGCAGATGATTTTGGAAGGAGAATGAAATTGTTTGATTCACTAGTGATGAGTGTGCTATTGTATGGGGTAGAGGTGTGGGGGTGGAAGGAAAGTGAAGAGGTAAATAGAACGCAGGAGAGGTATGTAAAGTGGACCCTGGTGTTGGCAAGAAACACGCCTAATTATATTGTCAGGAGGGAGACGTGGAGAACGAGTGTAGGGATTCTAGCAGGGAGCTGGTTAGGGAGTTTTGGTGGGAGAATGAGAACAGGGGAGGGGGTGGGAAGATGGAGGCGGAGAGGGAACGGTATTTTAGAATGAATGGACTGCAGATGGATGAAGTGAGAAGGATGCATGAGGAAGGAAGGAAGGTTTATGACTTGTTTAAGCAAAAAAGCATGGAGAGAGAGAAGACAGAAGGGGAAGAGAGAATAAGAGAGTCAAGATTTAACGGGAACTATGTGTGGATTATGCCAAGGGCAAGAGCGCAATATTTGTGTGTGAAAGGAGAGAAAGGAAGTCAGGAACTTATAGCGAGGATGAGGTGTGGGTGTATGGAGGGTTGCAATAGGTTCTGGCTCTCTCTTAATCCATTTGAACAAGAGAGGGTTTAATAGATTTATGCATTTTGACATCTCTACTTATAGAATATTGCAACTAGTTTTTCATTTCATCACACAACTGGAACAGAATTTAACAACGGAAAAAAGATTCATCTCGCTGCTAATTTTTATGATTAAACATTGCTTCTTAGAAAATGTACATATGTGTAAGTACAAGAATAATAATTAATTGTTACTTTTCTTTGGGCTTGAGAGAAACCTGAATGTTGATGTTTCTCCGGGTCCTGAAGCATCGCTCTTCCTCTATTGGATGCCTGCTCGCAGTTGGTCTCAGTGTCGCTTCTCTTTTTCCGTTGCCGGCTTGTTCTGGCCTATCTCTGGACTATACATTGTAGCATGTATAATGCAGCGAGAGCTTTGGCAGATGCAAACCGAAAAAAAACCAACCGTTGATCATAAGACCAAAAGACGAATGCATCAACTAAGCACAAACGTAGGCTGGACAAGGCAGTACGCGTCCCGCATTCAGTTTGTGATTGACTGCATAACATCTGGCAGGACTTTCACTGCCAAGGTTCTATAGTTCGCGCGCGAACTGCGGATCCGTCATCACACACTCAACAAGTCAAAGGTACTGACCATCAGGCAGCATATTGTTGACAGTTTTTGTCTGACCCATCTCAAGTCTTCCAAGACCCTCCAGTTACTGTCGTCCAATCGCCCACACGAGAGTATGTCGAGGCATTTTGGAGAGAAGACTACGAAGTCCAGCATCCACTGAAAGAAGATTCAAAGAATATAAATAGCTTCAAGGTTCTGTGCAGTGCGCTCATAACACCTGAGGAGGAATTCCCGCCTATTACTACCGAGAAGGTGAAAAACGTATTGAGAGACATGAAGAACTATTCTGCTCCAGGACAAGATAATATCAAGATCTTCTGGTGGAGGAAGTTTCCTTAAACCCGCCAGCATCTGACCCGCATTTTCAACTCATACTTAAGGTTGAAAGAGCCTATTCCGCAGTAGATGGTGGAAGGGCGCACAGTGCTCCTGCCAAAGGCGGGCAACTTAGCTGACCCGAAGAATTACAGGCCTAATAGCTTGTCCTAAATGATAGGATTGTTCGTACAATCGGACCTATGTGGCGAGAAATGTACGACTAACGCGGCTCAAAGAAAGGGGTAGGAGGATGTCGGGAAAACCTGCTTATCCATGGATGTGTCTGCAAAGACGCAGTATCCTATCAGCGTTACCTAACGATGGCCTGGATTGATTACCGGAAAGCTTCCGATTCAACATCCCATAGACTACACTATACTACATATGTAGGTACTACACCTATATCTAGAGATTGTCGAAAAATACACTTGCAAAATCTAAATGGCATTTGGGTTAGCAAAATGCGCCAAGGTTTCTTTGAAGCGAGGAAAACTTAACGGCATCCCCGGAGACGTCTTATCCGTCAGAATTGCTCTTCCCAACTGTTGGCGAGGAATCAAGCATCTGCAACGAACATGCTCGCCATCCCAGTAGTACTCTATTCCTTTGGAGTGGTTACATGGACGAAGGACGAGTTGTGATCCCTTAATATCGGGTCAGGAATGGTTATTCTCATGAACAAAAGCATGCATCGTAAGTAAGTAGAATGTCTTCGCAACAGGATTATTCTGATTACAGCACATATAGGCGCGAAGGGACAAGACCCTCATCTTGAAATGGTTAGGAAACACGAATGAGTGGGCAAAAAGGCGTTTCTGTACAAAGCAGCGGAGGAGGCTGCTGAAACACTCAGCCTTGACTTCAATATCAGGGTGAGCAAAATGCATCAAATTTTATCCATCTCGAGTACTCACTCCTGAAGGCCTGGATTAAGAAAGCACATGAGAAAAACTTCCGCGAACAGCTCCTCGATAAGAGGATGCACGGCAGCTTCCACAGAAATGTGGTTACCTTTCCCACATTTTGAGCCAAGATATTCCTGATGATATCTGCAGAGCGTGTCATGCACGCCCCGAGCATCTGTGAAACATACTATCTAGCTGGCCAACTCATGCGGGAACGAGCTACATCCAAAGGCACAATGCAGCACTAAGAGTGTTTTATTACCATCTCTGTCACTCTTACGGAATTAGCCCAAATACCGCTCCGCTAAACGCTCCTAGGGGAATAGAGTCAATTGTTGGAAATGCGAGGTGCCGTATATACTGGAACTTTGTATTCTCGACAATTGTTTCTGTTGCGCACTCGAGGCCTAATACAGTTCTCCTTGACTTCGAGAAATGAACCACATTCGTTGTCGAATTTTTGGCACTAGCTGAAAAAAACGTTATAGCTAAGGAGAAAGAAAGAAAGAGAGGTATGAAGACCTTACAAGGGAGTTGCGACGGTTATACTCGGAATTTTCTGTTAAGCTAATCGTCTCAATCATCGGCACTACTGGAGGTGCCAAGGTTTCACTGGTCAATAGCCTGAAAAGCATCCCTGTCGATTTTCATCAAATCTCCACGTTTTGAGACCTCCTGAGTCAGAAAAAAATATTTTTACGAAGGTGTCTGTCTGTCTGTCTGTAGTATCGTGTAGGCACGATAACTTTCGAAAGATTGATCAGATTGGATTGTGCTTTGGCACACTTTTTTATGGCCTAAAAAGAAAGAACGAGTTCGTTAACCAGCTATTTTGGATAAAAATTCAACAAGTGAGCACATTTTCAAAATTTTTGTGACCATTTTTTTTAAATATTTGAAAATTCTATGTAGGGGAAACCTTCCTACAGTGGATCATACAAGCTACAGACAGTGGATAATCATTAATGAAGACCACAAATAAAAGAAAAATAATTTAATTTAATTTAAACTTATTAAAACGTATATTGTCTTAACTATTCATCGAATTAAATTAATTATTTTACATACATTAATATTGTTGATTAACGATTATCCACTGTAGGTTGCACTATTCACTGCAGGGTGGTTTCCCCTACAGTTATTAGTAGTACGCAAAAAAAGAACCAAATATCCTAATGACTTTTTCTGAACACCAAATTTATTGAAGTTACAGCATTTTCAAAATTCCAAAAAACAAACGAAAATGAACATTTTAAGCCGAAAAACGCACGATATGACGATATGAGTTCACGTTTTCATCCTTCTAAATGGTGCCTAAGGACCTTATTGAACAGACTGTGTGCGAAATAATTTTCGCGCATGCGCAGTTTTAAGATGGCTCACTTTAGGCACTGGTGAAAAAGCAGCTCATGCGCTCTTTTGAGATGAGGTACTTCAGATACTGGCACAGGTAACTTTAAACACTGGTGTTGGTATCTTCTTGAAATAAATTTATATTTAACTTGAACAAATCTTTCAATGATTGAAGTTTTATTCTTAGGGTTTCGTAGAAAGCCCCCCCCCCCCCCCTAACCTCCCGGGCAAAAGAGCATAAACGCCAACATTTTTTCAAAAATAATTTTTTTGTCCAACAAATTTTTGTCTACAAATTTTTTTTTCAAACATTTTTTTGTTCTAATTTTTGATCACAAAAATTTTTGTCTCAAAAATTTTTTGTCAGGAAATTTTTTTTTCAAAAAGTGTTCTTCACGAAAATTTCTTTTTTTTAAATTTTTCTTCACAAAATTTTTTTCAAAAATTTTGTTTCACCACGTTTTTTTCAGATAATTTTTTCCCATAAAATTTTTGTTCAAAAATTTTTTTCCACAACATTTTTGTCTCAAAAATTTTTTTTCACAATATTTTTTTTTTAATTTTTGTTCTCAAAAATTTTTGTCTCAAAAATTTTTTTACGCGAAAATTTTTTTTCAAAAAGTGTTCTTCACGAAAATTTCTTTTTTTTTTAATTTTTGTTCACAACATTTTTTTCAAAAGTTTTTTTCATCAACATTTTTGTCTCAAAAATTTTGTTTCACAACTTTTTTGTCTCAAAAATTTTTTTTTACAATATTTTTTTTTTTTAATTTTTGTTCTCAAAAATTTTTGTCTCAAAAATTTTTTTACGCGAAAATTTTTCTTCAAAAAGTGTTTTTCACGAAAATTTCTTTTTTTTTAAATTTTTGTTCACAAAATTTTTTTCAAAAGTTTTTTTCATCAACATTTTTTTTCAACAATTTTTTTTTCACAATACTTTTTTTTCAATAATTTTTTTCACCAAATTTGTTTTCACAAATCTTGTTCCACAAAATTTCCTTCTCAAACTTTAAAAAAAATATTTTTCAAACATTTAAAAAAACAATTTCAAATTTTTTTTTATTTCTCTTTTAAAAAACATTTCTTCAATCTACTCTATGCAATATGAAATTTTTATTTTTCGTTACCTCCCAACAACTTTTTTGGACGGGCCTTGCAAAAAATAGCGTAGGCGATTGGATATGCAAGATACGACAAAAGATGATTCGACCAAATTTATGCACCTAAAACAGGTCTAGAAATTTTTTATTATTCACTTTTTGATATGACGCGCAGTTTTTGTTTTATTCGTGAAAAACAGCATTGAAAATAGAAAATTTAAATTTTTGCACGAATAACACAAGCTACGAAAAACATGACAGAGACCAAATTTGTTTATCCAAAGAAGAGGTACAAATTTGTTCTGAATCATGTTTCGATAGGATGCGTAGTTTTTGTTTTATTCGCGAAAATAACATTGACAGTAAAAACAATCAAATTTTTGGAAAAACAATGCAAGGTACGGAAACAGACGAATCAACCAAAATTGTGCATTCAAAAAATATTCACAAACTTCCAATCAATTTTTCTTGTAAGGATATATTCAAAATGAAAAAAATTATCTTTTTTGAAAAACGGACAAGCTAAAATAACATTCTAGCTAATAAGATTTGTCGCTTAAATTATATCATTATTCTGCATTTGAAATCAAATACAAATTTAGTAATTTGTATATGGAGAACATATAACACGAAGCACAGAGTGCGCGATCAGTGTATTTCGAAGCGCGACGACAAAATCGCGCGCCGTAAGTGCGCTCAATCTTTTTTGTTTCTATCATGCGGTGCAAAGAACCAAATGTGGAAAGCAAGGTTCAAATGAATTTGAAATCAAATATCGAGCGCGAAACGCGAGTGTCTGTATGAGAATGTGTTCCTTAGGGTCGATAGAACCTTGAGAAAATAAAGTTTCTTTCTAGTCTAAAATAAAAACAAATTTAACAATCACTTCATATGTAGAGGTTTCGATGATTTTATAATATTTGCAAATAAACTTTTTCTCTCCATCTAAGTCTAAGACGAAGTTCAAAAATCTAGAGGAACCGAGCGCAAAGCGCGATGTAAATACGCCCGAGCGCGTAGCACGAGATAAATATATGATCGAGCGCGAAAAATGTTTGGTTGCTCCCACCCCAGCAAGGGTAAGAGCTAGTAACCGGAGTAGTATATTATTGACAGACGAAGCTAGTGGTTGGAATTACTAAACGCTTATATACTCCCTATTGCTACTCACAAGAAGGTAGTGCCTACTGCGCATGCGGCCGCATGAACGATTCTCGTTTAGTATATTTTTAAATATTTATAATTTTTGTTTTCCAGTTATAAACATTCAAGAACATACAATAGTACATTGTGTAACGAGTGGGGTATAGTTGCATATTGCGCACGCGGGCGCCGTTGGCGCACGAGCGCAGCGAGTGCGCCATGAGCGCCCAAGTGGCGGAATATGCAACTATACCACACGAGTTGCACACACTATTTTTCATCACGAATGTGAGGAATATGCATTTTTTGTATTTTATCCACACGAGCGAAGCGAGTGCGGAATATCGTCGGTGGCGTTGCGGAGGGGGGGGGGGGGGGGGGGGGGGGGCGGAGCCCCCCGAGAGGAAAAACACCCCAATCAAAAAGATAATTTCAGGTGCCGATGAAGAATTGGCCGTGTTTTCACGAAATAAACGCACCTAACCTGAAACCTGCTGTGGGCATTTGTCATTAGGGTTACCACCTCTCCGGGCCTCGCCCGGAGTCTTCGGGCCTGAGGTCAAATCTCCGGCTCTCCGGGCAAGCTCTAATTTCTCCGGTCCCGTAAGTTTTTAGAGTAAAATTCAGGATTTTTCTGTTTTTAACTTACAAGGCAAGCCAAAAGTAAAAACTAAAGGAATTCTATTCAAATTAGCTGCCTTCAGGCCACTGCTCGCTATATTACCGACTGTAGAATGAACTCTCGCGGTATTCACATATGACCGATAATAACCTAGTTCATTTTCTATCATATTTAATTTCCCCCCCCCCCCCTTCACCCACTGTGAAAATCTCCGGCCGAGCAGTCTGGCCAAGGTGGTAACCCTATTTGTCATTTTTTTATACTTACTTCTTGCATCCACGACACAAAACAAACTGTTGTTGACATTTTGAAGATGATAACGTTGAAGTTAGTAGAAGGTTAGTTGCGTTTGTTTCGTAAAAATACGGCGAAGCGTGTGATTTTTCTTACTAAAACACCGTGGAGCGTGCGATATTTCTTCTAAAACACGAAGCAGCGTGCGATCATTGTAGAACGCACGCTATTCGCACGGCATGCGCAATATGCCACAATGCGCACGGAAAACAGATGTGAAATATGGCATATTCCGTACATGCGTGATGAAAAAATTCTTTACTGCCTCCTATTTAAGCTCGAAAATTTTTAACTTCTTTATATCTTAATTTGCTGCAGAAAAAAATGTGCGCCTGGTAATTTTGGTCAAAAACATTTAGTAATGCTAGCTTCAGCTGAAGCCACATCTCCCGTTTGCGAAATTCGGAAACTATTAGCGATATCAAACTCTCCCTTGCGCATAAATTTAGTGCTAATTAGGTGCTCGGTATTTGCGCCATGCACAAAATCCGGGCACATTTTCACGAAAAATAAGTAGTAATGCTGTCTTCAGGTGACTCTGATACGTAAACTCGGAAACCATTAGTGTTATAAAAGTTTCCTTAATCCAGGAATCTAGTGCTAATGATGTGCTCTAGATTTGTGCTATTCACAACGTCCGGGCACTTTTTTTTTTTGCCAAAAACTAGTAGTAAAGCTGGCTTCAGCTAACTCAGTATGTGAAAATCGAGCACCATTAGTGATATCAAATTTCGGTCATTCCAATCTTGAAAATTTGTAGCACGTCTTGATTGTCTTAAAATATTGATAAACATCAAAATAATTTCCAAAGAAGTCCTAGGTCCACTTAGTCGTTTGAAAACGTAGAATCGCATATGGTCATTTATTATTTGAGCGATGTCAAAATCCTTTATCATGAATGAAATCTGAAAAAGACAGAACATATGAAGGCCGAGGGATCAAAAGGGCCTAACTAACATTTTTTTCGAAATTGAGGTTTTTGCATTTTTGGATTCTTTGAACAAATCGCCACAACGAGATATAATGCAAAACATTCAAAAAAAATTTTGCAACTTGAAAAACAAAGGCAAAATGCGCCACGCGCCTAAGTCAAGGGGTATCGAGGGATCAAAACGGTCTAACTGCTTCGCCGAGGTTCTAGTATTCGGTGATGATATGTGAATCATCTAAGTGTGTCCGGATGTTACCGTGGGCTTCAAGGAAGCAACCTGCGGTCGATAATTTTGATTTTTGTTATGGTGCTCCTGTCATAACAAACGTCATCCGGTGTTTGGTGTGTTCCGAGGATTGCTCAAATTTGTAAGTATACGAATCAAAATTTTGAAAAAGTGCAAACGGGGTGTCATAAAGGAAACCCTAATGAGCATTTCTGTTGTTTCTTTTTTTCTCTAGCATTAAAATTGGCGGAGAATGCCGCGAAAATCTGACGCTCAGCGCGAATGCGTGGCGAGGAATATACGACTCGCAATTTGCAGATAGGCCCTTTTGATCCCTCGGTACCCCTCGACTTAGGCCCCTGCTTATTTCGAAAGCTCATAACTTTTTTGGATTTAGACTCAATCAATTCAAACTTGGAGGATGAACGTAAAATGGTATCAACAATATATAATACAAATATCCACTTGATTCAATAATACATTTCGGAATGAAAACGTTTTTTCCCTGCTCTGCATAGTTATGAAATTGTCAGTTAGGCCCTTTTGATCCCTCGGCCTTCATATGGAGATATTATTTCTAAAGAGAGAGAATCTAACAGAGGTCAAACGAGTCAGCGCCGCCGCCATGGAAAAATGAAAAATGGAATACTCCATCTGTTTTTGCTCTTTTTTGCTCTCCGATGGCCTATAATACATGTCGCAAAAAACTACTTTTAAGTCACACATACCAGCGCCTGGTGATAAAAAATGTCTTAAAAGTTTAAAAACAACTTCAAACAACGAAAAGATGATTCAGAACATTACATTAGGAACTGAACTATTTGAAATTTACCTCTTTCGTAATTTACCACAGAGTCTACCCATCGACGCACATGTATGTAGTGAAACTTACATTACTTTTCGGTTCTCCTGTGGCAGATATTCTATTTTAAAAAAAACTACCTCTAAGTGAAAATATCAAGCTCTTGTAATTAAAAATTGTCTGAAAGTATGAAAAGAATATTAGATTTAATGCTTTCAAGATGGTTCATTATAATAAAAGGAGGTGTTTCGGGTTTCCATCGCGTGCAAAACTAGGAATCTTGCCGACGTTTCGTGAACATTGCAGTTCACTTGTTTAGGGCCAACCTACAATTAAAGTTTCAGGTTTTGTTATTCTTATATATCCTTTCTACGATGCCCTGTGGCTGGCCAGAGGGCCCCAGCGGGGGACTGATCGACGTTGATTGGGCAATCAAGACTATTAAAAAACCAGGAAGGACGGAAAGCCAAATGGGAGTGGTATTATAACCATTGTCCCTTTTGTAGTTATTTGGATTTCGATTGCTTTTTCTATATTTTCCTGGAGAAATATTGTATGTTTTTGCAATGACTGTCGTTTTGTCAAATGAAATTCTATGTCCTGTTTCGATATGATGCTCAACTAGTGCTGATTATGTGTAATGTTTTAGCTTCACTTCACTCTTATGCTCCTTTGTACGTTGGCTCGATGCGCTCCCGGTTTCTCTACTATAGACTTTCCCACAAGAGCAAAGGATTTTATATACTCCCGGATTACTGAGAGGTACCTTTCTACCTTTAGGGATCTTCATGAGATGTTCTATTTTCGCAGGTGGCTTACATACGGTTTGGATGTCGTGTTTCTTAAGAATTCTTCCTATTTTTTCTGTGGTATTATGGTGTAATCGATTGATGAAATCGGAAAAATTGTGTAGTTCATCTAGTCCAATTCTTCATATGACAAAAGTGTCATCAGCGTAACGTCACTAAAATTTCGGTTTAAGCTTGGATTGGTGGAAGATTTTAGTTTCTAGATGTTCCATGAAGGTGTTGGCTATTACTTTTTTTTTTACAAAAATCGGTTTTTTCTAACACTGGCATTATCTAGGTTGCCTTTCTGTGTAACAAATAGAATTTGTTCAAATAATTCACATTTAATTCAGAATATTAATAGATATACCACTCGACTATCAATAATATTCGTTAAAAAAAACACAATACTTTCCAAATTTTTTCCATTTTTTATGTTAAAAAAAAATTATTCTTTTCTCAAGAAAGTGTACGTAGGTATGCAGAAAATCAAGTTTCTTCTTCACAAAAGTTATTCCGAAAAACCCTAAAAGTAATATTTTTGATTAATTTTATCATTATTTTGATTTTTCATAAAGATAAATTCATATGGACTAAGTGTATGAAAATAATTTATGTGATACCAGGGAATTCATGTAGAAAACATCTACTAGTCTAGGTATCGTAACATTATTTGACTTGACGTTGACTTTTATTTTATTTTGACTTGAATTCTAAAGGCAATTATAATCTTTCATTCATGGTAACTCTGGTCAGGAAACTAGCCCCGGGTATGTACTCGGACACCAATCCTGGTAGAGTATTAAGGAGCCATTCGCCAAATACGTGATGCATTTGCCAGGAATTTCTGACCCCCGCGCCCCCCTCCGCGTGAAACTTTTTCCATTGTTCCTAACATGGAGAATGATACTGAAATGAATGATGATGAATGATTTTATTAGCGACAATTATCTTTAATGAAAATCATCAATTTTTCTACGTTACGACAGGATGTGAGCTCGCACAGAAGCGAAAGAAGAGTTGTTTAGTGTTTTCTACTAACCAAATATAGATTTTTATTGCTTATTTTATTTTCGGTATTTCGATTCAATCAAGAGGTCCTTTTTCTAGATTTCGTCTAATTATTCGAGACGCCGAAATTATAATTTGTAGTCGTAATTTTCCTACCTATTCAAATTGTTACTTTTTTCATTGGATTTCCAAGATTTGTATTCAGTTGTGGTTTCATTAAGGAAATCTTGAGTATTTTGAAACTGATTGCAAATTTTGCTTTAAAAAAATAGTTTCTATTCCTAGAGTTCGTGAAACCAAATTATTGAAATTGTCCATCACTTAATTTTTATATAATTGTTTTTTGCAAACTTAAACAGTTTATTGGAAGAGCTCCCGCATCAGAACAAGTTGAGGATCCAAGTAAGCTTCTTCCTTTACAAAACACATTCGAGTATTAAATAATTTTCTTAGTTAGAAATCTATTTTCGTGATAAATTTGTCTGTATTATTGCAGAAGATTAAGAAGTAGATACTTGAGCTCCCATGTGGAAACGGTTTTAGAAAGAATCTTTTCCTTAGTTCTGAGTAATGGTCGTTTATCAGCAGAAGGTTTTAGAAAAAGCATAAAGTGTTGGATTGCATCTCGCACCTAGGTTTAATTAATCGGTGTCTCGCAGCTGGAGAAAAGATATTGCAGGAGCGTCCTCGCCAAAGCACCTGTCTCGTTCTGTTGCAAAGCAGAGAGTGCCCTCCCTAAATAGTTCCTCGCATAGACTGATTCTCTCCATTCGGCATTCGTTGGACCCGTTCATCCATTTTCCGATTGATGGATGCACACGCAATTATCAATTTTTCCTTCGATTCGTAATGGTTTCACGAATTAAATATTTCATTCAGTAGCGTAATATCTATATTTTTCTCGCGTTCTAAATCAACTCTCATTTATCCGTGAAAAAACACCTTCATCTGCGTAACGGAGTACCCCTCAAGTTTACAAAGCCACCTTAAACCACCCCCTAACACTTATCAGAACAAATCGAGAGTGACTACTCTCTATACAATCAATAAAAAATTGAAAAATTTGAAATAACCAACAAATTACCTTCAGCAAACAACAATTTATGTTCCCAAGCCCATAATACTATTCAAAAAACCCAAAAGCCACCCCTCAGACTTGTATCGGAACAAATCCTGAGTGGCTCCGTGCAAAGCACGTAAAATGCTTCTTAATTTTGAAATAATCACGTGAGTCACCTTAAAAACACTCCAAATTATATTTGATGTCCCACTATAAATTTTTAGGACCCCCTAAAACGAGCCCCACTACATTTACCTAAACAAGTCCCAAGTGCCTCCACGCAGAACAAACACAATTTTTGGAAATTTGAAATAATCACATGGGTTACCTTCAGAAAATATTTTCTTGTAAGTACGAAAGCAATGCACATATTTATTAATTGAACATATTTAACATATTTTAAGTTTGAAAGAATTATTCATTGTTTTCAGGGTAAACATCGGAAAACAATACTTTGTTCAAATACTGAGAACATTATAACTGGAGTTTGGAGGTTTTTGAACACCAAGAAGAAGAATGAAGAAGAATATAGGTATTTTTTATGTGCCTGCATCGCGCCAAAAATATTTTTAATCCAGGATCCAGCACCAGTTCCTGACTTCTATTTACGGACAATTTCCTCCGTCTAGTCTTATTTGCAAGAGCCATCGGGCACTGAAAGTAAAAATATTTTTTATTATTCAATACTAGTAGTTTCAACTATATTATTTGAAACTATGGCTGAATACTGAAATTCTTATTCAAGTTCAACAAAATTTTCTCTATTTTAGTGAAATAATCTGTATCCTGTATTTTGCCAAAGTTTCTGTTTAAATAAATAAATAGTTGACGTAGAGTAAAAATGCCGTGAAAGGCCAAAATAAATCATAGTTTAATATATAATCTAAAATAAGTCACAGTCAAAAGAGTCGTTGCGTAGTTCCTTCATATGTAACCAGGTAACTATTCCTGCTATTAAGGTAGTAATCGCCGTCGCGAACATTTTGTTTGCCTCTTGCTTTGAGATATGCAGACGTAAGATTCCTAAGCTTATCGATAACTGATAATTATTTGGATTTATTCGTTTTTGCTTTTACTTTGAATAACAGTTCTAACAATCCAGATGCACTTAACAAGTAAAATATTTTATTCGAAACCACCATGTCATTGGCCTGTAGCTTCCCCTGAAAAGTGAGCGTTGTGTAGCCCTTTATCGAATGGTGTCAGTTGCTGACATGTAATTGGTTCCAAAAGCGCAACACTGACATATAAATAGTTCCAAAAATGGCCGTCGAATAACGCACAATGTTATCTCTAACCGTACTGTTGGGAAAAATAATCACACCAGTTGGCACTCTAGCTGAGGCCGAACCACATTGAAAATTTAGCGTTATCCACAAGATAACCTATCACAGCTCAAGCTGACTACTGCCACGTCAGTCATATGTTTTCGGTCATGTCGTAAATGTCGGCTGTGGGGAGTTGTGGTCCACCATTAGTGGGGAGTCGTGGGCCAAACGTTCTTAATGCGTATTCCAATTTTTTAAGTGAAACTTCTTTTCTCTTGTTTTGAAAAGACTTTTGCATTTTCTGCAAGGGCACAATGCCAAAGATTTTAAATCGGAACAGCACAGTTCACTGCAACATGTGCGATCGTGCTGTGCACTTGAAACGTGCCAACATGAGGACCGGCTATTACACTTCCATACATTGTGAATCAGAATAATTTTTTTTCAATCTTTTTAAAATCATTAATTTTTAACTACTGCAACTTTAATAAACATAAACTACTGGAATATGCCATTTTCTTTTATTTTTTGTCATGGCCCACAACTCGTCACCAAAATCACAAATATCGATTTTTATAAGATTTACGTCATCCTAAATATTTTTTGCGCATTAACGAATTTTATTAATTGTGGTCTCCAGTTGATATATTGAGAAGTTTACTACAAATACCAGTTCATACATTGACAATTCATCGATGTTCATAGAAGTTATGGCTTGAAAATAAAGCGTGGCCCACAACTCCCCACTCTCCCCTACTACTATCATTATGCGTCTTTCTATTTCGGTCGATATTCTACTAGATGAATGACAAAATTCTCTAAATTCGTGGCGCCAAGGCAGTTCTCTACTCTAAAGTACAATTTATGTATTTTGAATAAATTTCAATATGATTAACTACCCAACAGTAATAACGTATTTTACATTACCTGTATATTATATGATAAATTTTATTTCTGTTACTGTCAGTAGAATATTAATGCTAAAATATAGATGAAGAATGAGAAATCTAGGATTTACAAAGAATGTTAAAGGGTGTTTAAACTGATATACATATCAATTTCGTGTTAGTCCACAATTTTTTTTTTTTTTGAAGATTGAAAAATTTGTTGTAAAATCTATTACTATTTTGAGTGTGAGTAGAACGAAATTAGTACTCAATTCCAGTTATCATTTGGGATTAACATACCTATGTAATTTTAATTTTTGACATATTTGAATCAACGAATTGACTCGTATAAAATGTTAATTATCGTACATATTAAAATTTTAAATATTAAGTAGTGGATTCTATAAACAATATAACATATATTTCATTGGAAGAATAAAAAATCTTACTAACAATTTACATTCTTCTTTCGATCGCCGAATTATTATGGAAGTGGCTGGTTTATCGCTTTAGAGAGTGTCAGAGAGAGCGTACTTCGGGTATTTCTGACAACTTTCGGAGTAGCATACGAGCCGACGGAAATAAGAACGCTTAACAGGTTATGGGCCCAGTTTTCTTATTCTGTGCATGAATCTTGTGAAAAGGAGAGAGGCCAATCAAAACCCTGGTGCGGGTGTTAGCCACTGAGCTGCTGAACTATTGACAAAAACGAGTGTGTGATTCAGATCCGTCATGTCTCAAGACATCTCAACTCGCAATGTAATGAAATTTGACGGGTTGAATTTTCAGCGGTGCACAAGGCGCTTCATTGGCTGCCGTTCGCGCTTTCATTTGAAATTTTAAAAAATACAATTTTTTTTATTTAATAATTATAATAAAAAATAAGTTTTTTAACATGTTCAAGTGGCACGTAGGTGGTTTTCAATATGTTCTGAACATCAGTACGGTCTCCCTGCGGTACCTTTGCACACACTCCGTCCCCTTGACTTCCAAGTTCAGACCTTCTTTAAGCCTGAACGTTGGGGCTTTCTCCACAATCCAGTCTCGCGACCAGATATCAACGGCCTCCACATTGATGGCCCCGGACCTAGTGAAGATCTCGTTGAACCTGTGGGCGCGACCCTCGCGAAGTAAAGCGTCAATCCCTTTTGAGATTTCATCCCTTAATCTGTCCAAATCCTCGAGAGTTAAACAGTTATCAGGATAATTTACAATGAAAATTTTCAGCTTTCAGAACCCGTCTCTACGAACTGATTCGTGTAAGGTGTTTTCCGACAGGCAGGCTTCCGGGCCGAAGGGGATAGGCTGGATTCCAGTCGTTGGTCATCTTGAATCCTTAATCAGACCCATTGCGGCTCTAGATTTTCGACCCTATCTAGGGGCAAGCAGGGTTACCTTCCGGGGACCAACTGGGATCCGCAGTGGTTGCAGAAGTGTCCGGAGGTGCCCGAATTAGCTTCTTAATGGCTGAGACGGGAATCTCCATTACGCAGATCAATTTGCACCACAGTGAAGGCGCTTCGGCGGTTCTAGTCAGATGCATGTCTGTGGTGCAGAGAGGACTTGCCCTAATCCAAGAACCCTGGTTAGGCAGGGAAAGGATTTGTGGCTTGTCAGGATGTGGCTCTATACATAAGGGGCCACGCGAAAAAACGCCAAGGCCATGCATAGCCGTTAAGGGTATGGATGCGATCTTGGTGCCTGAATTCTATTCTAGATATCTCACCGTTATTAAGTCGAAATTCAGGAGCAGTAGCGGAGAAAGGATCGAGGTATTCATTGCCTCTGCTTACACAACGTGTTTCGATTAACCCTAGAAAAATCCGTGGTTTCGAAGATCAGACAACCTAGAAATACACTTTGGGACTCATATAAATAGGAATTCAAAAGGAGGCTTGCGGAAATCCCTACAAGCTATGGTACCAATGATAAGTTGGAGCACCATCCGAAAATTTTCTGCGAAGGGTTATGACAACATCATATGAGAACAATTGCCCTAGAAGCAAAATTAAGTCCAGGAAGGAAGCTAAATTGCCTTCGGACCGGGACATCTATAAGACTGCCCAGTGTGAATACAATGAAAAAATAAGGAAGTATAAGCAGGAAGATTGGAGGGCTTCTGCGAGGAATCAAAAAACATTCCGGAAACAGCAAAGCTCCACAATATCCTGGCAAAAAATCCGGAAGCTCGTCTCGGGCCCATAAGGCTTGATAATGATGAGTTCGCTGAAGACGAAGAAGTAACGCTACATCACATGATGGAAGTTCACTTCCCAGCATTTCAGCGAATCCGAACCGACCAAGAGGAGGAAGGCCGGGGTCAAGGGGTGAAGAGGGCCGACTAGAATTTCGCCGCTAAGTTCGCTGATTACAAAAAGGTGGAAAGGCCTTAGGGTTCTTCAGTCCCTTGAAAGCGTCAGAGGCAGATGGCATATATCCAGCGCTTTTACAAAAAGGCACGGATTTAGTCTTCCCTCCTCTGACGAAATTATTTAGGGCAAGTTACTGCTCCCTTAAACACGTGCCCATAGGCATGGAAGGATGGCAGAGTGGCCTTCGTACCTACACCTTGGAGAAAGGGTTACACTGCTGCCAAAGATTTCCGAACAATCAGCCTAACGTTTTTTTGTCCTGAAGACGCTGGAGAAGCTGCTCGACAGATACATCAAGGATGAGGGGTTCTTGGCCTCCCCGCTCTATAGAGAGCAGCATGCTGTCCAGGCAGGCTACTCGGTAGAAACTGCGCTTCATGCTGTTGTTGCAAAATTGGAGCAGCCGTTGGAACAAAAGGGTATGCTGTGGGCGCTTTCTTGGACATAGAGGGAGCTTTCAGCAATACTCCTCCAGAATTCATCGGTCTAGAGGCTTTGAGATGTTAGGAAGCATGCTACGCCGAAGAAGTCTCGAAACCAGATGGAGTGAAGGCCTAGTCAAGGGGATAGCTCCGCGGGGTTGCCCACAGGGGTGTGTTCTGTCTCCCCTACTGTGGTGTATTGTAGTGGACGGCCTTCTTCGAATGCCAAATAAAGACGGGTACTATACTTAGGGCTGTCGGTAAACCCGGAAAAAATCAGCCTAGTCATCTCCACGACAAATTATAAAATTGCGAAAGTGAACGCTCCTGTATTCTGTAACGGGAAGCTGACGTTTTCAGACTCAGTAAAATATCTGGGAGTAATCCTAGATAGCGAGATGAACTGGGTAAAGTACCTAGAGAGACAATGCAGGCAATTTGTCATGACTTCTTGGACGTGCAGGAGAACCTTTCGGGGTGGCCACGAGCGCAACTTAAAACAATGCAGGACAGGCTGCGAAGCTTACAAACGCTAGCATTTAGAGGTTTCACTGGCGCAACGAGGACTGCGCCCACAGCGACGATAGGATTCATGCTCTCCGAGGAACCCGTACATGTGGAGATAACCGCTAGAACGGCACACGCGATGGGCCGCCTGGCAAGAGCAAATAGATGGGCTTCAACTAATAGACACTCTAGGCTCCCGAGTTATATCAATGCACTGCCGATTCTACAGATGAGGCAATATAAAATAATGAAACGCTTCAACTTCGTCAAAGCTTCTCGCGTCTACATCCCAAACAAGAATCTGTGGAAAGCAAATAGTAACCCGCTTCTCCAGGGGGAAATCTGACATACAGATGGCTCCAGGGTAGAGGGTGGGTCAGGAGCAGGAATTTATGACAGCAAGAGAGGGAAAGAGATAGGAATCGCACTTGAGCGACACGCTACTGCCTTTCAGACGAAGGTCCTGGCCGTCGTTCGCTGCGCTGAAATACTAATAGAGGAAAACGCTGCTGGCAGACAGATTACGATCTGTTCGGACAGCCAAGCGAAACTAACTGCAATAGGGAAACCAGACATAACATCAGAACTGGTCTCAGAATGCAAAAAGGCATTAAACCAACTTGCAGAAATGAACAAAGTAGCTCTCATATGGGTCTCTGGACACACAGGGATCAAGGGCAACGAAAAGGCGGACCAGTTGGCAAAACGCGGTGCAGCGCGTGAATACATAGGACCGGAACCGGTACTAGGAATAGCGTCTTGCTGTGTCGGAATGGCCATCAAAAGCTGGATCCAAGAAAGATATAAGGATAGTGGTAAGGACCCTAACTAGGTACAACCACTTGAACTACCATATGCACAAAATGAGGTATAACCCCACGACAGAGTACAGAAAATGCGGCAAGGATGACGAAACATCCTTGCATGTATTATGCCAGTGTCCGGCATTAGCTAGGCTCAGGCAACAGACCTTCGAGGCCCATTTCATGGAAACAGAGGAAATTACAACGCAATCAGTGGTCGACATACTGGGCTTCGTCAAGAGGTCTGGGGTCGACTGCTGAGAGTGAATAAGTAAGGGTGTGGCACAATAGGCTTTATAGCTTGAGCGCCAGGGGAGCTTTCCATGGGCTTCGTGCCCGTATTAAAACTAACTAGTTAACTAAGACCTCCTTGTGCCAACAAGTTTTCGCTCTTAAATTTTCTACGTGAAAAAAAAGGTGAATCCGCTAAAATCTTACTAATATTACAGTATTATTATTATAATCTTATTATAGTTAGTTTAGCAGCAGATTTAGTTTCAATTTTCATATCGTAACGACTTTATACATTATCGAATTCTAAAGACCTCGTTTTGCGAGAAAATTCAAACAACTGCACAAAATTACACAGCCCACAAAAAAAATGTCTGGGCACGAGACCAGACCACCATACCTATATGTTTCTGGGGTCGCTGATTCCAAATCAAGGGTCCGTTTTTCTCCATCAGATCAGGGTCAAGGTCATTTCAATGTCAAATCAAGATTATTCCACGAATGTGGGCCAAGATGCCGTTTCTGTATGTTTTTGAGGTCCCTGAGTCCGAGTTCGAGGTCTGTTTGTCTCTATCAAGTCAGGGTCAAGGTCATTTCGAGGTTAAGTCGAGGAAAAAACCTGCGAACAGAAACAATTGCTACATCCATACGTTTTTGGGGTCGCTGAGTCTGAATCCGGTGTCCGTTTTTCTCCATCAGGTCAGGGTCAAGGTCATTCGCTTTCGACGATTTTCCTCGATTGGACCTTGAGATGACCTTGATTCAGACCTGATGAAGACCAACAGACTTTGGATTCAGACTCAGGGACTCCAAAAACATACAGAAACGGCTTCTTATCCCACATTCGTGGAATAATCTTGATTTCACCTTGAAATGACCTTGACCCTAACCTGATGAAGAAAAACGGATCCCAGATTCGGAATCACCAAGAACATACAAAAACGGCATCTTGGCCCATATTTGTGGAATAATCTCGATTTGACCTTGGAATTACCTTGACCCTGACCTGATGGAGAAAAATGGACACCGGATTCGGACTCAGCGACCCCGAAAACATATAGATATGGTGGTCTGGTCTCGTGCACAGAATTTTTTTTACATTCTCATTCTAATGAGAGTTTTATGTCAAATTTGACATTGTCGGCTTCCATCAAATCTCCACGTTTTGAGACCTCCTGAGTCAGAAAAAATGATTTTTACGAAGGTTTCTATCTGTATGCATGTGTGTATGTATGTCTGTCTGTCTGTAGTACCGTGTAGGCACGATACCACTCGAAAGATTGATCAGATTGGATTGTGCTTTGGCACACTTTTTTAAGGCCTAAAAAAAAGGACGAGTTCGTTAACCAGCTATTTTGGATGAAAGTTCAAAAAGTGAGCACATTTTGAAAATTTGTAGACCACTTTTTTCTAAGATTTGAAAATTCTATGTACATTCATTAGTAGTACGCAAAAAGAGGAACAAAATATCCTAATGACTTTTTCTGATCAAAAAAATTATCGGAGTTATAGCATTTTCAAAATTCCAAAAAACAAACGAAAATGAACATTTTAAGCCGAAAAACGCACGATATGAAAAAAAGTCAAGAGGAGAAAAACATTGCTTTTTGAACACCTTACAATATTTTCATAACAACTTTTTGAATTTAAGAAAAATCAAAAATTCAATTTTTGATCGCACAAAAAAATAATGTGAAATCAAAAATTGCATTTTTGTAACACCGACTTCAAAATTTGACGTTCTCATCCTTTGAAATGGTGCCTAAAGTACCTTATTGAGCAGACTGTGTGCCAAATAATTTTCGCGCATGCGCAGTTTGAAGATGGCTTACTTAAGGTACTGGTAACCAAATTTTTTTCATATTTTTTTCCACAAAATTTTTTTTCATAAATTTTTTCACACAAATTTTTTGTTTAAACTATAAAAAAAAAAATTTCGAAACATTAAAAAAAATTTTTTTTTCAAACATTTTTTTCCATTTCTCTTTTTAAAAGAATTTTTTCAATCCACTCTGTGCAATATGAAATTGGTATTTTTCGTTACCTCCTCCTAACAACTTTTTCGAGCGGGCGCTGCAAAAAATAGCGCAGGTGATTGGATATGCAAGATATGACAAAGGATGGTTCGAACAAATGTATGCACCTAAAAAAGATCTGCAAATTTTCTTGTCATAATAAATTTAAATTCAAAATTTAGAATTTAAAATTTAAAGATTTTTCGGGTTTCAATCGTGTGCGAAACTATGAATGTTGCCGACGTTTCGTGAACATTGCAGTTCACTTCTTCAGGGCTGACCTGAAACTGAAGTTTCAGGTTATGTTGTTCTTATATATGTATTCTCTACGATTTCTGTGATTGGCCAGAGCGCCCCATGGTGGGGACTGGTTGAACTTGATTGGCCAATCTTTAAATTTTAAATTCTAAATTTTAAATTTGAATTTATTGTAATGAATCATCGTGAAAGTATTAAATCTATTATTAATGAACTCTGCGAAGAGAGTTTTCTTACTAAAACTAACACTTTTAGTAAGTTCAGGTCTTCTAAAGCTGAGCTGCTAACATCTTTAGCTTTCTTAAAACGTTGTAGGGACAATAAAATTGTCCCAAAATTATTACAGTTAAAAAACCATTTGGGAACATCTAAATCCAAATCAATTTGATATAAAACAAGTTTGCTTCTCTTGAAAGAAAGAATACAACATAAAAAATTTGACTTGCACACTACCTCCAAAAAACTATTAAAACTTCACATTTTTCTATCAAACACTCTCAGATTTGATATTTGGTCCACATTGGATCGCATATCGTTTGACCAATCCCAAGGAATTAAAGACTTTTGCACTCAGAAACAAAAAAACGAAATTTGACAAATTACTTCCAGTAAAGCACGCACCATTAACGAATACAGCAAGAAACATCTCTAACCATCCTCTCAGCAATGAAATGATTTCAGCCTTATCTAAAGGAGATAATTTTGCAGTTGCTCCCTCCAAAATCCCAAAAGAAGAAATCATCAGTAATTTGGAATCCACAATATACACCCTTCCACCCGAAAAAGCAAATGACATACGACGTAGGACAGCCAACATTTTACGCGAAGCCCAACTTCCCTCCTCAAACTTAACAAAACAAGAAAAAACAGCTATTAAAGAACTCAATCAGAATAAAGACATCACAATATTACCCGCAGACAAAGGCAACACAACAGTAATAATAAATAAAAAAGACTATAACAACAAAATCATGGACCTTCTTACTGACGATACATATAAAAAGCTTTAAAAAGACCCCACAAAAACAATAACCAGAAAAACAAAAAGCCTCCTAAAAGACTCAAATCTTGACGACGATGCAATATCTAAATTAAAACTTACTAATCCTATCTCTCCAAAACTTTACGGACTCCCAAAAATTCACAAAAACAACATCCCACTCAGGCCGATCGTCAGCGCAATAAACTCTCCAACTTACAACCTAGCACGCTTTCTCGCCAAAAAACTTAAGCCTTTCACAGGAAACTCTATCACACACATCCAAAACACTTTTGACTTCATCAGAAAAATACAACAGATTCACATTCAACCCCAAGACATCCTAGTAAGTTTCGACGTAGTATCTCTCTTTACAAAAGTACCAATCTCTGATACAATCGATATTATTAAATCCTTTGCAAACTTCCCCTCCAACCTCACACCTCTAATAGAACACTGTCTCACTAATACCTACTTCTCTTTTAATAACCATTTCTATGAACAAACCTCAGAAGTAGCAATGGGATCTCCAATCTCACCTGTAATAGCCAACATTTTCATGGAAAATCTAGAAACTAAAATCTTTAACAAATCCAAGTTTAAACCGGAATTTTGGTGCCGTTACGTTGACGACACTTTTGTCATCTGGAGACAAGGACTAGACGAACTAAACAAATTTTCCCATTTCATCAATCAAATACACCCTAATATCCAGTTCACTATGGAAATTGAACAAAACGGAAAATTACCTTTCTTGGACGTACTAGTTTATAAAAGATCCGATAATACATTAGGACATGAAGTTTACAGAAAACCCACGCACACAAACAGATACCTGCATGCCTCCTCTCACCACCACCCATCTCAATAACAATCGGTCATCAATTCCCTTGTATACAGAGCTGTCTCCATAACAGATAAAGATAACTTACAAAAGGAATTACAAAATGTTAAACAAATCCTAATACAAAACGATTACACAAACAAACAAATTAATAAAGCAATAAAAAAATACACTCAAGAAAACAAGTCAACACAACCTACTAAAGAAAGAGAGAGAGAGAGAGAGAGAGAGAAAAAAAAACAACCACCATCCTATCCTACATTCCAGGTATCACGGAACAAATAGGAAGAATTTTCAACAAACAGAACATCCAAACTATATTTAAACCACCTGCAAAAATAGGACAACTTCTAAACAACCCTAAAGATAAAAAGGAACCTTTCAGTGATCCGGGAGTATACCAAATCCCTTGTTCTTGTGGTAAAGTCTATATTGGAGAAACCGGGAGGGCCAAGAAAACATAGAGAAGCAATCGAAATCTTGAAACACCTTAATAACATCAATAGGGACAATGGATATAATACCAATCCGATTTGGCTTTCCGTCCTCCCGGGTTTTTAAAAAAAGACTTGATTGGCCAATCAAGTTCAACCACTCCCCACCATGGGGCGCTCTGGCCAATCACAGACATCGTAGAGAATACATAAATGGGCGACTTGCAAATAGATTTCAATTTTGGTGTCCGAGATGCGAGTAAACTGAAGTTCTAAATTATGCAATAATTGTTATCATCTTTCTCAGATATATGTACCAGAATGTAATTTATAACATGGGAGAGCTGTTTGATCTAGACTATCAATTTTTTACACTAATTTGTGTCTAAATTATTCTTTTACTTAAAGTACATTATTATAAAGGTTTAAAATTGGGTTTGGCAGGATTAGCGGGTCAAAATAATTCGAATTTTTTTTAAATGTACAAAAGTTGTCTGCACGTTCTAAAAAAATTTTGAAATTATTTAGAAAATTTGTCTCAAAAATTATTTTGAAAATTTTTCTCAAAAATTTTTTTGAAATTTTTTTTGAAATTTTGTTTGAATTTTTTAAAAATTTATTGAAAAATTTTTTTGAAATTTTATTTTTTCCAATTTATTGAAAATTTGTGTAGATAATTATTTACAAATTTGATTTTTAGAATTTAAACTTATCTCCTTGACGTGAATTTGTATGAGAAAAGTAAAAAAAAATATCTATTTACAATATTTTATTAAGAAGTTTAAGAAGAATTTAAAAAAAATTACATTTAAAACATTTTCTTCTTTCTCTTCAATGCGACTTCGAACTTTTTACCAGCGAGTGCAAAAAAAAGGCTTCGGAGTTGTTAAAAGGTTTCAGAGTCGTTAGCTTCGGAGTTGTTGTTTGCAATTTTTAAGTGATATAAAACACACAATTGAAAAAAAAATAATTCCAGCTTTGGGAAAGTGTTTTGTTCCATCAACCCTTCGAATTTTATGGGGAAATTTGTTTGAAAAAAAAATTATTTTGCGTTTTTACCTCTTTTTTTTGGGAGGCTTCGGAGTTGTTATTCAGGTTAACCGATAGTTTTTCCCGTGTTCTCAGACGACTTACGAGGATTTAATCAATTTCAAGATTCTGGAAACCTCATGTGTTTTTAAAATTTGATAAAAACTACTTATTTTTCATAATTATAATTGATTATAATACGAATTATCACCTCAAATTCGTTAAAATTATAGAGGCTTCGGAGTTGTTCACAAACCGAGGGACAGACATATAAGCATGATTCTTTCAGTCAGTATTTATAATCTCTAGGAAGTTAGTATTGCAATTTGAACTGCATCATATATTTAAAAAGGGATGGGGTCAACTTTGCACGTAGCAACTTTGCACGTGCCCAACTGTGCACGTCGATGGCCAGACGGACAACTGTGCACGTGCCAACTGTGCACGTGCACAGTTGTCCAAGTGACAACTGTGCACGTCTAAATTTCGACGTGCACAGTTGTCCAAGTACCATATGTGCACGTGCACAGTTGTCCAAATGACAACTGTACACGTCGAAATTTAGACGTGCACAGATGGACTCCTGTGCACTTTAACGTGCACAGATGTCACTTTCCTGACTGTGCACGTGCACAGATGTCACTTGTCCAACTGTGCACGTGCACAGATGTCCCTTGCCTAACTGTGCACGTGCACAGATGTCACTTGCCCAACTGTGCACGTGCACAGATGTCCCTTTCCCAACTGTGCACGTGCACAAATGTCACTTGCCCAACTGTGCACGTTTATGTCCTTACGTAAGGGTTTATACGAGGGTGATCCTCTGTATCTATGTATAATAAATTTTTAACAGTTAAAATTATTAAATCCTGGTGGATTGGAGCGTATTAACTTTCTTAATGTTAGTTTGAAACTGTTTCAAATATTATTTTTAAGAAATTATTCTTTTCAAATTATTAAAGATATATGAAAATCTCTCTTTATTCGACCTGAATTCCTCCAATTTGCTGAATGCTTTGCTTTCTCTGAATTTCTTCAATTCTCTGAATTCCTGGAAATCTGTGAGTTCTTCGAATTTTCTGAATTCTTTGAATTCTCTGAATATCTTGAACTCTCTGAATTACTTAAATTCTCTGAATTCCTTGAATTCTCTTAACTCCTTGAATTCTCTGAATCCTTGAGTTCTCAGAATCCTTGAATTCTCTGAATTCCTTGAACTCTCTAAATTACTTAAATTCTCTGAATTCCTTGAATTCTCTGAATTCCTTGTATTCTCTGAATTCTCGGAATCCTCTGAATTATCTGAATCCTTGAATTCTGTGAATTCCTTGTATTCTCTGAATCCTTGAATTGACTGAATTCTTCGGATTCTCTGAATTCTCTGAATTCCTTTAATTCTCTGAATTCCTTTAATTCTCTGAATTCCTTTAATTCTCTGAATTCCTTCAATTCGCTGAATGCCTCCAATTCGCTAAATACCTTGGTTTCTCTAAATTCCTTGAATTCGTTAAATTTGTTGAATTCTCTGAATTCCTTGAATTTGTTGAATTCGTTGAATTCCTTGAATTCGCTGAATTTCTAGAATTCGCGGAATGCATTTAAATTTGCTGAATGTCTAGAATTCTCTAAATTCTTTGAATTCTCTGAATTCCTTGAACTCTCTGAATTACTTAAGTACAACCCTTACGTAAGGAGATAAACGTGCACAGTTGGGCAAGTGACATCCGTGCACGTGCACAGTTGGGAAAGGGACATCTGTGCACGTGCACAGTTGGGCAAGTGACATCTGTGCACGTGCACAGTTGGGCAAGGGACATCTGTGCACGTGCACAGTTGGGCAAGTGACATCTGTGCACGTGCACAGTTAGGAAAGTGACATCTGTGCACGGCAAAGTGCACAAGAGTCCATCTGTGCACGTCTAAATTTCGACGTGCACAGTTGTCCAAGTACCATCTTTGCACGTGCACAGTTGTCCAAGTGACAACTGTGCACGTCTAAATTTCGACGTGCACAGTTGTCCAAGTACCATCTGTGCACGTGCACAGTTGTCCAAATGACAACTGTACACGTCGAAATTTCGACGTGCACAGATGGGCTCCTGTGGTCATGGACGTGCACAGATGGACGTGCACAGTTGTCCGTCCGGCCATCGACGTGCACAGTTGGGCACGTGCAAAGTTGCTACGTGCAAAGTTGTCCGTCACCCATTTAAAAAAAGTGCCTGTCACATTTCAAGTAAGTGAATCTGTAGGGAGGGACACTGTAGGGAGGGTAAAAAACTGACTACTTAATTACGAAAAAGGTATGCCTAACTGTAATTTTTGTGTACTTTTTCTGTATGGACTAATAAAGTGAGCCACCATATGTGCTATAATCCCCTTAGTAGATCAAAAATATTATAGGAACATCGAATTAACATCGAGGGACATACAAATTGAAATCTATTTGAAAATCGCCCATATAAGAACAACATAACCTGAGACTTCAGTTTCAGGTCAGTCCTGAAGAAGTGAACTGCAATGTTCACGAAACGTCGGCAACATTCATAGTTTCGCACACGATTGAAAGCCGAAAAATCTTTGAATTTTAAATTCTAAATTTCAAATTTAAATTTATTATACTGAATCATCGTGAAAGTTTTAAATCTATTATTAAATTTTGTGTTATTATTCACTTTTTGATGTGATGCGTAGTTTTTGTTTTATTCGTAAAAAACAGCATTGAAAATAGAAAATTTAAATTTTTAGACGAATAAAACAAGCTACGAAAAACATGACGGAGACGAAATTTGTTTATCCAAAGAAGAGGTACAAATTTGTTTTGAATCATGTTTCGATAGGATGCGTAGTTTTTGTTTTATTCGTGAAAATAACATTGACAGTACAAAAATTCAAATTTTTGGAAAAACAATGCAAGGTACGAAAACAGATGAATCAACAAAAATTGTGCATTCAAAAAAGATTCACAAACTTGTAATCAATTTTTGTGGTAAGAAATTATTCAAAATGAAAAAAATTAACTTTTTTGAAAAACGGACAAGCTAAAGTAGCATTCTAACTGATAAAATTTGTCGCCTGAATTATATCACCATTCTTCATTCGAAATCAAATACAAATTTAGTAATTTGTATATGGAGAACATATAACACAAAGCACAAAGTGCGCGATCAGTGTATTTCGAAGCGAGTGTCTGGATGAGAATGTGTTACTTGAGGTCGATAAAACCTTGAGTGAATAAAGTTCCTTTCCAGTTTAAAATAAAAACAAACTTAACAATTACTTCATATGTAGAGGTTTTGATAATTTCACAATATTTGCAGATAAACTTTTTCTTTTCATTGAAGTCGAACAAGAAGTTCAAAAATCTAGAGGAACCAAGCGTGGAGCGCGATGCAAATACGCCCGAGCACGTAACGCGAGGTGAATACATAATAGAGCGCGAAGCGCGAGATCTAACAGTCGCGCGCCCTAGGCACGCTCAAACTTCCGAGCGGAGCGAGCCACGCGAGAAGCGCGCGATGAGAATGTACCCGCTAAGCGGGCACATTTTTTTGTGTGGCGGTGTTATTTTTTAATTTTGGAATAGTAAAAAATCATTGAAAGATACGTCTAGTTGTGAAATGGTTAGGGTTAGCTTTAATGTCCTAACAGTATTGAAATCAATATGTGTTGTTGATTACAATTTTTTGAACGGCTCACAGTCAAGGACACGAGATTAAATCAATACCTCAGGTGTAAAAAACACATCTTCTGCAGGGTAGTGTGATTTCTACAATACATTAGGGTCAATAGAGTAAGTTCCTCGAAGACACAAGATTGAGTCAATGCCCCAGGTGTGAGATAAACATCTTCTCCGAGAGAGCCTGGTTTTTACACCAGGCGCATTGTTTCAATTTCGTGTCGTCAATGAACTTACTCCAGGGACACTGAAGTACTGTAAAAACCAGACTTCCCCGAGGAACATGTGTTTTTTACACCTGGGGCATTGATTCAATCTCGCGTCCTCGAGAAACCCCCTCCAGGCACCCTAAAGTACTGGAAAGATAAGACTTCCTGGAAGAAGATTTGTTTTCTTTTACGCCTGGGCCATTGATTGAATCTCGTGTTTCCGAGGGTCTTTCTGCAGGGACCCCAAGGTACTGTAAAACCCAGACTTCCCCGGAGGAGGTGTGTTTCTTCACCTCTGGAACATTGATTCCATCTCGTATCTTCGAGAAACTTACACCAGGGACCCTGAAGTACTGTAAAAACCAGAATTCCATGGAGAAGATGTTTTTTTACACCTGGTGCGTTGATTCAATCTAATGTCTTCGAAAAACTTACTCCAGGTACCCTAATGTGCTGTAAAACCCAGACTTCCCCAAAGAATATGCGTTTTTTACACCTGGGGCATTGATTCAATCTCGTGTCCTCGAGAAACCCACTCCAGGCACTCTAAAGTACTGGAAAGATCAGACTTCCCTGAAGATTTGATTTTAGCATCTGGAGTATTGATTCAATTTCGTGTTTTCGAGGATCTTTCTCCAGGTACCCTTAATTACTGTAAAACCCAGACTTCCCCGGAGAAGATGTGTTTTTACACCTGGGGCGTTTATTCAATCTCATGTCTTCGAGGAACCTACTCTAGGGACCCTAAAATACTGTAAAAACCAGACTTTCTCGGAGAAGATCTGTTCTTACACCTGGGGCAGGTCCGTCCACTCAGCGCCGCCACCAAGGCAAAATGAAAAATAGAAACCGCCATATTTCTTTGCTTTTTTTTGCAAATTTTATGTGGACAACAAAATTATTTTGCTCTTCAAACTTCCGAGATAAAGGTGGCAGCGCTAGCACGACGCCCATTCAGCGCCGCCACCTATGAAGACTCACTAAATACTATTATAATGAAATAAAGGATGAGGGTAAATTTTTTTGTTTTTTTCTCTCTCAGAAAACATATAATACGTGTTCAAAAAATTACCCCTCAGTCATACATACCTACCCCTCATGACCAAAAACGTTCTAAAAGTGTAAAAACAACCTTAAACGACGTAAAGAGGATTCAGAACTCTAAATTGAACACCGAACACTTGAAAATTCACCCCTTCTATAATTTCCCCGAGAAACTACCTTTAGATTGACTAATTCCTTGTTGGAAATTCATGTCTTCTATAATTTTCCCCCTAAGTATATATTCACGTAAGAGTTGCATTTTATGAAATTAAAAAATAACTGTACAATCTACTGAAGTTTAGCTGCCTTAGATAATACTTTTTATCACCAATGTGTACATCATTCCAGGTAAAAAAATTTTATATACTATATTCAGCTGCCAATATTTATTTAGATTATAAAACTATCGTTAGTTCTTATTTTAAAGTTGAAACGGAATTTAAACTCCGGGAGCATCGAGGTTTCACGTTCTCAATTTCGCTCGCGCCACAGGCGGCACTCGAGCTGACAGGCGCTCCCGCGCCACAATAACGGCCAATTTCTGTTCGCCACCCACCATGTCCTACCTGACTGGCGCGCACGCACCAGCGGGTATGGGGTCGAAGCTCTGAAGCAAATCGAAGAAGCCTACGACGTGCAAGACCGCAGTGCTACTACGTGGGAAGTTTACAGCCAGCAGCATCCTGGCACTACTACGGCGAGCTAACGCACCGCAACCAGCAGGTGCTCAATCATCCAGCCCAACGCAAGCGGCACACATCCAGAGGCAATTTATATCCTCCAGCCTAACGCAAACAGCATACATATTCTGAGGTCTACTCAGTTCTACCTACGGTACGGACAAGCCCGAAACCTCGCTACTCTTGACGTTCTCGTTCCTTGGGTCGAACGAACAAAATAACTTAATAAAGATGTTTATTTAATTTACGATTGTACCCGACTCCCCTTCTTCCCTTATCCTAGATGTTTTATAGGTAGCTACTTTTATTGTCATCAAGCATGTTTACCTGCAGCTCCTTGACGTAACACTACCTAATTTACCGGGGGCCTATTGGTTGCCTCCCAAAGGGACCTCTAGCCCTCCGATCAAGGAGAATCCCAACACTCCCTCCGCCTGGAATTCGGTGGTTGCCTGTAAGGGGGACCTCCTGGATTGTCGGCCAAGGGATACACCCAGGCGCCACTCACTACTCGGCC
>CAKNXH010062556.1:66863-87259 GCA_932178445.1 Andricus quercusramuli
CCGGGAATTCGGCGGTTGCCTGGGAGGGGGACCTCCCGGATTGTCGGTCAAGGAATAAACCCAGACATTTCTCACTACACTGGCTCCTTCATTGGGGACCTATCGGTTGCATCTCGGGGGGACCCTTAGTTGCTTGAACAAGGAGACTCACACAAGCATCCCTCATCGGGCTCCCGGTGGTTGCCTGCAAAGGGGGACCTTCCGGTTTGCCGGTCAGGGGGGTACACCCAGACACTATTCACATCACTACCTTCTACATCGGGGGTCTACTGGTTGCCTCCCAAGGGTCCCCCCATTTTCCCTTCCTCAGGGCCACCACATCACAAAAATTTTCACAACGAAGGATTAATGTTCTATTGGCAAAAAAAGAACATGCGATTAGCTGAACCATCCCACCCTTCCACAAACTTACCAAAAAATGCCATAGCCTGCAAACAATAATTGTGATCAGACATCTCGCTATGTCCTGTTCTTTGTACGGATCTACGTGGATGTTACCAATATGTAATTCATATGGAATTCCAAACAGAAATTATACTAGGTTCTATATCGTGATTTCCTACAGGATTTTTCAAACATTTTGCTATGTCCACAAATCTATACTGATTTCTATGTATTTCACTAATATGTTACCTATTTGGAATTTTAAATAGAAGTTCTACTAGTTTCTATATGGAGATTTCTTACAGAATTTTTTAGATATCTCGCTATTTTCGACCTCTGTACAGATCTATGCGGATGTTACCAATATGTAATTCATATGGAAGCAAAAAAATGTGGCGGTTTCTATTTTTCATTTCGCCTTGGTGGCGGCGCTGAGTGGATGGACCTAAGATAAAATAAAATAGAAGATTCCAACATAATGGACAAAATAGAGTCTGATTATCTCTGCTGACGTTCACTTTGAAAAGAAAGTAAAAGAAGAAATCATTTTTTTTTTCTTGAATTAAGCAAACAACAGTATGAAACAGAAGTTATACAGGAAATCGAATCGGAATCTCAGCGGTGAAAAAATAAATAAAAAACTTAAGAAATTGAGAATGAAGAAAGCTCCAGGAGAATATGAAATACCGAATGACACTTGAGTTGAAAAAAGAGATAGTAAAATACTTTAAACAATCTGCGTGCTGGGCCTTTGTACTTCCCCCACACTTTTCTACAGACTTTTTAAAACTAAAGGTCAAATCATCAAAAACTGCAATTTGCCGATTGGACAAATTTTCGTCCCGTATCTCGTGCTGCGCCCTCGATTTTGTCCAAAATGAGAACTTTTATACTTTATGTTCTACACTTTTATATCAAATTTCTCTTTACATTTATTCCTGTACCTCGGACTGTGATTGCTTATTCAGATATTGCAAAATAAAGTGAAAATTTTATTTATCAGGATTACTTTAATATTTGATCCACAAAATATTATTTCGTGGTCATAAAAATAATGCTAGTCAAATCTCTGCCTGTTTCTAATTTCCCGTCTCCCTCCTGTCTCAAGTGACATCTGATGTCCGTAAAACTGTCCTTCTTTTGTCGACATAATAGCTTAGATCGTAAAAAAAAATCTAAATACATTTTGATTCATTAAAAACCCATACAATTTTAATTATCTACAGTGTTTCTGGCCCTGAGGGTACCTAAAAGCACATAAACGGTGAATTCAATATGATCATTCCGATATCGTGACAGACCCATATTTGACACATTGTAGTAACAAAATTAACAATAATTTTAAACTTTCTTCTCATCAAATCGCTTTATCTATCGTCCAAATAAAGATTCTAATTGTTTGTTGCCGAAAAAATTTTTTTTCCAGCTAAAACAGAGGTGACGCCCCTATTCTGCAATCCTACCAAAATTTTCAATAACAGTTTATATTTTGTATTTATATTTTATATATTCCTAAGAATATATGATTAAAATGTTCCTCGGTTTCTTGAGGAAATTAAAAAAAAAAATTTGAAAATTTCAGATGTGCCGAAAACAAACGTAGAAAGTTTCTAATGGAAATTTTTTATTTCACAGTATTTTACAAAATTTCAAGAAACCTTTGGTTTAGCTTGAAAGATATGCAGAACTTGCGGAAGTTTGAAAGAAATTAGAAAATATTTGATGAATTTTCGGAAATATTCCTAGGTTCGCAAATATTTTTCATCTCTGCAAAACTTTTAAAATTGATAAATATCTTCAAAACTTACTCGAATTATTCCTAAGATTGCCTGAATATCTTCCAGATTTTTTTAAACCATTTTCGCAGTCTTTTTAATGTTAACATTATTTTTTCAAATTGAAAGATCACTTTGAATATTCCCAGGAATCTTAAGGAAATTGTTTATTGTCGTGCAACTTTACAAAAACCTTGAAAAGCTTCTCAATAATTTGTTCAGAAATCTTAAGAAATCTAAATTATGTTTCCAATTTTTCAAAATACTTTCAATTTTCAAATTATTTCTGAAATTCTTCTGAAACGTTTATATATATCTTGAAAAAAAATCTTAAGATCTTAAGTATGTAATAAAATGTTCAAGGAACTTGCGCGCGCGAGTGTGTGTATGCGTGAGATAGGGATGGGGTCAACTTTGCACGTGCCAACTGCGCACGTGCACAGTTGTCCAAGTGAGAACTGTGCACGTTGGAATTCAGGCGTGCACAGATGGACTCCTGTGCACTTCAACGTGCACAGATGTCACTTTCCTAACTGTGCACGTGCACAGATGACACTTGCCCAACTGTGCACGTTTATGTCCTTACGGAAGGGTTGTACGAGGGTGATCCTTTATATCTACGTATAATAAATTGTTAACAGTTAAAATTAATCAATCCTGGTGGAATGGAGCGTACTAACTTTCTTGAAGTTGGTTTAAAATATTTCAAATATTATTTTGATGAAATTATTCCTTTCAAATTATTATAGATATATGAAAATCTCTTTTTACTCGGAATCTATATTATCATCAGAGATGGTAACTATCAATCATTAGAGAAATCCTTCACACACCGTGAAAATTGGAATTCTATAATATCGATCAAAGGTATCTCCTCTAATCTCCTCTTCTTCCTATCTCTCCAGTAGCTTAGTGGTTTAGAGCACCTGACCGGCAATCAGTTGACCTGGCGTTCGAATCCCAGCGGAGCGAAAGGGAGTAGATCTTTTTTTCGAATTAAAAATTTTAATTAAAAAAATCTCTTTTTATTGGCCCAACTTAAAAACGCGCCATTACATGCACGTGAAGCAGGCGTAATGTGGCCGCTTCCAGTCCAGTGAAGTTCGGACATGCGCGCTCCGCCGCCGGGCCGACATGAAACTTTACGCTAGCTATATAAAACTTTAGGCCCGCTACACATACACACAAAATGTAAATATCTAATACAAGGTTCAGAACATTGTATTAGATATGTATCAACTGACGAAAGTTAAATTAAATGAATTGAAGCTTTCTCTATGAGGAAGAAAAATAAATTTAAAGAAAGATTTTCGTATATTTATAATGATTTGGAAGGAATATTTTCATGAAAATAGCCTTTGAAATATTTTCAAGCAAATTAAAAAAAATTAGTATACTCCATTCCACCAGGATTAAATAATTTTAACTGTTGATAATTTATTATACGTAGACACAAAGGAAACCCTTACGTAAGGACATAAACGTGCACAGTTGGGCAAGTGACATCTGTGCACGTGCAGAGTTGGGAAAGGAACATCCGTGCACGTGTACAGTTAGTAAAGTGACATCTGTGCACGTCGAAATTTCGACGTGTACAGTTGTCCAAGTACCATCTGTGCAGATGCATAGCTGTCCAAGTACCATCTGTGCACGTGAACAGATGTCCAAGTGACAACTGTGCACGTCGACATTTAGACGTGCACAGAGGGGCTCCTGTGGTCTTGGACGTGCACAGAAGGACGTGCACAGTTGTCCGTCCGGCCATCGACGTGCACAAATGGCCACGTGCAAAGTTGTCCGTCACCCCGTGCGATAGATGTGGTCGAAACCAAATTATCTTCTTTCAGCATGGCGTAAATTTTAATGCCAAATCATGCTATCTTGACTTACTCACAAGAAAGTAATAAACATATTTTGAGCAAATCGCTTTACGGGTAAAAAATTCATGATGCGCGCGCAAATATATATATATATATATATATATATATATAATACTAGTAATAATTTCTCGACTCACGAAAATTGCAGGAAGGACAACACTTATTGTTTATATCCCAACAAGGGCATGGTGCTGCCACCTCAACAAAAACGAGGAACCCCACATACATCAGGAGGAAAAAGACAGAGATTGAGAAACTCATTATATTTTTTTGTCCAAAGCAGACTGAACCTTTTCTGTTCTAGTCACGGCTTATATATCAATCCTTTTTCCCCCATCCATAAGTCAAAGTACATCACATTTGCCACATGGCGGGGACTAGCCAAGAGAAAGAAAACACATATTCAACACGAAACTGAGAAAAAACAAGATAAAGCAGGAGAAAAATACATTAAATACACGTGCATTATTTTTTCAGATAAAAAAAATATAAACATTTTTTTCTGTTTCTTTATTATTTGTAACCAATTCCTGTTAATTATATAAAACTTTATTTAATTCTACCAATCTTGTGTCAATCAGTTTGATTGGTTTCCGCAATCCAATGAAAGTTGAAAAACCATTGTTCGTTCGAGAAAATAAACCTGCGGAATATTTTGTTGTTATTTTACTTGGCGGAATTGATGCAGTAACAGATATGGAACAATATAACAAAATCTTTAATGGGTACTCTAAAATATTTAAATATTCATTTGGGATCCTCTCATTCAGAAAGAAAACTTACTAAAAGATTAGTAAAAAATCATTCATATGTCACGTAACTTATTAATCATTATTATTGATCATTCGAAATTTCAGTACAAATAAACAAAGTCGCAGTCCGCAGCTATTTGTGCCGATAAATTTGATTATATTTAACGCTGTTTTTCGTCTTCTCGAAATTCGCGATGACTAGTGCAATATTTTTCATAAGCTCAGCTAGTCGTCCCGAATTTTCTGGTGGGGGCGGGAAGTCACCCCTGTGACTAGCCACATAAATAATATTGGTCCAACCCCCCTAATTTTTTGCGACGACTAGACACAGCCTAAATTTAAATTTACATACAAATTTTCATTTTATTATGAATTTCTGGGGGCGATTAAAAAACGCATGTAGGTATTAAAACAAATTAACTGTAGTGAATTATATTTAATTTTTGAAACTTTTGTTTTGTTGTATCAAATTTTATCAGACTCATGCAAACAACTCCGAAGCACCTTCTCATACGAATTATCAAACTCACGACTTCTGCAGAGATAGGAAGTTTTTAAAAAACGCGTTTTAACTTTAAAAATAAATTTTGCGAATATTTCCGTTCTCATATTAAAAAAAGAGAGGGAGAAGTAAGTCAGAAGCCCCCCCCCCCCCCAAAAAAAAAGGATGCTCAATATTAAATAAACATAAGAGACTACAAATTATTTTCGCCAATTTATCTTTATATTATTTTTGTTTATGAATTAATAATCAGGAAAAATGAGACTTTCTGAGAATATTAGTTTACAATTTTAACTTTGTCAATCTTATTTCTTCACATTTTCAGAAACTCTGATCTTTTCTGAATATAACCTTTCTACGATCTTCTTCCTCTTTCTTCTTGTTTTAGAATTGAACTTCCTCATTTGGAAACTGCGATTCACAAAATTCGAGAAAATTCAAAAGAAGGAACTGGAAATAGCCTCTTGAAGTAATTTTCTTGAATCCTCAGAAAATAATACAAAACTTTAAGAACATAAAAATTTAAGGTATTACGGAAATCGCCTTATAAGGATTATCAAAAATAGATAAATATAAAGACCCCTACGCGAACTAATCAATATGGCTGTCATTAGAATCCTAATTACACGCAACAATATGAAAAAAACATGAACTAACATAAAATTTAACTTTAAAATTGTGATCCATTTTAATAAATAAGTGCTGAGATAAGTAGACCTAAGCATTATAACACATTTGAGATGATCATAATTATTTGCTTCAAACATGGAATTTGCACTTCACATTGAGAATCAACAAGCTCCGAAGGTTGTTGCGTGAAAGCTTGTGATTCCAAAGAAAATAAAAACATCAATTTAAGTTTTAATGCAGTGCTAAAGTTTGGAAATGTGAAAATCAGGAATTTGAATCCCTGTAAATCGTCGTTTCGGTTCTAAATCGGATCCGAGTGCACGCTGACCACACTTGCACAAGCAATCAAATATCAAATTGCATAATACAAATTTGTGATCAAAATAAAATAATTCCAACATTTACCGGAAAGTTCTTAAATTTTATCACATTGATATTATTATTAGTAGTGGTATTATCAAATTGGTACCAGGGGGGACGGGGCACAGAAAGCAAGAGAGTGTTTCTAGGCACGCAATACAAAGGGTCAAAAATAAAAATTTAACCTAAAATGTGGACGATTTCACTAAATTGGTAGATTTCCATGAGAGTCAGTGAGAGGAGAATTTTCAAGTCACAGATTTTTCTATTTACGAATTCTTACCCCAAATTCGTATTCTGTGACTTGAAAACTTCCCCCGTACTGACTTTCAGGTAAATCTACCAAATTTTCCCAAAGTCAAATTTTTGGAATTTTTCAATTCATGGTGTTGTTTGCAGGTTGCTTTAATCTTTGAAATAACTGGTGCACTTCGAAAAGCATAGCTCTACGATCCCTAGCGGACCGACTGAACGGAACGGATACGCTATGCATCGTATCCTCTCCGTATCATGGAAGAAAAACTCATTAAAAAAAGAAGATGAACAATTAACTTGTTCAATTTCGGATTCTACGTGCAATTTCCCGTTAAAAGGTCACGGAGTAGTTGCAATAGCTTTTCATGCAACGTTAAAAACATTTAAAAAATATTATACCTGTCATTCTTGTGGACTGAAGGCGACTTCAAACGCATCGTCGTTCATTACTGCTATGTACTTACGCGATTATGAATGCGCTTGAAGTCGCCTTCAGCCCACGTTGTCGATAGGTATTATATTTTTTTATAAGTTTTTAATGTTACAAGAAAAACTATTGCATTTACTCCGTGACCTTCTAACGCAAAATTTCACGTAGAATCCGAATTTCAACAACTTAAATGTTCATCTTGCTTTTTTAATAAGTTTTTCTTGCATGATCCGCCAGGGATATCATAATAAATTATGTGAAGGACCATGTCTCTCATTGAATAATAACAATTCCAAAAACCAAAACGCATTTTCCGCGAACATTTAGGATTGGAGCAAAATTTAGATACCAGTAGATTTTTTTAAATTATATCAGAAAGGCAAGTGTACGCATCAAGTTATTGCCATTAAAAAATTTGGTAATATGCCAAAACAGGTCGCTACTTATTTAATCTTGCCAGATCCACAACTCTGTGCGGTTCACACTTTACATCGCACTTCAGCAGTACTTCTGGCAGATTCTGGCGCTGACAACGATTCTCAAGCGTCATGGTGGGTGGAAATCCACTCAGGCTGCAGAAGGTTACCTAGAAGACTCGGTAAACAATAAAAGGATAATATGTAATCAAATAACAAAATCATTTAATGTGAAACCGTCTTCTACAACTCAATAACCTAAGGATGGATCTCCATCACCAAAGCGCTCCAAAACCAAATCGAAGGTGAACTTCGGCGCATCCACATCTAAACATTGTGACTCAGAGGAAACTTCGGTACGTTTCACAAAACTCAGTATCCAATGAATTTTCAGCGAGCGATTTCTTCATTCAGTTCATGAACTTTAATGGCAAAACTGAACAAAGCATTGCAAACGAAATATCAGCAGCTCTAGAGTCCCATAACATTCCACTTGAAGAATGTCATTCTCAAAGTTATGATAACGGTCCAAATATGAGCAGAAAAACAAATGGTGTTAACAGCCGGATCTTAAATGAAAATGAGATTGCTCCTTTTTCGCCTTATGGAGCCCATTCATTGAAATTTGCCGAAGAAAACGATACAAAAATGAATGCGGATGCTATGGCATTTTTTGAAAATACTGAGGCTTTCCACTACTTTCATTCTAGGAGCCCTGCACGTTGGTAAACGCTGAAAAAATGTGTTTTTTTGTCTCTTCAAAATCTTCCAGACACTACAAGGAGTGAGAGACTCCAAGCTGTTCGTCCCAGCGTAAAACATTACCCTGGTGTTCCTAAAGTTTTGAATCTTATTCTAAAAAAACAGCTCACGAATTTGACTCCAGCAGTATACAACACCATCAAAGGATTACAAAAATATTTTCAATATTTCAAAGGCCTACTGATCATAACTGTTTGGCATAAAATTCTGTTGAGTATTGGTAAAAGAAAGTGATCATACGAAGAAGAGGAATTACTTTTAACGTAGAAACTGCCCTTATTGGAGATTTGCTGGAAGAAATGCAACTGTTGAGAGATTCACCTGAGTCACCGAAGTAGTGGGAATCATTCTGGTATTCCAGAAGAAGAGATTATCATGTCAAAAGAGAATTGAGCCTGCTACTGCTACTCTTGTCAAGGACAAGATTTTAATCTGCTGAATCTATCTCTGAAATATTCTTCTCAATCCTGAGATTCCCTGACATGGAGAATCGAATCCGATTGCGAACGATTGAAGAAAAATTTCAATCGTTCCCAATTGTGTTTCTTAATCGGGTCGCACCGATTCGGAACGATTGAGGCCGGCTATCGTTGCCTATCGTTCTCAATCAGGACTCGAGATGAAGTAAGTCTGCCATTATGTTCGTGGCAGCACATTGATCTCGCGGGACTTATTTGAAAACGATTATTTACTTCTTTTTGAATTACATCTCTGTAAAAGATAACTTTTAAGAAGAAGTTGAATTGTTAAATCATTCCCTCGTGATCCAGGAGCAATCACCAACATATTTCCAAATAACTTATTTTGTGGTTATTTTCATGAATAATAATCGCTGGGGACTGTATTGACCCTCAAAAATTTAAATTTTGTAGAAATTGTTGATGTAAGTTGTTGGCTTTAGGGTCAGGTAAATGGAAACGAATTAAGTTGTTTCAAACGTTTCGGCACACAATGGTGGCCCTCATCAGTGAGTTTTATTAAATCTTATGAGAATTTGTACCAGATATTTGGCATTGAACATTGACGTTAAAAATCTTGCTTTTCTCCTCTAGAGAAAATAATTGCGGCATCATGCCAAATATCTGGTACAAATTCTCATAAGATTTAATAAAACTCACGGATGAGGGCCACCAATGTGTGCCGAAACGTTTGGAACAACTTAATTCATTTCCGTTCACCTGACCCTAAAGCCAACAACTTACATCAACAATTTCTACAACATTTCACGAATTTTGCATATGAACATTTTCATTACATTTCAATTTGTTTAATTCGGTTGCGGCCTATTTTTTTATCTTGATACCTAAGTATAATAATAATTGAGCAGATTTTTAGAAATAATTTCTCAAATAAATTCACTATATCATTCCATTTTGGGGTTATTAGGTTCAAGAACTGATTTAAATATCTTGTGAATCCCGGATTTTTTTTTCTTCCTAAGAGATACTCATCCACAAGAAAGTTGGTTTTTTGATTTCGGATAATATGTTCCGGACTTATCATGCTCACCGTAAATAAAAATAGGAGAACGTTTTTTTGCGGCAGCGCCCCTGTCTCCCACAGTTTCTAAGACTTTTTAATATATTTTAATTTGAAAAAACTTAATCAAAATTACGAAAAAAATTTTCAACACTTTTGAAATTTCCCTTGAATTAACATGCAAAATTTACGCTTATTAGAGTTAAAAAAGTCATGAATTCTTCAGAAGCTTATTGCGCAGACATGAGCAGAAATTTTTTAAATAATTCATCGTGGAGATGTGTTAGGAGTGGTAAGCCCATACGACTCATACACAAAAGTCTTTGTTCAAAACTCTTCCCATTTCAAGTCTTTGATTGATAATCAATTATTTTGAATAATTTTATTTTCATATTCAATTAAAGATAAATTAAGATGAACTAAATGCACGAAAATAATTTATGTGATATCAACGAATTCGTATCGAAAAAATCTGTGAGTCCAGGTATACTGAAAATCATAACTGTCAAAATAAAAGGTAAATCATGTAAAAATCTGCCTCTAAAAATTTGTTTCTGTAAAATGCCACAAAATCAATAAATTTACAACAAAAATGGTTAGGCTATGATCGCTTCAAGCTTTTAAAAATTATTTATTGTTTTCAACATGAACATCGAAAAGCTAAACTGTATTCGAATACCAAGCACAGTTTAACAAAAATTTGAAGATTTTGAAGGAGAATGAAGAAGAATTTAGATACCTTCTATCTGCCTGCATCGCGTCAATCAGTCTTGGATATGGTTGCTTCTTTCAGCATGTTCATTTCATGATTCAATAAAGCCTAACATTACTTCACACCGTCTTCGCATTTTTGGTTTAAAATTAATTGCGTGAAAGTTAGATAGTTTTTGATTTCTCTTGTGAAATTCGGGTTTTGGAACTTACGCCTGTATGCAGTGTGGCGAAGAATGAATTGGACTGCACCCGTGCACGAAGATGAAAGGATTCAATTCTTTTATAGTGAAGAATACCAAATTTTGTAATCTATCAAAGGGTAGTATGAATTCCAGAAAAATAGTACCAGTATGTGTTGTGACAATAGGTTTGATAGGTTTCCGCATAAACAATAACAGTTAAAAATCCATAATTCATTCAAGAAAATTAATTTGCATGATTTTGTTGTTGTTATCTTACTTAGCGGAGATTTGCTTTCGCAAACTTTGATCGCAATTTCTCCAAGAATAAATGTGAAGTGATGCGGTAATATGTATATCAAAAAGATATAGAAAAATCTCCAAAAGGTTCTAAAAATATTCTTTTTAAATCTCCTTGTTCATCAGGAACACTTACTGTAAGATTAGTAAATAATCCTTCATATGAAATAACATATCTTACATTTCCTTTCTAATTCAATCAGTCAATTTCCCTAAAGATTAGTGACCCTTCACTCAGAGTTATTTCAATTTTACTCAATCTCATAGCTACAGAATCCAGTTTCTAATTATCAATACAATTGAGCTGATCGAAAGTGAAAATAAAAAAACATTATAACTTAGCTTAATCATGATCATTGATTAATTGAAATTTCGGTACAAGTGTCCCAAGTCGTAGTCCGGAGCTATTCGCACCGAAAGATTTTATTCCGCAGAACAATTTTCTTATTACGAATTCATGGGGAAAAATAAGAGATTATATGTTAAAAATCATATATTAAAATTAATTTGTTTTTAGTGAAATAAATTTTTTTTCTAACTTTCGTTTTGCTGTCTTAAATTTTATCGGACCCATTCAAGCAACTCCGAAGCACATATTCATGAAAATTATCAAGCTCACGACTTCTTTAGAGATAGGGATTTTTTTTAAAACAAGTTTCAACACTCAAACTAACATTTGCTGATATTTCCACGGTATTGGGAGGGGGGGGGGGGCAGCCCTTTCCTTCCAACTTTTTTTTAAAAATTATATACAATAAAACTATATACCCAAATATCTCAAATTCATTAAATTTTTCCTCCTCTCTTCAACAACTTTTTCCATAATTAAGCAGCTTATTATTTAAGTCCGTATAATTATAAGTTAGTTTCATTATCGATTCTGTCTTTAATACATCCATGCCGGCCAAATTGTTATAATTTTATTTTTAGCATTTGCTCATCAATAATTTTTCCAAAGCACAGGGGCCAATAAGAACTATTTTCTGGCCTAGGGCGGATTTTGTTCTCTTTTCGTATTCATCTTCATGTTATATATAGGCCGAAGTTTCGATATACCAGAATTCAAAGATATGAGAAATTCGTCAAATTTGATCACAATTGCCTACTTTCCAACAAAGTCGTGAGTTTGACAATTTTATAAATTGCTGCGTCGGCGTTCTACTTGTCTATCTAAAAACTTTCAGTCTGTAATAAAAAGATACACCACTAAAAAATGTGTGCGTATGTTTTTTCCAACTTTATCTCTACCAAGGCTACTATTATAGCTAGAAAATTCCAGAAAATTTAATATGAATTACATCATTCATTCAATCATACATTCCTAATAAGGAACTGAGAGCAAATCCCGAGTGAGCCACAAGTAAGCTTAAAAACTCCATCTTTAAGAGATATACTCTAGAGAAGTACTGTAGCTCAAAAGAGGCGTATGCATTCCCTCAAAGGTCGGCGTTTTCCCTCCTCAAAAATTCAGGAAAAGAAGCAATCAGGCCCGTAGGTACCTGGAAGGAATCCCGAGGAGAGTAAGTTTGCACTGAACGAGCTCTACCTCCACTTCGGTATAGATGTTACTAGCAGATGATGACAAGACTGGAAGGATCGTACTGTTTTAATCTCTACATAGGCTCAAAAACTTTCGTCAACTGAATCATAGGAGCTAGAACCTAAATACAACTCTCAAAGGATTCGATCTCTTAGTTAATCATAATCTGTTGTTGCAGAATATATTGTCATACGTGGTAAAATTTGGTGTGGAAATTGCTTAAAATATACAAATCGTGATCAGTTGTGATATCTCTCGAAAAACGGAATAAAATAATAAACGCCTAGAATTGACAACAATCTGAATAGGTATATTGAATAAAGGTAGATTAAAGGTATATAGGAAATGTATGCCGAGGATATAATAGTATTAATCGTATAATTGACTTTGTTGTTGCGGATAAAAGACAAAGAGAGCTGGTAAAAGGAACAAGGGTTCTGGATGAAGAAAAGGAATCAAAAGGACGAAACAAACGTGAATCAAAATCGAGAAATTGCAGTCATCGGAAGTACGAATGTATTTCTAGAATAGAATATACGAACGCATAGATAGAGCAACTTGGAAATCGCTTATACGGAATTAAGATATAGGAGCGCATTGACCGAGCAGCCGTCCACCAAAAGAAACAAGCATATATGAGAAAGTTATACGCAGAAGGCCTTGGCTATGAGAATAATATAGTTGATAACCATTACAGAGAAAAAAAGATGAAAGTGAAACTATTAGTCAATTTAAGTAGAGATAAAATCAAAATAGAAGAAGAGAAGAGAATGCCAAACGATTTGGAAGGAAGCAAGAAACTATTTCATGAATTTTGGCGCTCATCAATATGGAAGGAAGTAGAAGTACAGAGTTAGCCACCATGAGAAAGGGTTAAATGAGCCAGGGTGAAATGCTTTATGATACAGACGGGATATTACACGCTTTGAGAGACTATCTCAAGGATTCTTTGCATTTGTCGACCTAGAAAAAGCGTGTGACAAGCTGGATAGAAGTAAACTTTGGGAAGTCCCCAAAGAGTTCGGAGTTAATGTTTGTCCTTGTTCTTGTTATAATATCTCGCCTGGGCCGTGCAAGCGTGGTCGAGATGTCGACAGACCAAATTTCTTAGGTTATCTAGTCTTTTCTCTCTCTCCAGCCATTCCGCCGGGTTTTGTTCGCGAAGCTAAGTGCCCTACTTCTAGCTGACGATGGAGTAATCGGTAGAGCAATAGGTTCCTACTAAAGTTTAGGAATGGTCTGTGACAATTTAAGGGAGCCATGGACCGCTGTGTTAAACGCGAAACGAAACTCATACAAATGTGCGTCCCACTCCCTATGGTTGTCCTGTAAGAACGAGACAATCATTGTCTTGAGAACCCTATTGACTCGTTTGGTGGGGTTCGCCGAAATAGGATAAACTGGATTTGTGGTGTGTACTATTCCTACGCTCTTACACATTTGTTCCGTTAGCCTATTCAAAATTCCGTGCTTTTATCGGTATAGACCACCTGTAGACCTCCTCAACGTGACACTATCAGGTCGATGAAAGCCCGTTAGCCGTACGGATCGGAATACAATGTACCCATTTCGTGAAAAGGCCTTGAAACACTACAACGTACTTGTAACCTGATTTACTTGTCCGGAATTGACCCATGACATCCCCCACGGCGACTGTCCATGGTTGCTCGACTACGCGCTCATCAAGCCGGCTGGGTAAGCCTGTTCAACTTTGCAGATCTGGCAAGGGCCGCAGCGTTGGAGGAATTTCACCATGTCATAATACATCCCGGCCAGCTGTATCGTAACGCGATTCCATTATGTTTCTTCTCGATACCCAAGTGTCCAGCATGGGGCTCTGAGTGCACTTCCTCCATAACTTTCACACTTTGCTCTTCAGGGATCGCAAACTTCCAAGAGTCTAAAGGCAGGGACCAGGGGTTCTGTTAGGAGGTCAGGGCGATGTTTATATAACCGACCGTCCGCCACTTTCTAATCCAGAAAGATCCTCAGCCTTTCCTGGACGGCTTCCACCCGTCGCGCATACCACGAATCTGTTGCCTCGGTGATGTTTGCTACCAGGACATCATCCTCATCCTCGGTTAACCTGGACAGCTCATCCGGGATGTGGTTTAAAGCGCCCCTCCTATGAAAATTCATAGCCTTAGAGTTCCAAGCCTTATCGTGCGAGTCGTCCCGTAGGATTCCGCAGATTGTTCAGCCAACGGAGACTGCTACGGTCCGTTATGACCTTGAAATGGGAGCCTTCGAGGTAATCCCTAAACTTTCAAATTCCACACACGACCGCGAGGCACTACTGCTCGGTATAGGTGTAATTCCTCTCCGCTGCTGTTAGAGTCCTACTGGCAAAAGCTATCAACCGTTCCCCGTCTGCCTGCCCCTGGGTCACAACTACGCCGAGTCCGGAAGCTCTTGCATCGGTCTGCAAGCTAAAGGTGCTTTAGGTAAAGCGCGTATTAGATATTCAAATGCCTCATACTATTCGTCACCTCAGTGCTTCTTCACGTTTGTCCTGAATAACCGTGTCAAAACTTACGCTATCGTCGCAAATTCTGGTCTGAACCGTCGCGTCGGTACCAGGAGGACATCCCTGGAAACCTTCGTCATTGTTTGACCGTTTTCGGGGCAAGTTAGGAAGCTATCGGATCAATTTGGTCAGGATCTACTTCGAGGCCCTTCTTATTAACGACAAATACGAGATATTCTACTTTTGAGCAGCAAAGTTTTGCTGTTATCCAGATTTATCGTCAACCCTGTTTCAGCTTCCCGATCGAGAACTTTTTGTAACCAATATAGATGCTCGCCGTAAGTCTCTGCCGCCACTATAATGTCGCCTGAGTAGCTAAAGACATCAGTCCTCATTTCGGGGATTATAACCCTTTCCACGAGTCGCTGAAAGATTTCAGGGGCCCCCGTGAGCCCAAATGGTATTCTTTGGAACTCAAATATTCCCCTAACCGGAACAGTGAACGCTGTGTACGCTTGCCTTTCCTTTTCTAAAGAGATTTGAATAAACGCGGAACTCAAATGTAGCTTTGAAATATACTTTGCCGCTTTTAATTGTCTTAGTATGTCCGTCATGCAGGGCAGGGGGTAAACGTCCTTTTTCGAGATTGCGTTTAACTTCCGGAAAATCTAGGCAAAGTCTATAATTGCCGCCAGGTTTACGAGCCATTACTACCGTTTCCAAACACTCACTGTATGTTTTTGCAACATTTTCTTCAGCGAGTAACCTGTCCACCTCTTCATACAGGCTCTCTTGGATTTTAGGGCACCCTATCTTCTTCAGAGGAGCGTGACCCTGTACGTCGATCGCGTGGGTGAAATAAGGTGGGTATTCCTTTATTGTCCACCGGAAGCTTTTACTCACTTGTCTCAAGCTGACTTTCCTAATACAATGTGAGAGGATCCGTTGTCAATCAACGCGTCTAGTGTAACTGAGTCTATAGTAAACCGTACGTGGATTCTTTCCGCTACTTCTGACCTCTTCACTATACCGCTAATCAGGTCTGCTTCTGATATAGTTTCCCCTATAGCCCTAATTTTTGCGACGAAGTTAGAATGGGAGCTGGAGTTTCGAGACTTCCCTCCTTCTTCCCCAAAAGCCACAAGTTGATGTTAGGGTCGGTTTTTGGAATATGAAGGCCCTTAAATTCTGTCAATTTAATTGAGTTATTCTTGGTCCTTTTATTCTGCTCAAAAACGTATTCCGAATTTTTGTAAACCGTATCTGTTATCTTGGGAGTAGTAGAGACAGTGTTCACTACTCCGTTGCTCCATTTCGCTAATACCTAGGGCAGTCCTTAGAAATATCCATCCGGTTCGCATTTAAAACACAAAGATTTCCACGGATTGACGGACCCCTTTCGGAAATGACCCTTTCGGTTGCAGTTACGGCAAATTATTTTATTTGGGACCCAAGTAAGGGTGGTGTGACCAGTGTTCTCAACAGAAGTGTTATTACTCTGTTGACCCTACCCTTGCTTAGGACCTTCCGGCGAGGTCGATTGAGGACAGGTGCCCTTTGTGTTTCCGGTATTTTGTTTAGGTTTTGGCTTTTTATTGTTGGACTCATTTAGTTCGGTCGTCACTAGGGCTGCTATTCCGTCTTCACCTTCTTTTACGGCGGCTAAGTGTTTCTTTTTGGACGATTTAACGTTTGATTTCTGTCGGTAAGCAAATTCTTGTAGGAATGAGCTTCTGGAAGGAGGTGGGGGTTTAGATTCATTCGTGTATACATTCCATTTTTTTCCCCAACTTCTCTCCAATCGCGATAATTCTCGCAAAGAACGAAAATATGACCGAAGGATAACTTTATGATATTCTGGTCGCAATCATCTATGAACGCGGTCGAGTTGCTCGACCATTGTTTGAGCGATGATCAGTCACTTAATTTCTAGTGGCGCGTATTGGGGTTCAAATAACAACAGGGAAATTTTTGATTGCAAAGGAAAAAGTTTATTTTCTGGCATAAAAAACCTCCACTTGAAGAGTGGAGGAAAAATCCGAGAATCAAATAGCGATCACAAAAATAAGAGGGAAATTACAGACCTTAAGATTGGAATGAGACTTAAACATTGGAAAGACAACCAGTCTGCCACACTTTAATCCACACAACAGCAAAACTGATAGAATCCAATCCACATAAATGGCAAGCTGATAGAATCCAATCCACATATTGGCACACAACAATAATCCAACACGAGACTCGTTCACACACATACACAAAATGGAACCTCTCACCACGATGACTTAACTTGAACTGAGTGAACCCTTAAGAAAATGATAATTATAAAAGTCAAAACGAATTCCTTAATCCACTGCATATAAAGTCCTACGAAAAGGTTCCATTCTACCTGCTCCGCGCTGACCTTCGAGCTACGCGCAGAGCTTACAGTTTATTTTCAGGTGCAGCCCCTTTTCCGGAAATGAATCAATTAACAAAAGAAAAATAAACTAAGTCTAACTCTCTACTATTTCAGATGACAGTAAAAAGCAGCCGAACAACCATTGAGATTTCATTGTCGAGTTTTGCGATCAGAATTTGGATACTTGTTAAGTATTGGTCTATCGTTTCGTCCTAGCCTTATGCCCGAGTTTGAATTCGTTCCTTAACCCATCTTTCGAAATCGTCGTCGCCGAAATAGCATCGGAACTCCTTTTTTTAATTCTCGCCAATCGTAAAATTCTTGTTCGTGCTTTTTGATTCACTTTTGCGCTATTCCATCCAACAATACCGGAATTCCTGTAAGAAATTCATCGTGCGTTCCTTGGGGCAACTTCAAACGGTCTTCTATTTTGGTCAGGAAGCTATCGGGACTAAGTTTATTGCTACCATCGAACACTATTTTCTAACTAAAAATAATTTTTCCCTGTTACCCTGTTATCCTCTTTACGCCTAGTAGATGAAGTAGTTCTATGCGTTCTGTCCCTTTCGGAAGAGCTTTCCCTTCCGGAATCCATTGTGAAGCCTACGCTTCTTCCTTCTGTTTCATAGTTTCGGGGTTCATTTTCCAAATCCGTATCGGTATTCGACCCGGATTTAGAATTTTGGCTCACCCTTTGCCTACAAATTGGTTTCTTTGGTGTTGTGCCTAAGGAAATCTTTCGTCGGGTTATTTCGTCGTAGTCGCGGACTGTTGGAAAAGGGTTCAAATCTTTGTTAATCGTCTGCAATTCCAACGTAGTGCGCGCTCCCTGGCTGACATGGGCTAAGCCTTTAATCGGTGTATCTGGAAATTCTTTTTCAATGTCCGGTTTTTGGGGTTGTGACGGGGGTTTCTGTCAATCGGGTATTGTGAACGGTCCTGAAATCCCGAAGATTCTCGGAGTCGATATTGCTTCAGCGAAAGTCGTTGTGGAGGTTTTTGTAAAGGTGGTTCGCTCTATTAGGTTCGCACAGGTTTTCGCGCTAGCATTTGTCGTTATCGTTCCTACCACCAGTGTGACTGGGTCCGGAATAACAAAGTCATGGGCCGGCCCAAACGAGCCTTATCATGATAGCTGTCGCCTACTTTCATCGTCATTTTCTACGTCTGTTGTTACCGATGTGACGTCGAAATCACGTGACCACCACCCTTTAAGTAGCTTATATTTCTTGCGCAATCTCTAATTTTTCTCTTCTCGCGTGACTTATGTGCTTAAATCCAAGTGTTGCAGGGCTTCTGTCATTTCGGGATTATCTGATTCTCCTATTAAATGTTTTAATCCCGTTTATGTATTTACCGTTTCCGCTAATTATAGAAATGATATTTTGAATTTCCTAGGTTCAGATTGAGAGATCAAATCCTAATTCCAAGGGACGATATTCCGAAAAAACATTTTGAAAAATGTTTAGTTTCCGTTATATTTCGCGTGATTTTTGGAAAAATTAAAATTTTAACTCCCAGTTGCCTATTTTTCTCTTTAATTACCGACGGCGCATACTTCCTGTCATTGAGCGACAAGTCAAAACAAAATTTTAGCTAGGTTTGTTTTCGGTTTGATTCAATTCTTCCGAAGCTTATGGAGGGACGGGATATGATCGGTTATTTTTTTGTTGAAGCTAATTTTTCCTGGATGTTTGAATTTTGCAATTTTCCTTTTAGAATTTTCGGAAAAAATCTAGTTTTATTTTCTAAATGTATTTATTTTAATAGCTACTATTCGAGTTAAATTAGAATGGAAAAGTTTTTATTTTATTTTCAAATTTCCAGTCAAAATGATTTTATTTCGAGTAGTGGAAAAAAAAATTTTATTCAGTAATGTAAATTTTTAAATTTTTATTAATTACTTATTTTTCAAATACGTTATTCAGTTTTTCAAATTACCAAAAAAGGACAATATTCACTGTTCGTTATATACGGGAGAAAAAAGTTGAACAGTTCCATGAAAATCGAGATTAAAATAACCCTAGTATATTTATTCTGCTTGAAGATAACCTAGTGAATATAAGAGAAGGATCTCAATGATTCTTTTTCAACAATTTTGGAAATACTTTCCAATAATTTCTGAAAATCATGTTTTTAAGTACTGAATTATTTTAATATTCCCATTGTTTATAATTTTAAAGATTGTTAATTATAAAACAAGGATAAGAATTATTTTAGATGTTGGAGAACACGTGGTGGGAAAATTGGAGGTATGGGAGTCACAGGTGAAAGAATGATAACTCATCACTTTACTAAATTATAATCACTATATTGCACTTGGTAGAATAACTATTATTTACATTGATAGTTTAACATTAGAAAAAAGGGTAGTTTAATTAATCGCGACTTTATGGGTGATTTTACGAGGAGAAACACGTGCTCACTCGTTCGCCATTAGCAAGTAACTGGTTGAACTACAAGTCGCGCAATCGCAGTTGAAAATGAATGAGCCAGTTGGCTGATGAAAGAAAAGGACGTAAATCAAAACGTGCAATCTGAACATCCTGCGGGGGATGTCACGCTTGACATAAAAAAAAAAAAAAAGAATTAAAGAAAGTTTTACATAGTTGCTATTCCCGTTCAAAATTCGATGATACATATGGTTAAATTGAGTTCGTTGTCTGAACTGGCAGTAAGGCCAGTTGATTCAGGCCCCTTTTATAGATGCCTTTTGGTGTCCGAATTGTTACCACACGGACCAAATCGTCGTTTCCAGGATGTAGTTCTTCGATGCGTGCCAAACTCCATTTGGCTGGTGGCACCTTTTCTTCCTTTAGAAGAACGATGTCTCCCACTTTGACCTGATTAGTATCCACTAACCATTTCGAGCGTTGTTGAAGATGATGAAGGTATTCGCGGGACCATCTCTTCCAAAAGTTGTCTCGCATTTTGGAAAGCAAAGCCCAACGTGTCAGAGCCTGATCATCGACATCAGTTAGCGAGGGCTCTGGGACAGCTGTCATAGGACCACCAGTTAGAAAATGACCTGGCTTAATGGCATTCATCGAAGTTGGGTCATTTGGATTAGGGTAAAGCGGTCTTGAGTTGAGGCAAGCTTCGATTTGACACAAAACGGTACTCATTTCCTCAAAGGTCAGACAACAATCTGCATTTATCGACCGTCTCAG
>CAKNXH010062556.1:97259-117457 GCA_932178445.1 Andricus quercusramuli
AAGGAGGAAAGCTTAGAATGGTAGTAGATTATCGTCAGATTAATAAAAACACCGATCAGGATGCATACCCTCTCCCGGTAATAGACGATATTCTCGACCAGTTAGGAAATGCAAAGTTTTTCTCAGCCTTCGACCTTAGTGCAGGATTCCACCAAATCCCCATGAAGGAAGAGTGCAAAAAATATACAGCATTCTCTACTATACAAGGGCATTTCGAATATAATAGGATGCCATTTGGTCTAAAAAACGCACCCGCTACCTTCCAACGTATGATGGACAATGCGTTCAGGGGACTAATTGGGAAAGAATGTTTCGTTTACATTGACGATATTGTAATATTTGGAAAAACATTAGAAGAGCATAACAAAAATTTAGTAACTGTCCTGGAAAGAATAAAACAATTAGGCTTGAAATTAGAACCATCAAAATGTGAGTACCTACGTCCAGAACTAGAATACCTAGGCCACCTGATCACCGCAGAAGGAGTGAAGCCAAACCCTATTAAGATCAAAGCAATCCAAGAATTCAAGCAGCTGAAAACACTTAAAGATGTGCAATCATTCTTGGGATTAGCCGGATATTATAGGAAGTTTATAAAGAACTTTTCATCTATAGCTAGACCACTAACCAGGTTACCTCAAAAGGGCACAATTTATGATTGGACTCCAAAGTGTGAAGAAGCATTTGAAAAATTGAAAAACGCATTAACAACATCACCAGTTTTGAGATTCCCCGATTTTAAAGAAGTATTCACTCTAACAACCGACGCATCGAATCAAGGATTAGGCGCAGTGCTATCCCAGGCCGGACATCCTTGCTTATTTATCAGCAGAACCCTTAATAAAGAAGAAGAAAATTACAGTACCTCAGAAAAAGAACTCTTAGCTATAGTATGGGCAATGAAAAGGTTACGTCAATACTTACTAGGAAACAAGTTCAAAATCCAAACTGATCACAAAGCACTCATTTGGTTACACAATGTGAAAGACCCTAGCTCGCGACTCTTACGATGGCGATTACGGCTAGAGGAATATAAGTATGAAATAGAATATGTTAAAGGAAAGGAGAACAAAGTAGCAGACTGCTTATCCAGACTATTTCCAATCCACACCAGCGACATTCTACAACAAGCGCTAGACGGAATAGATTTGACTACCGAGGATGAGCTATCAGACAGCGAAATTTTAGGTACACCGGTTAAACGCCCCACTATCATCAAGGACGAAATACTACAAGAAAAAATTGAAATCCCATTCAGAAGAATGTGCGAATCAGTAGCAAGTAACGACGATCCCAATAATTCATCTGGATCCGAAACACCTCAACAAAACGAACTTTACAACGATTTTATGACATGGCGATTGAACCCAACGCAAGGAAAATTAAAAACAAAACCCAACGCCGTCGGAAAACTCTGGAAAGTAATAAATAAAGAAGACATGCCAAAATATAATGAAGAGGATTGGTTACGGAAACTAGGCTGGTTCATCGATGAAACTATGAGCAAAAAACTGACATTGATAAGATTTATATTCGGTGACCCACTATTTACACCAATAGAAAAGGAACTGATACAGGAAATGATGGAATACCTATCTAACTTGTATCCCCACTTAGGATTTCATATATGCTTTAACAATACCCGAGAATTAACGAAAGAAGAAAAAACTAATATCGTTAAAGAAGCGCATGCGGAACATCTTGGGGAAAAGAATACCATTGAAAAAGCGAAGAAAATAGGACAATGGACAGGTATGGATGAAGACATTAAAAAGTACGTCAAAACATGCCCCATCTGTCAACTCTAAAAAACTACAAGAATCAAGAACCAAGCTGAGGGATTTATACCAGACATTCCTCTGAAACCTAATGAAAAAATAGCCCTAGATATATACGGCCCATTACCCGAAACAGTAAAAGGTAACAAATATATTTTGAGCCTACAAGATAGATTAACCCGGTATACGGTGTTAATCCCGATGGCTAATGAGACAACTAGTTCAATAATAGAAGGCCTGCTCGATCACTACATCTACATCTTTGGAGCACCCAAAACAATCCTAACAGACCAGGGACAAAACTTTCTATCAGAAATGATGCAACAGTTTGAAGAAGCATTACACATCATTCATGTAAAAACAACAGCTTTTCATCCGCAGTCCAACGGTAACATCGAAAGAATGCACTCCACCCTAGGGAACCTGATCAAAACAAGCATTTCAGAAAGAAACAATGAATGGGCTGACAATTTGAAATTTATTAACTTTGCAATCAACACAATGAAGAACCAAACAACAGGATTTTCACCCTTTGAACTTATGTTTGGAAGAGAAGCTAACATACCCTCATCGGTAGCGTGTTCACCAACTTTGACGTATCCGGAACTAGTGAGAAAGTGGAAAAAGAAACACGAAGACAACCTACGAAGGGCTAGAGAAAGAATAGAAATAGAAACAGAAAAAACGAAGAAAAGACTCGACGAAAATATCACTCACAAACACCCCCTATACAAACCAGGAGACACAGTAAAAATCATTAACAATACTAAGTCTAACAAACTAGACCCCTCTTGGAAAGGCCCTTTTGAAATTATTGACTACTTAGACAATAATAATTTACGAATAAGAAATAAGGACAAAATTATCCGAATTCATATAAATCAGACAATGCCCTATTTCACAGACGATAATGACACCCTTCTGGACCCTCCTGCTGGCCCTAGCACCGATCATCAGTGCTAACTATACCCTCGAAAAAATTCAAGGGAATGTCTACATCGAGGAAATCTCTAAAGTACACTTGTTTCATGAAAAGTGGAAAATGGTTGTAGCTATCAATATGACATCCACCGAAAGCCGGATTAAAGCCATCGACACCACCATTACTATGGCAGAACTAGCCTGTAACAAGAAATGCACACCTTATTATGAACTCCAATTGGTTAGGAACCGCTACAATAGACTAACTAGTAAAAACAATATCCTGCACAAGTTATTAGGCAAACAACGTCAAAAAAGAGGATTAGCGAATTTTGTGGGTGATATATCCAAAACTCTGTTCGGAACATTGAGCGAATGCGACCTGAAACAAATTAACACCGAATTCGACACAATTTATACAGATAACAAAAACATAGCTAGCATCCTGTCAAATCACACAAAAATACTTAAATTAATCTTAGACTCCTCGTCAACGGACCATAAATGGATAACTGCCAAGGAAAATACCGACAGACAGTTTGTAAAAAACCTCACTTTCGGACTAAATGCTGCAACAAAGAATAGTTTTGTCAACTCAAAATTAGTACTAGCAGCAATACTATTAGATGAAACAAACGAGGATATTGAAACAGCGATCAACGCCATAAACGACGGAAAGCATGGGATAATACACCCCCAAATTTTAACACCAAAGATGTTGAAAGAAACCATAAAAGAATTCGAGACAACTCAACGTACGCGCTACCATTTTGACAATGAAGAAGAAAACTACCAGCACATCATAGACATCAGTACCGTCTCCGTAGCAGTAATCCAAGGCCTATTTACATACATACTGGAGATACCGGTAATTGAGAAAGAAGAAGGTTCCTTGCAAAGAATAGTCCCTATCCCTATACAAGTAAATAAAGTCCACATATCAATAGTCCCCGACTATGACATGATCATTAAATACAGAGACTCTTACGTGCCCACCGACAGACAGACCATTGATAAATGTAAACAGATAGATGTATATAAAATATGTAGAAGAAACCAACCTAAAGTCAAGTTAATAGATAGCGAATCTTGCGAAGCCAGTTCACTTAGAAGATACTCAGAAACCAAATGTAATCAGTCACCTTACCTGCTACACAAGGAAACTTTCATACCTATAATAAATGGTTATATTATAGTACCCTCCAAACCATTAGACTTAGACATAAGTTGCGAAGGTTCAGTTAAAACAGAAAAAATTTCCGAACCGCAAAAAATTACAGGATTTGGATGCAAAGTGTATAACAGCTACGATACTCTGGAATTAGAAAAATCATATGAAACTCATATGACACAATGGCTAAATGTAACATACGAGATAAATTTTGAACAAAAAGACATTGACAGCTTAGAACAAAAATTAGTACAACTTCCAAAACAAATATCACACGAAGAACTTAAGCAAGCCAGAATTAGCCTAGACGACACTGAAAATATCTTACATACTATTGCTACCCACAGACGGCTCAGTACTTGGAAAGAAAATAGTTTAGAATGGTTACAATATTTAGGTTACGCTGCATTAGGACTAGGAACTCTGTATACTTTAGGTAAATTAGGCATCCTCGATTGCATAAAGGAATGCTTTCCGAAAACAAACAAATTATTCAGTAATAGAAATAAAGTAATCCACCAATCCCATATTGTAACGTACCAAACCCAACCAACTCCCGAATCATTGTCAAACTACGAAACATGTAGCATAGTTCAAAAAACCAAACCTTTGAAGATAAAAAACAAAACTTAGAGACTAAGTTCAATCTAAAAAGGGGGTTGTTACGAGCCGACAATTACCCCCACTGTACGCCTAATTAGCATATATAAAGCGCCGCCTCTCTGAGGAGTTTAGTTCTAGACCTGTACTCATAATCGCAAATAAAGCGCTCGAAGTCAGAGATTGACTTCGAGCTTACACAAAAAAGTCAACTAAGCATTTTTACGCTTAACAAAAGAAATCATTATAAATTTTCCCAGAAATCTTGAAAACTTTTTTTTTCTGGAAACAAAAATCAATGAAAAGCATTTTAATGTCAACCTTTTTCGTATATTACAGTGAAGTCAAGAAAATTGATTGAACTTGCTCTGCACTTACTTTTATGATAACTTAAATCTCATAAAAAATATTGTGGTCTTCAAATAAAAAGCGTATCACTTTCAGTGCTTTTTGAGTTCAATCGTTCTGTTCATTTACATTTTCTATACACAGAAGATTTTTCTAAAATAATTCAGAGGAATACTTCTTCTTTTTCTCAATTCTCAAATTCTTTATTTCCTTCGATAAGCAAAAAATGTTTTCAAAAATCAAGCTACAGCATTATTCCCCTTTTTATTTTATTGTTCATCTCTTCAGTTCTCCTTTATTCAAAATTCTTACGTTGTTCTACAGTGAAACGCAATTCTTAACTTCAGTCCATTTTTCTGTAAAGCTTAATCTATTTTAGCAGAGCTATTCATCAAATTTCATGTACTTTCCAACTCTGAATACTAACTTAATCCACAGAAACAAATCATCATCATTCGTTGGGATTAATTACTCGAGAATTTTAATTTGTCCAAAAACCTCGTTCTCAACCATTGGTATGTACGTGTGAGCATTTGTGGCGCGCGTGCGTCTTGGCAAACAGGCATTCCCCTGCCAAACCGCTTGAGGTACTGATGGCAATGACTCAATAGAGTTGTTTCCAAAGTCAGATATCACTTTTCCAATGAATTCTTTACATATTGTTTATTATTTTCAATTTAATGTTGAAATATGAATTTTCTACACGATGTCGATTGGAAGGCCCTTCTGAAGTCAAAGGGGTCGGATTTTCCACAAATCACAGCTTATGTGTCAGTGGTTCTCAAACGGATTGAAGAACTGCCTGTGCGCTCGGTCCGTCTCGGCCCAGTAGGCAGTAGAGTGGGAAGAATCACTGAACGCGTTGATCGAGGGAAAAAATCAATTTAAAACGCAATAATCAACTTGTCGTTTTTCTGTTAATAATTGACGAATCGAGTTGATTTTTGCGTAGAAACATTGCCTAGCCTTGTGCGCTTCTCACACATTGATTTAAAAATCGGTCAAAATGAGCAATGCCGGTTTATTCTTTATACATTTGGGAGTATCACATTAAACATTCAGTTCAATAGGTTGTTATTTGCGCTATCAATTTGTAGTTGAAAGCTTTCTTATTTCAAGAACTTTCAATTCGCAATATAAAAACGAAGAGTTTAAATGTTCATGTAATGATAAAATGTATGTACACTGTTAAAAAAGCGGAGTTAAAATCAACTCCGAAGCATACCCTATAAAAGTCCCACCGTTTTGAGTAAATGGCAAGCGGAGTAGAAGAAGACGAGTTGAATTTTAACTCTTGGAAAATAACTCCCTAACTGCCCTGTCCGGAGTTATTTCAATAAACTCCGTTCTGACCCTATAGTTGTCCCACGACACCATCAGGAGTTTATTTCAAGGAGTAAATATCGCTAAAGAGGAACGCTGAAGGGAGTATTCACTATTGAGAAATAGACTTCAGTACTCAGAATAGATTTGATGGTAACTATATTAATTATTGTTCTCTGTAAACCTGAATTTCTCAAATTGATTAATTCTAGCAACTTTAATTAGACAAGGAAATTAAAGAATTGAAAATGAATGATTTTCTTTTATAAAAAAGTTTATATGGTTGTCCAATTGTAAAGTTGCGTAACTCATCAATTAATGTAAGGAATTCAGGTTTACAGAAAACACTAATTAATATCTTTAACATCAAAGCTATTTAAAGTACTAAAGTATATTTTTTGTCGTACGTTAGTAAATGAAAATACATTTTGTAATTTATAAAGCGAAGAATATATTTTAGGAATTTGTACACTGTCTTATACAAACGCAATCTTTAAGTTGAATATAAAAGGCCAAATTTTTATTTCGAGTCGGGCAGGCTGACTAACTTGAAGGAAATTTGTTTACATCTGTAACTTCATTTTTTTCCCTGAAATCGGAAAAAAATCCGCCTTATTTCTTGAAAAACTACTAATTTTGTCGGCAATAAAGTTTGCGACTTGAAATCAGTCAGCCTGCTTTGAACTGGATTCGGTATTTAGTACTTCAAAATACAATACAAATACATTATTTTACATTTTTCTTGTAAAAAACTAATTTTACTGTAAAATGTATTAGAGCTGCAATATATATGGGGCAGTCTACCCTATTATAATTGTTATAAGATATAACCGTTCAACTTTTCGCAAGTATTCTAGTCCCTTTTCATGTTATGAATATCTGATACTTTGGTACAATAAAACTATCAACAATTTTCCCGTAACTATAATGCAATTCGTAAGCAGGTACATGACTCAAGTTCTGCAAATTAACTAAAAAGAAAACGTCTTTAGAATCTTCATCGACCTCCACAGAATAGGCATGATAAGTTTCGCAGTAGTATCGACATTTCCATTTTTCACAAATTGCATAAGGATCTGAATTGTGTACAAAAATCTGATCAATTTTCATGAAAATTGGCATCTCGGACACATCATCTATCCCGTATACAATTAAAAACCCTAGCCTATACAAATTTCGATAATGGATTTGATTTGTTACAATTATTTTAGCTTTTGGACTTAATTTAATGTTAGTTGACTCTTCGATATTGCAGTCTTTGATTAAATCACAGTAGTTCATAACTTCACCAGAGGTCACTTCAAGCTGTTCCTCTAAACTTTTGTACTTTAACTTCCAGTGGTAGTACATAAATCTTTGATGTTGCTCAGTTAATGTTTTACAAATATTTATAAAGTTATGATAACTATTACCTAAATTCTTAAAATAATTGTGCTTAGCTTCAAATCGCATCGCCCATAGAAAGACCAATGGACCCATTTTTTTAATGATCGTGGGGTAATGGATCATGAAATGATGCTTTGGGATTAAAGTTCTTTGGAATTCTACTTGACAAGCTGAATGATGTTCTTCTATTAAAAGTTTTAGCTGTGTGATCATTCCCTCGGAAATCACAGGTGAAAAAATAATGTCCATAATATAAAAAAGTAACTCTAGAACTCTCCATTTTTTCATTACTATATCGTAAGAGGGATGTGATGGATGTAAAATTTCACCTATAATCAGAAGTAAAAAGCGCAAAAGGCACCAATTCTGTGCAGCTCTTTCCCCAATTAAGCAACCAGCTTTTTCTAATGAAACCGGACTTGGCTTATCACTTTTGTCTATGAAGCCATAAGAGAATCATGCGATTCGATTGTTCAGTTGTTCTAAGGTTATTAATTTCAAATCAATGATAATGAAACTAAGAAATAATTTCATTTCAAATGGTCCCACACCCTCTAAAACATCATGCATTACATCTGCACTAATGCTTTCAAAAAAATCGAAGTATTTTAGTTCATCCAGCTTTGATTTGCGTTTTATTCCAAGAACTTTCTTTCCCTTTTTGAGTTCTTCACAATGTTTCTGATAAGTCCTACTATCACGAAGAAGATTTTTATCTTCCAGTACCATAGTATGTGCTTGCTGTTTTGTAGCCGTGCAAATCCGACAATAGTGTTCTGCAGAAAATGACTCTGACAAACCCATTAAAACATTTCCACCTAAATTATCAAAACTTAGAACAGCAATTGTTCCTTTTACAATGCGATCGAATACTTTTATCCCCTCTGATTCAAGAATTTTTACATCTTCTATCAGCGGTTCTAAAATTTTATCAAAACCGAAGATCTTTAAGTCTTGAATCTAAAACAATGCTACTAAATGAATGTTTTGCAACTTTGAATTTAAGTGAGGAGGTAGATTTCTTATAACAAAGTAAATTGCCCCTATTTCATGAACTATTGTTTTGCTTCCAACAGGATTAACTGTTTCAAAGTCATCATAGAATAATTGAATAATGATAGCATCAATGAATTGTGCCAAAAGCTGATTGAAAGTAACATATGAACCATCATATATATCTTTCATCAAAGTGTTATCACTTTTGTGTGTAGACCGAATCCATTTCCATACGTCGGAATTGCTTAGAATAAACTTTAAATTTTCTAAAATGGGCACATACATGAAAGTACAAGGTACTGGAACATTTTTATTAAGTAACTTAAGTACTTAAGTGAAGCTAAAGTCAATTCCGATTGTTTAATGTAATTTTTCAAACTTTCACAATTGTTTAGGTTTTCTTTTTTCAGTAGTTTGTTAAGGTTATCAAATACGTCGGTCACTATTTCTGTGGTACTCTCAATTATAGTTTGTACGGTTGATTTCGGTATTGAGCTGGCTTCTAAGCCCAAGAAAGATGTTTTCAGTAAATTCCCAGTACTATTATCATTAACGCAATTAAATGAATAACCAGCGGTTAAATTTTTTTTATCATCAGAATCATTTGAAGACTCTTCTGAGTCAGAAAAATTGGCACTAGAATGAAACTGGCTACTATCTGGATTTTGATCATTTATATCCATTGGTTGTTCGTCTAAATCGATGCAATTTGAAGCCCCAGTAATTTCACTTGAGGTTTTCTCATTGTGATGTGACGAATTATCATCTTGCGACTGAATTTGAAGCAAATGGTCTAACATATGTTTTCGGAAACCACTGTATGTTTTATAAACTAAAAAACATTTAGGAAAACAACACCTTAATTTTAACTTTGGTCCAGGTAATATCACATGTTCTCGTCGTAGGTGTCGAGTAACATCAACAACTGTCAACAGTTGTTTTGAACAAATATAACACGTGAAGCGCATTCTATGTAGCGTAACATGCCATAGGACGATTTTTTGAGATCAACGAAGTTTAAATTTATACTTTATCTAAGACGAATTCACTCACTCACCGCTTTTCTTCGTGAGCCAAGCTCGAACTTCTCTGATTTTAGGTAAAAAAGTGATTCCGTTGTTCATACCATAATAATGGACTTGGATGAAGTCAAACATAACTTTAAGGCTGGCGTCAAATTCAGTGTTGAAAACAAAGTGAGATTTGAATAAGAGATCGAAAGCTTCACTGGGTACCTTAGCATCAATGGGTAATTTTTTACCATCCAAAGCGATGAAATAGGAAGATATGGCTGTCTTGTTTACCCCCACAGCAATAAGGCATGGTTGTGAGGTGACGACTTTTACATCATCAACGGGAGTTCCATTCTGAAAGAATATAACAGTAATAATAAAATATCATTCGTAATAATTTACTTTTTTCAGCAATATGTTTTTTACATTATCATAATTCCGAATATATTCTAATATATATGTATGTGTAAATGAAATTAATTTGTTTTATCCCTAATTCATATAAGAGAACTATATAATTATACCTGATGGAATATTATCATTCTGTTCACAACAGAGTCATTCTCGTCGGTAGACTTTATACTCTTTCTTCGATTGCTCTGGGGTAGTAGCTTCAATAAAGATATGTAGGCTTTTGTCACAGGATCCCAATCTGCAACAACAGCATATTTTGTATTAAGAGAGAGGAAAATTTTTCCCCGGTTTAACTTTCATTTTAAATTATAGTTACCATTCTCTTGTCTTGTGAGTTTCTTCGTTAGATTTCGTTCCGATATTTGGAGAACGTCTTCAGCATTAAACCCCTCTATCTTCACGTCCGGATACATCAAGGAGAAGTCTTCGCCAATCTGCAAAGAAATTGAAATGAATGTCCACAAAATTCAATGATTATTTATTTTCGAATAAAAAAACGAAGCTAACCAAATACGGTATATCGAGGAATCTCCGAAAATTTGATACAATCTTTTCCGGCTCTGTTCGTCTTAATTCGTAGGAATATTGAAAACTTTCTAAAATGTCTGCTTTTTGTGTTTTTGAGTAAGCATTTTGGAAGAAACTTAATTTCTGCTTAAGTGCGCCATTATCCAGAGTATTCTCGTAGTGTTGAATTTCAATTCTTTTTTCAGAAACTTCGGTTACCTCAATTTCGTCTGTGTTTTTGTTCCCAGGTTTGTGTCGATTTAACGTTTTTAGTCTCCAAGAAATATATCCACTTCTTGTTTTGGGGTCGTAGAATGATTCCTAAAAATTAAAAATAAATATATAGTTATGATATAAGTTTATCTCACGTATAAAGGGTGGTGTTTTCTGCAATTCAGATGATATTCAGACAGCAGATGATATCTCAACCAAAAAAGACGATTTTTCTACCAAATAGTTGAATCCTTAACCAAAACAGATTAATTTTAAACCAAAAAGATTACATTTCAACCAAGAAAAAAGATTAATTTTCTACCAGCAAAGATGAATTTTTAACAAAAGAAATGCATTTTCAACTAAAATGATGACTCTTCCACCAAAAAATATCAATTCTTAACAAAGTTAAGTTAATTAGTTGATAATTAACCGTTGCTGTTGAAAACTCATGTATTTTGTTGAAAATTCGTCTTCTTTGGTAGAAAATTAATTTTTGGGTTGAAAATTCTTTTTTTTTAAATTAACTAATTGGTTTAAAGTTAAACTACTTTGTTAAAAAATTTTTTTTTTTTGAAGATGCATCATTTCAGTAGAAAATTATTCTCTTTGATGGAAAATTTAACAATTTTTTTCAATATTTGTTTTTATCCCGTAAAAACTAAATTTTTTAATTAAAAATGTAACTATTCAATTTTTTGTTGAAAATGTAGTTTTTTTAGTTTAAAATTCAACTTTTTGGTTGGAAATTAATGGACCTTTTGGAAAATTAAACAATTTTTTTCCACAGTATTATTTTTGGTTGAAAAGTCAACTGTTTCTGTGAACGTTCGTCTTTCTGGTTTAGTTAAAATGTTTTTGATTTAAAATCTAAATATTTTTTGGTTAAAATATCAACTATTACATTTTTTGTTAAGAATTTAACTCCTTTGAATGAAAATTTAACTATTTTGTTGAAAATTTGTTTTTTTTTGTTGAAAATTAATTTTTTAACAGCAAATGTAACTTCAACTTCAGGTGGAAAATTTAGAAGATATTTTTTAGTTAAAAATTCAACTAATTCGTTAAAAATTCCTGTATAATGTTGAAAAATCGTATTTTTCACTCGAAAATTAATCTTCTTGATTGAAAATTCAACTATTTGGTTGAAAAATCATATACTTAGCTAAAAACTAAATAATTTTGTCAAAAAGTAATCCGTTTTGGTTGAAAATTCGTGTCAGTCTACATTTTAGGCGCAATATTCAAAATTTTTATATGATAAAACTTCGTAAAAATTAAAAATAAATATATGGTTATAGTATCATTTGATCTCACGCATAAAGGGTTCAGTTTTCTGTAATTCTACTGATATACTCACGTAACCTTCCTCGGAACCGGGGTCTTTCAAAGACGGAAATTCTTTAATTATTTCTCTGGCGCAAGCAACTTTTTGTTCCTTAGATGGATAATTCCCAAACTTATCAACTAAATGGTCGACAAAAATATTTACAAGTCTTCTTCGGTTTTGAGGAGTAAGGGTACCTGTTTCCTCATACTCCTTCAAAATGTCTTCACCAACTGAGTTTTTTATGACTGCTTCTTTTATGTCCTACAACATGGTGGTCGCAAACACTAAGTATGTAGATGAAAGGACGGAAAAGGAAAGAAAGAATAACGATATACAGGCTCGAATATATAATATAGAAAACAAAAAAATTCTTTGAGGTATAAGTTACAACTTAAAAATATATCAACTTACCAATATCGAGAACCTTTTCTTCGCATGTTCAAGAAAAATATCATTAATTGCTTGATTTTCAAGTACGTTTTGACCAATACCGTGATCAGGCCCGGCGAGTAACAACATTTCGATTTTCCCAAAACGTGCATCGTTATTAGTGCCATTAGCAGCCGTGGGTATAATGCCACTAGGTTGATTGATAATGGATCGTCGCTGGGTGTGGCAAGTTTCGACTTGTTAGGGGTTTCACTCAGAATGTTGAAATCCATGTAATTATTTTCATTCTGTTATAAAGGAATTTTTTCCAGTTAACTCTATTATATTCTACAATTGTATTGTATAGGAGTAAAGAAAATGATATCGGGAAACAATGCTTCCTGTTTTATTTACCATATTTTCTTTGTTTTCTTGTAGTGCTGCGTTTAAGAAGCTAAACTTCAAAGGGAATTGCTTTTCGTCAAGAATCACTCTAAAGTCTTTATTCGTCGAAAAAGATGAATCTTCTTCGATATCAACACCTTCTGTATCCTGAACAATGATTTTTTCGTCCTTGAAACCGAACTTTAATTTCACTGAAAAAATATCATTATTATTTTTTTTCAATTAAAAAGGATCAATATTGTTCACATTTACTGTGAGTGGCACACAAACCGAGGTTTTTTCAATAGAAAACGTTTATTTTTTTGAATCGAAATTTTATCAACCTCTTACAACTGAAGCATTTTATGGGTGATTTCCAAAAAATTGACCATTTTAGTATAATGAGCTTCTCATTTTTCTCGAATTTTCAACCAAAAAGATGAATTTTCAACTACAAAGATTAATTTTGTACAAAAAAAGACGACTTTTCCACAAAGTAGAAAAATTTTCCACCAAATAGTTCAATTTTTGACTAAAAAAGAACAATTATGAACCAAATAGTTAAATTTTCATCCAAAATAGGCACACTTTCAAACAAAAATAGAGTAGTTAAATTTTCTGTTTTAAAAAACTAATTTCTAACAACAACAAAAAACGAATTTTCACCGAAATAGTTAAATTTTAATATAATTAAAATTTGAGTCAAAAAAGATTTTAATTTTAAATAAAAAACAGTTGAATTTAACCAAAAAAGACAAATTTTCAAGAATAGTTGAGTTTTCATTTAAAAAGATAATTTTCAGTCAACAGAGAAAATAAGTTTAAAACAAACTTTCGAATTTCAAGGAAAAATATGTATTTTCAACCAAGGAGATTACTTTTTTCACCAAAAAAGACGAATATTCGATAGAACACATAAAGTTATTTTTAAGTACAATAAAATAAAAAAAGAATTCATTCCCTACAACAATCATTTTTGAGCAAAAATAAAATCTATTCCATTTCGTTCACGCAGACTACCCTTTATAGGTTAGGTTCGTATAAATTTTAACGAAAACTTTTATTCAATTTACTCATCTATATGAACGGCTGAAATAAACGTTCATTGTACTATTTGGTTCGATATAATGTATAAAATAATATAAAATAACCCATATTAACATTTAAAAAAACACATTTCTTTACTGTTCCATAATAGAGGGACATAACAACATTATGGAACACCGGTACAAGAGTCCAAAAGTTGTTTCATAATATAGGTACAGATAGTTCGTTCCGGTCTTTCATAGATATAATAATTTTGCTTAGACTAAATTAAACTTTTAATAGGCGTTTGGCAGTCAGAAAAGATCAGCCCATTCATTCGGGCTATACCCCGGTTTTCCTGGTCAGTGACACCCTGATAGGTTGGAATTTTAAAACCGACCTCACTTTTGCTCTAAACACTCACTGAACTGATTCGCAAAAGAATATCTTCCCGGGTGGAAATTTAAGTCGGGGGCTGGCCAGTCTCCGGCTGGAGAGCCCGGCTTCAAGCCGGGAGCTGGCCGGGGAGCCCGACTTTAAGTCGGGCTGTGGCCAGGGTTTCTGGTCGGAATCCGGCCAGCATCGTCACGCTGCGCTGGCCAGCGTCCGGCCATGAAGCAAGGCCATGATATGGCCGGGCTGTCCGATCGTGGCCAAGCTTCTGTTCTACTTTCTCTTTTGACTCTTTATTATGAGAGCTTTGCGAGTCCAGGTTTTTTAAAGATTGAAGGTTGCCAATTTTTTGTTTGGAATCGATACTGTTTCTCACTTCGCAAATCTCCTCGCCTTCTGAATCTGTATATAGGATATCGATTGAAAATTTGGTCTTCCTCTCCTATTTACCAAATTCATTCAGACTTAATTCGCCACCTGAAACAGAAGAATAAAGAATTAATCACATCAACAACTATGAAAATAAATGTTATATTTGATTTTTAAATTATTATTTGCAACGAAGGTATGCTTACTGTCATTTGAATTCTCAAGCATGAGTAATTCCCTGGTAGACCATGAACAATAAATTCAATTATTATTATGCTAGAAAAATTAAATAATACCATTTTATATTTTCAATTTGAAGGTACGAATCAATTGGCATATCGTCGCATTTGACTTTAAATATTAAATTTTAAATTATTTATTAAATATTAAGCCAGATAGTTGAGTTTACAATGGAATAGTGGAATTTTCATCAAGAAAGTTCATTTTTAACTGAGAAAGATAAATTTTCTAACAAAAAAACTGAACTTTCAATTCAAAAGGACGAATTTTCTTTTTTTCGAAGCAGTTAAATTTTCAACTAAAAAAGATCAATTCTCGACGAAAAATGTAATAGTTTATAGGTAAATCAAAAAATATTTTTATTTTTGATAAAAAACAGTACAGTAAAAAACATCCAAACCGGATAAACTTTCAAAAAAAAAAAGACGATTTTTCTACAACAGTGTTGAACTGTCAACCAAGAAAGATTTGTCAGTCAAGAAAGAACGAAAATTCCAACCAAACTGCTGAATTTGCAAGCCAAACAACGAATTTCCTACAAAACATTCAATTTTTAGCCTTGAATAATGAATTTTCCACAAAAAAAGTTAACTTTTAACCAAAAAAGATCAATAATAAACCAGATAGTTGAGTTTTCAATCAAATAGTTGAATTTTCAACAAAAAAGATCATTTTCAATCAAGAAAGCTGCATTTTCTACGATAAAATATGAATTTCTATCTAAAAAGACGAATTTTTAACGAAACAGTTGAATTTTTGACCAACCAATATGACTTTTCCACAAAATAGTAGAAATTTCAACATAATAATGAAATTTTAAAGAAAAAAGTTAGATTTTTCTCCGAATAGTTGATATTTCAAACAAAAAAAGAGTAAACTCCACACAAATAATTGAATTTTTCACCAAATTGTTGAATCTTTTAGCCAAAAAGACGAATTTTCTATAAAACATTCGACTTTTAAACCCGCAAAGATGAATTTCCAACAAAAATGATAATTTTTGTCAAATGAAGATCAACTTTCAACAAAACAGTTTTTGAAATTTTAACCAAACAGTTATATTGTCAAGCAAATATTTGATTTTTTAATCAGAAAATACAGACTTTTTAGACGATTGGTGAAATTTTGACCCCAAAAGTTTCATATTCAACAAGAAGGTCATTTTCAACCAGCAAAGATGCATTTTTTAATAAAACGGATGAATTTTATCCAAAAAAGATTACATTTTTATCCAAACGGAGCTGATTGCTATCCAAAAAGACGAATGTTTAACAAAATAGTTGAATTTTCAACAAAATACTTAAATTTTTAACAAAATATCATAACCTATAAAGCTTCGTATAATGGCCTTATAACCTAAACTCTAATAAATTTAATAAAAAACAATACTCTTACCTGCTCATAAAATTTATAGCATCAAAATCACTACATTAAACCTCTCTTAAGGTTTTCACTTTTATCAAATAAAATAAAACCAAACACTCGTGATGAATTAAACGTGATCGCGAGGTATATGATGCCGGTCGATGCAAATCGAAAGAATTTGACTTCGACCACGTGGTCCGGCGCCACCTGGTCTTTTAACTTTTTGAAATTAATTTCAATAAAGATCTTCCAACATTAAGAGAACTTTCAAATATTACAGAATAAAATGAAACCCTAATATACTAATCGAAAAGTATAAGTAGCATTAAACATGATAAAGAAGCAAGAGCAGACGACAAAAGTCTTAAAACTGCCAGATTTCCGGCGGGATTTCCAAATTACCATAATGCAAATTTCTAATATGTGTTAATTAAATATCATGAATACCATAATAAATTGGATATTACTGTTTATAATAGAAATCAATACTCGAGATAACGTGGTCACTTCCAAAAACAGATACGATTACTAGATTTTTATTTATTTTAGTTCAAATTCGTTTCTTACACCTTTATAACAATAACACTAGTTTACAAAATTTTAAAAAATTTCTCCCCACTCTATCTTGATATAATTTTTTTATGTATTTTCGCCCACTAAACAAGAAAATCACAATCAAAAATTTTAATAAAATTAGATAAAATGACCAGGTTATAAACAAGGTTTGATAATTGAACTATATGCTCACGAAATTGTTGATTAGTAACAGTTTTTTTCAATTCGGGTCATTTACTATAATCAATCATGAAAAGCGCTCACTTTAAAGGAAGTGTTTTTCCTTTGCTACCCTCATTCGGCTAGACATTTATTCATAACATTTCCCCAATCAGAGACCGGCCAGCTACCGTATGAGCATTTGATAATAAGATTTGCCCGACCAGAGCCCGGCCCGCCCCCGACTGGGGGTTTAACAAAAAATATGCCTAGCCAGTCTCCGACCAGCGCACGGCTAGGTTCTTAACAAATAAACATAGCCCGGCCAGCCCCCGACCAGCAACCTTGTTGTGCCAGGGTTAGCCCGGGCTATTTCCACACGGGTTAGTACGCATGAATATTGTTAATATTTGTTTATAAGGAAAAAAAGTCAGTTTAGAAACCTTCATTATTAAAAATTAATACTAAAGTCACTTTTACTAAGAAATGTCAAGGAATATTTTTTGAATGCTCCGGAAGCGTATTGACAATAATTTTTCAAGCATTTCTTTATCAATTTTAAAGAGAATAATTTGCACGAATTTTTCAAATCGTAGATGAAGATTCGAAAGTATCTTGAATGTGTTCATGATTATTATTATACATATACAATTATACTTACCGGCGTCTATGAATTCTTCATATCCCAATTCTGCTGATTGATAATCAATTTTCACCCACTTTGTCTGGTTATCATAACTTACTCTTTTTATTGTCGACATTTCACTTTTCTATAACTATTATTTCTATAATAACAAACCACACCGACGCGACACGCGACCATCTAGAACTTTTGGGTTTTCAAGAACGCAGTTTCGCACGCGTTGACTTGCGTCCATTGTGTGGGGAACAACTCCGAACAAAGTGTTTGTGCTTTTCTGCGAACGCAGCTCCGAACATAAACTCCGTAAGAAGTACCGCCACGACTCTCCAACTCCGGATTGAGATTAGGTTAAAATTTTATTTCTGTGCGGTGCGAATTAAGTACATTCACTCTGAATGCACTTCAGAACCTTTAACTAACTCTATTTCACTCTGGAGTAAAGTATGCGGAGTTGAATGTATTCGATACTGAGTCGATTTTATACTCCGAAAAATTGTACTCTCAACTCCGCTAGGCATTTACTCCTCAAATTTTTAACAGTGTATAAAAAAAATTTCTACACAAAAACATTTATTTGATTTCAATACATTGTTAATGATTTCTTTCCCATCACAGATCATTATTATCAATCATCCTAATACACACAGCTTTGAAAATACTTTTAGGATACAGTCGCATAGCGAAGCATAGTGAAGCACGCACTACTAACTAACACAGTAAAAAAATCTCTAACCAGCCTCTCAGCAATGCAATGATTTTTGCCTCATCTAATGGACATAATTTTTGAGTAGCTCCCTCCAAAGTCCCGCGAGAAGAAACCATCAGTGACTTGGAATCCACAATATATACACTTCCACTGGAAAAAGCGAATGACATACGGCATGGGACGGTCAACATCTTACGCCAAGCACAACTTTCCTCCTCATACTTAACAAAAAAAGAAAAGACAGAAATTAAAGAACTCAATCGGGACAAAAATATCCTAATATTACCCATAGATAAAGGCAACACAACACTAATGATGAATAAGGAAGACTATGACAACAAAATCTTGGACCTTTCGAGCTGCCGATACATATAAAAAACTTGAAAAAGACCCCATAGAAACAATAGTTAGCAAAACAGAAACCCTTCTAAAAGACTCTGAACTCGACAGTAAAACAATATCTATATTATTACTTACTAATCAAATCTCTTGAAAATTTTAAGGACTCTCAAAAATGCACCAAAACAACATTCCACTCAGACCGATCCTCAGCACAATTAACTCACCAACTTAAAATCTAGCACGCTTGCTCGCCAAACAAGTGAATCCTTTCACAGAAAACTCTCTCACGTACGTCAAACACGCTTTTGACTTCATCAGAAAGAAAGATACAACAGATTGAAATTCAACCACAAGACATCCTAGTGAGTTTCGACCCAGTATCTCTTTTTACAGAAGTACCAATATCTGATACAATCGATATTGTTAAATCCTTCGCAAACTTACCCTCAAATCTCACACCTTTGATACAAAACTTTCTCACAAATACCTATTTCTCTTTCAATAACCAATTCTACGAGTGGCTTAAACGCATCTCAGGGTACCATCGTACCTGACTTAGCCTGGCGACCCTTTTCTATTGTGCGGTGCTCCACCTCGAGGGGATCACCACGTAAAAAAACGCGCCTCATCTAAATTTTAAAGAAACCATAATTTATCTATTCATTCAATTATTTATTTAATTATTTATTTAATTATTCATTAAATTAGTTATTCAATTATTTATTTAATTTGTTGATTATTTATCTATTTAATTATTCATTCATTTATTCATTCAATTATTCATCATTTAATTATTTATTTGATTATTCATTTATTTATCTAACGTACGTTACTTTGTAATGACAGTTAGCTAACGATAACGTTACGTACTTTGCATTTCCACCGCAACGTACAGTCAGTAGCCACCGGTCGAAATAGAGGTGGGAAGTAGAGGATTTAAATTTTAAAGGTACCCTCGCGCGTACATACACTGAAGCCTACGGTTGAGCACCACAGCGCTTCGTCCAGCTTCGAGTTCGAGGAAAAATTTGATTAATATTTCATTGCCTAATCGTGAAAGCAATGATATTTTGTCGTAATACACATTTCCAGTCTCAGAATATGTAAGATAGTCTTTTATGTTTAGGAAAAAAACACCAATAATAATCTTCAATTTAAAAAAACTAATAAATAGTTGAGGTCTGATCTCGCCCCAATTCGTCTCTCGACCCAGAGCATGGAACGTGATGAGGCATGTGCACAAATAATAATTTTCATATTTTTATCACAATTTTTACTTTTTAGTAAGAAAATCGGTTTTTTCTAACACAATCATTATCTAGGTTGCCTTTTTGTATAAGAAATGGTATTTGTTCAAATAACTCACATTTAATTTAGAATATTAATAGATATACCACTCGAGTGGTATGAAGAAAATCAAGTTTCTTCTGCACAAAAGTTATTCCAAAAAACCCTAAAAGTAATATTTTTGATTAGTTTTATCATTATTTTCATTTTTCATAGATATAAATTCATGTGGACTAAGTGTATGAAAATAATTCATGTGATACACAGAAAAAACTGGGGGTAAGAAATGTTGCAGGTAATCATTATTCGTGGGTAAAGTCGGCTAGGGTACAGGGTAATGTCGCGCCGGGTAATTGATAA
>CAKNXH010062556.1:127457-144540 GCA_932178445.1 Andricus quercusramuli
AATTACCCGGCGCGACATTACCCTGTACCCTAGCCGACTTTAGCCACGAATAATGATTACCTGCAACATTTCTTACCCCCAGTTTTTTCTGTGCTCCTGAAGTCTCCACCTATACCCCCTTGGCAGCTTTGGCTCTATTCTATCCCATTCCTTTCTTTCTACCCACTCTCTACCAGTCCAACAACATCAAATTCCTGGATATACCTCCAGAACTCCTCGTCCTTCTTCTTTACTCCTGCTACGTTCCAGTACAGCACCTTCACTACTCCTCTACCGAGCAAATATACCTATTCAGAATCAGGAGGATGGAAAGGAAAATTTTTCTATGAATGCAAATACGTCTCCTGCGAAATCAGTGAGATCAACTGTTTCTAATGGAAGCTCTTTCACTGCAAATTCGTGCAATACTGAAACTGCGAGCAGTTCTAACTCCGAAATTTTTGAATGTATTTGAAAAAAATACTTGAAGAAAGATTAAAGACTGACATAACACTTATTGAACATTCGAGCGATTAGGACACGATTTTGGAATGTCAAAATCCAATTCGAGCAAAATATTTGCAAGCTGTGTCCCGGAAATGGTGTCTCACTTAAAACATTTTGTGATTTGGTCTGCTGCAAACAAAATCAAGCCCTGCTGCCATTAGCGTTCAGACCTCGACACAGAAATGTTCAGGCAATAATTGATTGCCTAGAAATCTAGATTATACATTCTTCGGATTCACTCATAATATGTGCTTCGTATTCCGAGTACAAAACTGCCAATACTTTGTAATTCCTAATATCTACTACGCCGGATGGTTTAATTAATTTTATTTCTAAAGGCTATACTGGTCGTATTGATGACAACGCGATAGTTGACGTTTCTGGATACTTAGATGTACTTCCGTTTAATGCAACAATTATGAGAGATCGAGGTTTGAAGCATGTACAAGATCTTCTAAGTAAAAAAAATTGTACTTTTTATCGACTAAGCAGTGTGTCAGATTCTGCATTGTTACCAAAGAAAGCAGTCAAGAGCAGCAAACGAGTTTCGAGTCTAAGAATTCACATAGAACGTGCAATTCGCCGCATCAAAGAATTTAATTATTCAACTGCACATGCTTGTATTCCCCGAAAAATTATATAAATCACAGACTGTGTTATAATAATAGCACCATTTATTCTTCATATCATATATTCAGTAGTAATCACGTAGCGTCCAAGGGCTCCAATTCTAATCGTAGCTTACTATAATACTTTGGACTTTGCGATCAGATTTAAAATTCGCTGATGCAACAGCATAAACTCCTTTTTGTCTTTTACAGAAATGCATTTGCATTTGTATTTGAGAGTAGTATGTTTTAAAAACTTCTCCTTGCGAGGATATGTAATTTTTAACAGTAGAGGCCTTCGCTGGACTCTTTATTTCAACCACAAAATCCTCGGTGATTCCATCAGATGAACCACCAAGTGCTGGTAGACTAGAAGATAACATCAAACCGACCATATTAATTTTAGTTTTATACTCCGTTTCTAATTCTTTTATAACCTCTTCCTCCAGTAGTCTTCCTTGCTGCATATATACTGAATCATACATTTGAGCCTCAAGAATCCTTTCTTTTAATACTCCTTCAGCTGTCTCACATTTCGACGTTTCCCAGATTTTGGTAGCCGTTACTCCGAACTCTCGTGGAGTGTGCCATAGAAATTCATTATTGTGCTCCTCTTGTATTTTCTTCAGCTTCTTTGCACAGTTTGTCTCTCATTTTGGCCGAGAAAAACAACAAAAACTCATCAACGTTAGACTTTGTTACGTTATCTAGCTTATAAAGGCATATTAAGTCGTGCAGGCATGTTCCATTATAGAAATATAACGAAAGATGCTTCGCAGTTAAGCAATGCACTTTATCTGTTTGGTACTCCTGTAGAAATCTGTCTAGGAACGTGAGTGGGACATTTTCTAGAGGAGGGATTTTTGATCTAATTTCCTCAGCTTTCATATACTTAATAGAAGTTCCCACTTTGAAAAGAATTGATTTCTTTCAATAACATTCGACCTCAGTTGGATAGGGATCCTGACTCCTGCGATGTAGCCACAAGAGGAATGCAAACGCATGTTTACAACTACCTGCAAACAATACTTAATTTGTCTTTTTGTGAATTTAAATTAGAATAATTACCGAAAACAATATTTTGTAAAAATTATTCTCACAACTAGAAGAACCGAATATTTTTCGACAAATTTTATTTGATTCAATGTTTTATTATTAATTCTATAATAGAATTATTTTACTCGAAAGAGGATTATAATGCATTCCTAAGATGTATTAAAATTTCACATATCGTATTTATTGTTTTTTTGGACGTACATGTCATGTCGAAAATAATATCTCCGTAAAAATAGTTTTTCTATGATTTTATAAATCAAAAGTAATATCACTGATAGTGATATTTCAAAAGAGAAATATTATTACGAATGAAAAAATTGTAAAACTTACGACAGACATTTATTTTAACAACATCTTTTGCAATTAATTTTGATCTTACCATCGCTTCTTACCCATTTTTGAAAAATGTTTGGATTTTAATATGTAAATGATAACCTGTTTCATCGGAGGAAACATTCTTTACAAATCTACAGTTTTCAAATTTGGAAGTGAATTTTTTTATAGATGCTATTATTTTTTAAAATATTTTCAACAAATAACTGTATTTGATGATTATTTCTTTTTTTTTTAATTGCAGAAAGTATAGTTGTAGGCAATGTTTTTCCCGTGAAAATAAACCATGGTTTATTCAAATCCAACCATTTTTTGAAAATGGTAAGAAGCGACAGCAAGAAAAAATACAATTACAAAAACTATATCATAGAAAACTTGTTTCTTTCACAGATACGTTATTTTTAGCACGAAAGTTACCGTAAGTTCTTCATTCTCGGGTTAAAACAATATCCACTGCCTTTTCTATTGACCATTTTTTATTTACCTTAGAACAAATTAATAAAACTCTTCAAATGTTACAAAAATAAATTAACGTTTATATTATTTTTTATTTACGAATAAAATTTGTTCCCAAGTGATCGTTCTATAATGTTAGTCTTTCAATAATTTATCATAGAACATATTTTTGAAATATAAGATTGCAAAATAACAATAATAAATATTTTGTCTCACCCGATGAGGCTACATAATCATTTGCCTTTGTTATGAACCTTGTGTTTCGGGAAAATGAGATTTTTAACTTTGCAAATTTGTCCCATACTCTCTCTTTCTAACGGCGAGAATCTTGAGAGCGTTAAGACTCTCTTAACATTCTCTGGAGGCTTTTGATCCTTGTGAGAGCTACTCAAGCGATCTCAACTGTGAGGAGATTTTTGAGGGTTAACATCTCGTACATTGAAATACTTACAAGCGCTTTATTATTGAATCAATTTTTCCAAATGATCTGCAGACGAATAGAACGAGTCTCTCGTAACCTAGTCCAGGAAGCAGCATTTGGCAAAATTCAGATTTCTAGTAAGAACGATTAGAGCCTTAGGAGCAGACTGATTGCTAGTCCTTCTAACCTTGTTCAGAAAGAGTGTAATCGACTTCCTAGAGTAAAGCGTCTTTTTCGTGGAATTAAACTGCACGGAAAATCCTTATTGAAAGGAATCTTAACCGTTGTAAATCCCTCAGAGATTTCTCTCTCTCTCTTTGCTTTATTCTCTCTCTCTGTGAAGAGAACGGTATCAGCGCGTTCGAAATTCGTACCTCGAAAAGAGGAAATTGTCTTCCGTTTAGAAAGGGACTTTGATATTTTCGATGGCAGAGACCCTAATTTTGTGCCAGCGAAGCACCTACCAATAGAAAGATTCAAGACCCAAGAGGTCCGGGCTTGAGGCTTCATAATCATTGTATATTTACTTAATTGATTTATCTTTGAAGTTTGAGATTTATGTTAATCATCCATGTTGAAAGGTATTAAGAATTGAAGTTCAATTTTTAAAGACTTAGACTCTTAAGGAGTCTCATTGATGAAATAATTTATCCTCGAATAGGATCTTACGCCAAAAAGGGCGAATTACATTGTATATCGAATTGAATTTTAAAATTGTGTGCAGTATACAAAAATTAAAATCGCTGAATGCGAAACCAAAAATCTATAAAAAGAATTTTTAAATTTCATTATAAAATCAGGTGATTTCTGTATTAATGCCAAAGGCTCGAGGCCATATTAAAAGAATCGTTTCTTTTCTCTTAACTTTAAGGATAGAGCAGGCTCGATTATAAGAATAATCGCAGAAAGTAGGAATAAATTTATGTATATTCAGCTAGAGTAGGTTTCCTGGAATAAATCAAGTTTTGTGCACAGGAATCTCATTTTTTCTCTCATGACAACCCTTCTTTTATAGATAATTAGACCTATAATTTAATTGCATGTATGATTAATTTTAATTTACTATACTTAGTTAACAGCCCTTAAATAAGCGTGCGGTTACAATATATTATGATTAATTTATGCATGTTAAATGTATGGACATTGAATAATATGCTTTTCCATATTTTATTGAATAATTTCCAATGATCAATAATCTAAGATTAATAAAGTAGGAGAGAAAAATGGTCCATTAAAAATAGGGCTTATCAAGGGAAATAAAGAATTTGAGAATTGAGAGAAATAAGAAGTATTCTTCTGAATTATTGGAGAAAAATCTTTTGTGTATAGAAAATGTAAATGAACAGAACGATTAAATTCAAAAACCACTAAAAGCGATACGCTTTTTTTTTGAAGACCAGAACATTTTTTTATGAGATTTGAGTTATCACAAAAGTAAGTGCGGAGCAAGTAAATATCTAGCGATAATGCTACATAAATATTTTCTACCTTGCCTGAACAACCTTGAAATTTAAAAAAACGTGAAAATCAACTTTTTGGCTATTTTTTTCATTCAATCAATTTTCTTGATTTGACTGTGATATACAAAAAAGGTTGACATTAAAATGCTTTTTATTGATTTTTGTTTTCAGAAAAAAAAAGTTTTTCAAGATTTCCGGGTAAATTTATAATGATTTCTTTTTGTTAAACATTAATTTTTAGATAATATTTAAAAAGATTCAAAAGCATTTTAAAACTTTCTCAAAAGTGTCAAAAAAGAATCCAAAAGATTCGAAGGCAATTATTTAAACTATCCAGATTTTTCGGAAAATTTCAGGAAAAATTTAATTAAGGGTAAAAGATATTTAGAAGGTTTATAAAAGATTAAAAAATGTTATTAAAAAATATTTTAAGACAATGTTTCTAATTTTTAAAAATTGTACGACAAACTAGAAAAATTTCAAAAGATATTTCGATGGTTTAGAAGTTTTGAAACACTACAAATTAATGAAGAATTTAAAAAATTTTCAAAGAATATTCGAAACAATGTAGATTTTTGAAGACTTCAAAGAAAGAAGCTTTTCGAGCATTTTTAAATTAATTTTATTTTGATATACGATTCTAAGAGAAAATCTGAAGACATTTTAAAACATTTTGAACAACTTCCTAAAATTCCGAAGAAGAATGTGAAAGATTTAAGGGAAATTTTCTAGAAAAAATTAAGTAACTTTAAGAGATATTTAGCAGCTTTAAAAGGATTGAAAAAGAATTTACAGCGTGTAAGGGTTTCAAAAGATTTTTTATTTTTAAAAAATAATAAGAAAATATTTAGAAAGATTTCAAAACATGTTCAAAATTGTTAAAGACAATCTGGAAGATTTTGAGGCAACTTTTTTAATGATTTGGAAATTTTAAAAAGAATTCTAATCTCCTTAAAGGGTATTCAGAAGGTTTAAAAGTTTTGCGAGATCAAAAAATCATTCAAAACATTTTTTGGAGACGTAGATTTTCAAAGAAAATACAAAACTTTTCCTCAAGATTCATCGGAATATTAAAATAATTTGATTCTTTAAAACATGATTTTCAGAAAATATTGGAAAATATTTCCAAATTTGTTGAAAAAGGAGAATTGAAATCCTTACATAACATAGTTGTAAGACATCCCAGATAAAAAATGAAAAACAACATTCCTGGTGAAACATTACACAATTTTTAATATTTATTTTTCAAATTTCTAAATTGTTACATGAAAATCCCATGGTAAATAGTAACTAATAATTATTAAATTAATAACTTGATGACAAATTAGACTTCTAAAGTAAAATGTAAAATAATTAATTAAATTTACTCATTCAAAAAATGGATCGATTTTAAATTCAAACAAAGGAATACCTTTTTGTATCACTAATATTCCCGTATCGTTTACTCAAATAACATCTTTGTTCCACAACACTGCTTCGACCCAGGTCGTTGATTAATTTCCCTAGAGAATGCCTCAGGCGAAGTACTTTATAAAGTCATCATGTGATGCTCTTCACTTGGACCCATTTGTATCCAACGACTTTTGTTTCAGGAGACATTTACTCCACTGACACTCTTCATCATGCATTTCTTATCAACTATTTGTCGCCACACGTTTCTGTCCTAGCATACATCTTTAGCTTCCTTCAGCTCCATGCATTTTCTCTTCAGATTGAGGTGTAACGTGGTAAAAATTACCACGTCACTCAAAATTTTGCTCGAGTAAACCGGGAACTTTTGAAGCAACCCGCGTGAGACAACAGAGTAAGGGTCATCTTCGAAATACCACCAGGAAACACTCATGGCAATTACTCTTACCACTTTTACTTATTCCTTCAAATCTTATATTTTCATACTTCCCTCTGGATCCCAACCTACCGACGAAAACCTTATAGTATCTGAAGATAGGACTCTGATCAGCCACCTGTACTCCGAGGGCCTAATTCAGTTTATCACAACTGTAAACCAGGCTGCACTCCCTAATATTCACGAGTCTCTGAATTCGCTAAACTTGCGATACTTGCCCGCGCGATCTCGGCAACGACGTTTATTGGACAATGACTTCGATCCTTGAATTTCGACCATCATGTACTCAGGTAGACAGCTTAACTTGTCACTCTTGTTCCGTCGTCGGTGCAAAAATGTCCTCTTCTTCTGAGGACGAAGTGCCGGACAACTTCTTTACCAATTATTTAGGATTTTTGAGACCTAATGACAACTCAGCTCGGGCTCATATATGAACTTTGTATTTTGGTATGCTCAATGCTCATACGGACTTTCATTTTGAGAGATTTGCAATTAAAAAGATAACAGTCACGTGTTCTGACCATGGAGTTCCGCCACCTTGTCGCGAGTTTTCCCAGAATTCAGCGTGCCGAGACTACAAGTTAAAATGAATATAGTCCTCTTTCGAGACTTTTTGGTCATTTTTCTTTTTTTTATCTTGAGTTTTTGATAGTAAAATGGTTAGATTGTGGGTAACTTTAACGTTGGAGAATTTTGTAGGTTAAGTGCCAAAATCGCTTTGTGAAGCTTCGCTCATTCTTTCTTTGTGTTTGCTCTTCAATAAAGTTTATGTCGATTTCCTAATTTGTTTAGAAGGAATGGCGGTAGAAATAGGAAAAATTCTCGATCAGAGTCTCAAGCACGCAGAATCCGTTAAGTGGACAAGTCACAAATGTACACGCATTTCGAACAAGTAAAATGGACATAGCGAAATACGTGTAAATTTAAAAACTTCATGTGTTTGGCGGAAATTGTCGGAATAATCCGAATTTTATCAGAATAGTTTTCTGACAAATTCCGAAAAATACGTAAAAAAATATATTAGAGGGGGATAAATATAAAGGAATAATTTTATTCTATAGCGGGTTTTAAATGAAGAGAGACCCGGATATACCAGCCAACTAACCATGACAAATTGAAAAATTTTTGTTGTCTCCTGGAAATTTTTTTAAGATTAGAAAAATTCAAACATCCAGGAAAAATAAGCTTCAACAAAAAAATAACCGAGTGTATCCCGTCTCTCCATAAGCTTCGGAATAATTGAATCAAACCGACAAGAAACCTAGCTAACATTTTGTTTTGACTTGTCGCTCAATGACAAGAAGTATGCGCCGCTGGTAATTGAAGAGAAAAATAGGCAACTGGGAGTTGAAAATTTAATTTTTCCAGAAATCACGCGAAATATATCGGAAACTAAACATTTTTCAAAATGTTTTTTCGGAATATCGTCCCTCCGAATTAGGATTTGATCTCTCAATCTGAACCTAGGAAATTCAAAATAGCGTTTTTATGATTAGCGGGAACGGTAAATACATAAACGGGATTAAAACATTTAATAGGAGAATCAGATAATCCCGAAATGATAGAAGCCCTGCAACACTTGGATTTAAGCACAGAAGCCACGCGAGAAGAGAAAAGTTCGAGATTGCGTAAGAAATATAAGCTACTTAAAGGGTGGTGGTCACGTGATTCCGACGTCACATCCGCCACATCGGTAACGACAGACGTAGAAAATGACGATGAAAGTAGGCGAAAGCTATCAGAATAAGGCGCGTTTGGGCCGGCCCATGACTTTGTTATTCCGGACCCAGTCACACTGGTGGTAGGGACGATAACGACAAATCCTAGCGTCACAATACCAAAAACCGGACATTGAAAAAGAATTTCCGGATACACCGATTAAAGGCTTAGCCCATATCGGCCAGGGAGCGCGCACTGCGTTGGAATTGCAGACGATTAACGAAGATTTGAACCCTTTTCCGACGCGACGTCGGAAATATTTCGGTGACGACGATTTCGAAAGATGGGTTAAGCAGCGAATTCAAACTCGGGCATGAGGCAAGGACGAAACGATAGACGAATACTTAACAAGTATCCAAAGTCTGATCGCAAAACTCGACAATGAAATCCCAATGGTCGAGCAACTCGATCGCGTTCATAGATGATTGCGACCAGAATTTCATAAAGTTATCTTTCGGTCATATTTTCGTTCTTTGCGAGAATTGTCGCGATTGGAGAGAAGTTGGAAAAAAATGGAATGTATACACGAATGAATATAAACCCCCACCTCCTTCCAAAAGCTCATTCCTAGAAGAATTTGCTTATCGACAGAAATCAAACGTTAAATCGTCCAAAAAGAAACACTTAGCCGCCGTAAAGGAAGGTGAAGACGGAATAGCAGCCCTAGTGACCGCCGAACTAAATGAGTTCAACAATAAAAAGCCAAAGCCTAAACAAAATACCGGAAATGAAAGGGCACCTGTCCTCAATCGACCTCGACGGAAGGTCCTAAGCAAGGGTAGGGTCAAAAGAGTAATAACACTTCTGTTGAGAACACTGGTCACACCACCCTTACTTGGGACCCAAATAAAATAATTTTCCGTAACTGCAACCAAAAGGGTCATTTCCGAAAGGGTTGCATCAATGCGTGGAAACCTTTATTATTTAAATATGAAACGGATGGACATTTCTAAAGACAGCCCTAGGTATTCGCGAAATGGAGCAACGGAGTAGTGAACACTGTCTCTACTACTCCCAAGATAACAGAGACCGTTTACAAAAATTCGGAATACGTTTTTGAGCAGAATAAAAGGACCAAGAATAACTCAATTGAATTGACAGAATTTAAGGGCATTCATATTCCAAAAACCGACCGTAACATCAACATGTGGCTTTTAGGGAAGAAGGGGGGAAGTCTCGAAACTCCAGCTCCCATTCCAACTTCGTCGCAAAAATTAGGGCTATAGGGGAAACTATATCAGAAGCAGACCTGATTAGCGATATAGTGAAGAGGTCAGAAGTAGCCAAAAGAATCCACGTACGGTTTACTATAGACCCAGTTCCACTACACGCGCTGATTGACAACGGATCCTCTCACATTGTATTAGGAAAGTCAGCTTGAGACAAGTTAGTGAAAGCTTCCAGTAAACAATAAGGGGCGACCCGCCTTATTTTACCCACGCGATCGACGTACAGGGTCACGCTCCTATGGAGAAGATAGGGTGCCCTAGAATCCAAGAGAGCATGTATGAAGAGGTGGACAGGTTGCTCGCTGAAGAAAATGTTGCAGAAACATACAGTGAGTCTTTGGCATCCGTAGTAATGGCTCGTAAACCTGGCGGCAATTATAGACTTTGCCTAGATTTCCCGCAGTTAGACGCAATCTCGAAAAAGGACGTTTACCCCCTGCCCTACATGACGGACATACTACGACAATTAAAAGCGGCAAAGTATATTTCAAAGCTAGATTTGACTTCCGCGTTTATTCAAATCTCTTTAGAAAAGGAAAGGCAAGCGTACACAGCGTTCACTGTTCAGAATAGGGGACTATTTGAGTTCCAAAGAATGCCATTTGGGCTCACGGGGGCCCCTGAAATCTTTCAGCGACTCGTAGATAGGGTTATAACCCCGAAATAAGGACTGATGTCTTTAGCTACTCAGGCGACATTACAGTGGTGATAGAGACTTTCGGCGGGTATCTATATTGGTTAGAACAAGTTCTTGATCGGGTAGCTGAAACAGGGTTGACGATAAATCCGGATAACAGCAGACTTTGCTGCTCAAATGTAAAATATCTCGTATTTGTCGTCAATAAGAACGGCCTCGAAGTAGATCCTGACAAAAATTGATCCGATAGCTTCCTGACTTGCCCCGAAAATGGTCAAACAATGACGAAGGTTTCCAGGGATGTCCTCGTGGTACCGACGGTTCAGACCAGAATTTGCAACGATAGCGGAACCTTTGACACGGTTATTCAGGAGAAACGTGAAGTAGCACTGAGGTGACGAATAGTATGAGGCATTTGAATATTTAAAACGCGCTTTATCTAAAGCACCTTTACCTTGCAGACCGATGCAAGAGCTTCCGGACTCGGCGTAGTTGTGCCCCAGAGGCAGGGAGACGGGGAAAGGTTGATAGCTTTTTCCAGTAGGACTCTAACAGCAGCGGAGAGGAATTACACCTATACCGAGCAGTAGTGTCTCGCGGTCGTATGTGGAATTTTAAAGTTTAGGGATTACCTCGAAGGGTCCCATTTCAAGGTCATAACGGACCGTAGCAGTCTCTGTTGACTGAACAATCTGCGGAACCCTACGGGACGACTCGCACGATAAGGCTTGGAACTCCAAGGCTATGAATGTTCATAGGAGGGGCGCTTTAAACCACATCCCGGATGCGCTGTCCAGGTTAACCGAGGATGAGGATGATGTCCTGGTAGCAAACATCTCCGAGGCAACAGATTCGTGGTATGCGCGACGGGTGGAAGCCGTCCAGGAAAGGCTGAGGATCTTTCTGGATTAGAAAGTGGAGGACGGTCGGTTATATAAACATCGCCCTGACCTCCTAACAGAACCCCTGGTCTCTGACTTTAGACTCTTGGAAGTTTGCGATCCCTGAAGAGCAAAGTGTGAAAGTTATGGAGGAAGTGCACTCAGAGCCCCATACTGGACACTTGGGTATCGAGAAGAAACATAATCGAATCGCGTTACGATATAACTGGCCGGGATGTATTATGACACGGTGAAATTCCTCCAACGCTGCGGCCCTTGCCAGATCTGCAAAGTTGAACAGGCTTACCCAGCCGGCTTGATGAGCGCGTAGTCGAGCAACCATGGACATTCGTCGTGGGGGATGTCATGGGTCCATGCCGGACAAGTAAATCAGGTTACAAGTACGTTGTAGTGTTTCAAGACCTTTTCACGAAACGGGTACATTGTATTTCGATCCGTACGGCTAACGGGCTTTCATCGACCTGATAGTGTCACGTTGGGGAGGTTTACAGGTGGTCTATACCGATAAAAGCACGGAATTTTGAATAGGCTAACGGAACAAATGTGTAAGAGCGTAGGAAAAGTACACACCACAAATCCAGTTTATCATGCACCGGCGAACATCACCAAACGAGTCAATAGGGTTCTCAAGACAATGATTGTGTTACAGGACAACCATAGGGAGTGGGACGCACATTTTTATGAGTTTCGTTTCGCGTTCATCACAGCGGTCCATGGTTCCCTTAAAGTATCACCGCCCTTTCCTAAACTTTAGTAGGAACCTATTGCTCTACCGATTACTCCGTCGTCAGCTAGAAGTAGGGCACTCAGCTTCGCGAAACAAACCCGGCGGAATGGCTGGAGAGAGTGAAAAGACTAGATAACCTAAGGAATTTGGTCTGTCGACATCTCGACCGCGCTTACACGACCCAGGCGAGATATTATAACAAGAACAAGGACAAACATTAACTCCGAACTCTTTGGGGACTTCCCAAAGTTTACTTCTATCCACCTTGTCACACGCTTTTTCTAGGTCGACAAATGCAAAGAAAACTTTTTTATATACTCCTTGAGATAGTCTCTCAAAGCGTGTAGTATCCCGTCAGTAACATAAAGCATTTCACCCTTGCTCATTCAACCCTTTCTCTTGGCGGCTAACTGTGTACTTCTACTTCCTTCCATATTGATCAACGTCAAAATTCATGAAATAGTTTCTTGCTTCCTTCAAAATCGTTTGGCATTCTCTTCTCTTCTTCTATTTTGATTTTATCTCTACTTAAGTTGACTAATAGTTTCACTTTCTTTTTTTTTTCTCTGTAATCGTTATCAACTATATTATTCTCATAGCCAAGGCCTTTTGTGTATAACTTTCTTATATACGCTTGTTTCTTTTGGTGGACGGCTGCTCGGTCCATGCGCTCCTATCTCTTAATTGCGTATAAGCGATTTCCAAGTTGCTCTGTCTATGCGTTCGTATATTCTATTCTAGAAATACATTCGTACTTCCTATGACTGCAATTTCTCGATTTTGATTCACGTTTGTTTCGTCCTTTTGATTCCTTTTCTTCATCCAGAACCCTTGTTCCTTTTACCAGCTCTCTTTGTCTTTTATCCGCAACAACAAAGTCAATTATACGATTAATACTATTATATCCTCGGCATACATTTCCTATATACCTTTAATCTACCTTTATTCAATATACCTATACAAATTATTGTCAATTCTAGGCGTTTATTATTTTATTCCGTTTTTCGAGAGATATTACAACTGATCACGATTTGTATATTTTGAGCAATTTCCACACCAAATTTTACCACGTATGACAATATATTCTGCAACAGCAGATTATGATTAACTAAGAGATCGAATCCTTTGAGAGTTGTATTTAGGTTCTAGCTCCTATGATTCAGTTGACGAAAGTTTTTAAGCCTATGTAGAGATTCAAACAGTACGATCCTTCCAGTCTTGTCATCATCTGCTAGTCACATCTATAACGAAGTGGATGTAGAGTTCGTTCAGTGCAAACTTACTCTCCTCGGGATTCCTTCCAGGTACCTGCATGCCTGCTTGCATCTTTTCCTGAATTTTTGAGGAGGGAAAACGCCGACCATTGAGGGAATGCATACGCCTCTTTTGAGCTACAGTACTTCTCTAGAGTATATCTCTTAAAGATGGAGTTTTTAAGCTTACTTTTGGCTCACTCGGGATTTGCTCTCAGTTCCTTATCAGGAATGTATGATTGAAAATGATGTAATTCATATTAAATTTTCTGGAATTTTCTAGCTATAATAGTAGCCTTGGTAGAGATAAAGTTGGAAAAAACATACGCACACATTTTTTAGTGGTGTATCTTTTTATTACATACTGAAAGTTTTTAGATAGACAAGTAGAACGCCGACGCAGCAATTTATAAAATTATCAAACTCACGACTTTGTTGGAAAGTAGGCAATTGTGATCAAATTTGACGAATTTCTCATATCTGTGAATACTGGTATATCGAAACATCGGCCTATATATAACATGAAGATGAATACGAAAAGAGAACAAAATCCGCCCTAGGCCAGAAAATAGTTCTTATTGGCCGCTGTGCTTTGGAAAAATTATTTATGAGCAAATGTTAAAAATAAAATTATAACAATTTGGCCGGCATGGATGTATTAAAGACAGAATCGATAATGAACCTAACTTATAATTATACGGACTTAAATCATAAGCTGCTTAATTATGGAAAACGTTGTTAATGAGAGGAGGAAAAATTTAATGAATTTGAGATATTTGGGTATATAATTCTATTGTATATAAATCTTATAAAAAAGTTGCAGGAAAGTGACGCCCCCCCCCCCCCCCCCGGTACGGTGGAAATATCAGCAAATGTTAGTTTGAATATTAAAACTTGTTTTAAAAAAATCACTATCTCTAAAGAAGTCGTGAGCTTGATAATTTTCATGAATATGTGCTTCGGAGTTGCTTGAATGGGTCCGGGATCGTCCATAAATTACGTAAGACGTTTTTCTTCTGTTTATATCGTTGTGTCCTTCTCAACTTCACAGCAATTTTATTCCCCTCTTTATTCAAACAAAAGAAAAACGTCTTACGTAATTTATGGACGATCCCTCCGATAAAATTTAACACAGCAAAGCGAAAGTTAGAAAAAAAAATTTATTTCACTGAAAATAAATTAATTTTAATATATGATTTTTAACATATAATCTCTCATTTTTCCCCATGAATTCGTAATAAAAAAATTGTTCTGCAGAATAAAATCTTTCGGTGCGAATAGCTCCGGACTACGACTTTGGCTACTTGTACCGAAATTTCAATTAATCAATGATAATGATTAAGCTAACTAAGTTATAATGTTTTTTTATTTTCACTTTCGATCAGCTCAATTGTATTGATAATTAGAAACTGGATTCTGTAGCTATGAGATTGAGTAAAATTGAAATAACTCTGAGTGAAAAGTCACTAATCTTTAGAGAAATTGACTGATTGAATTAGTAAGGAAATGTAAGATATGTTATTTTATATGAAGGATTATTTACTAATCTCACAGTAAGTGTTCCTGATGAACAAGGAGACCCCAAATGAACATTTTTAGTACCTTTTGGAGATTTTGCTATATCTTTTTGATATACATATTACCGCATCACTTCACATTTATTCTTGGAGAAATTGCGATCAAAGTTTGTGGAAGCAAATCTCCGCTAAGTAAGATAACAACAAAAAAATCATGCAAATTACTTTTCTTGAATGAAATATGGGTTTTTGACTGTTATTGTATATGCGGAAACCTATCAACCCTATTGTCACAACATACACTGCTACTATTTTTCTGGAATTCATACCACCCTTTAATAGATTACAAAATTTGGTATTCTTCACTATAAAAGAATTGAATCCTTTCATTTTCGTGCACGGGTGCAGTCCAATTCATTCTTCGCCACACTGCATACAGGCATAAGTTCCAAAACCCAAATTTCACAAGACAAATCAAAAACTGTCTAACTTTCAGGCAATTAATTTTAAACCAAAAATGCGAAGACGGTGTGAGGTAATGTTAGGCTTTATTGAACCGTGAAATGAGCACGCTGAAAGAAGCAACCATATCCAAGACTGATTGACGCGATGCAGGCAGATAGAAGATATCTAAATTCTTCTTCATTTTCCTTCAAAATCTTCAAATTTTGGTTAAAATGTGCTTGGTATTCGAATAAAGTGTAGCTTTCCGATGTTCATGTTGAAAACAATAAATAATTTTTAAAAGCTTGAAGCGATCACAGCCTAACCATTTTTGTTGTAAATTTATTGATTTTGTATCATTTTACAGAAACAAATTTTTAGAGGCGGATTTTCACATGATTTACCTTTTATTTTGACAGTCATAATTTTCAACATACCTGGACTCGCAGATTTTTTCGATACGAATTCGTTGGTATCACATAAATTATTTTCGTGCATTTAGTTTATCTTAATTTATCTCCAATTGAATATAAAAATAAAATTATTCAAAATAATTGATTATCAATCAAAAATTCGGTTCCAAATATGGAAAACATGTGAAGAAATGATATCTGGAGACTTTTCGAATACCTTCCATGAAGAAGAAACTTAATTTTCTTCATTTAAGTAGATTTTCTTGAGACAATGCAAATTTTCTTGAATCGTAAGATAATTGAAAAAAAAAATTGAAATGGGAAGAGTTTCGAACAAAGACTTTTATGTATGAGTCGTATGGGTTCACCACTCTTAACACACCTCCACGATGAATTATTTCAACAATTTCTGCTCCTGGCTGCTCAATAAGCTTCTAAAGAATTCATGACTTTTTTAACTCTAATAAGCGTAAATTTTGCATGTTTATTTAAGGAAAATTTCAAAAGTGTTATAACAATTTTTCGTAATTTTGATTAAGTTTTATTTATAAAGATAACATCTCGTATTTATAGATTGTAAAATTCGATGTACTTACCATTGAATAAAATTGAGGTATGAAGAAAGTTGTTAAAATAATTGCACATTATCCGAGTTTTTTTTGTGAAAATTGATCAATGACGTCAGAAAAGTCAAGTTCTTTAGCTAAGCCATTTTCAATTGCTAAAATAGTGAGATAATTCAACTTTCATTGACTTGTTGTGCTTCTCTGCCAGGTTTTCAGCGAATTGGCTAGTCTACTGACTGATCTCTCAGCTGCAGAAACTGTCACCGATACGGTATAAAAAAGTCTCAACGCAACACAGAAAGAACAGAAGTCAATTTTTGTTGCGGGTAATTTTCAAGTAGATAAATTTGAATTTTTTCGCATCGAAACAAAAGAGGATTGAATAGAGTTGACATGGTAACCATTTCCCATGTGGTGGGTAAATCTTGACATATGAAGTTAAGTTTTGTTGCAGGTAAAGATTACTCTGAAATTGATGTAAAGATTACATTTCGTTCTTTCTGTGAAGGCAAAGATTTACAAATATACCCTGAAGATTTTTTCATAATTAGCCGTCAATAGTGATAATGGACTTTTGTCAGCTTCGAAAGCAGCTTTTCGTGTGCGAAATTTAAACTAAAACCTCCTCCGATATGTCATTCATGAATTGATTCACAAGGGATTCAACTGCTGCATCAAGTTCTTTCCCTTCTAGAAAAAAATAATTGCACCCGATTGAGACAGATTGACAGGTGAATCTTTCTGAATAGGTATTAATAGGGACACATTTTTTTTTTTCGTTCTCATCATTTTCAATCGGGACAAGCTTTTCAATCGTTCGCAATCGGGTAAGTGCATAGAGATGAAGATATATTATATTTCAAGACGACTTCAGAAAATTTTCCCAATGTTTTGAGATCCGAGAGAGTGGACAAGAATATTGTATTTCTTTAATTTTGATTCCCAAGTAAAATAATTAGACTGGTTTTCAGGGTTTATTTATTAAATAAATCATATAGAATTTTTTTTTT
>CAKNXH010062557.1:0-14954 GCA_932178445.1 Andricus quercusramuli
TTATACTAAAGAACAATAAAAATATTAAAAATGAATTATTTATGTTTTATAAGTTTATCTAAGTTAAATATGATACATATCGAGATTATTTTTTATTTTCTTTAGAGAAAAAAACTTGCGTTGAATAAATAATTAATTTATCATAATTCATTATTAATTTAATTATATTAATAATTATTGTATAATGTCGTATTATTATTGTATTATTATATTATCGTTGTTATTATTGTTATTAATAATGTAATTATTACAAATAATAGACTGGTGACTTGTATGGAATATATAGTCCGTAAATGCGCTTTAAATAATCGGTTTTTTCTAAAAAGGCTTGAATTCGGAAATTATTTATACTAAAGAACAATAAAAATATTAAAAATGAATTATTTATGTTTTCTAAGTACATCTAAGTTGAATATGATACATATCGAGATTATTTTTTATTTTCTTTAGAGAAAAAAACTTGCATTGAATAAATAATTAATTTATAATAATTAATTATTAATTTAATTATATTAATAATTATTGTATAATGTTGTATTATTATATTATCGTTGTTATTATTGTTATTAATAATCTAATTATTACAAATAATAGACTGGTGACTTGTATGGAATGTATAGTCCGTAAATTCGCTTTAAATAATCGGTTTTTCCTGAAAAGGCTTGAATTCGGAAATTATTTATACTAAAGAGCAACAAAAATATTTAAAATGAATTATTTATGTTTTCTAAGTACATCTAAGTTAAATATGATACATATCGAGATTATTTTTTATTTTCTTTAGAGAAAAAAACTTGCGTTGAATAAATAATTCTACTGAAACAAAAATTATAATAAATATACTGCATAAGCTTTCTTACAAATTTACTGCTGATCATTTCTAAAAAAAAACGTTTAAATCCATTCACAATTGCGACCTGTAGACTATTTTGAATTGTAAATTCCCGAGCCAGCGCACTGCAGCGGAAGAAGTAAATCCCAAAGGTTTTATTCTTACTCCGGACTTTGCCTGCGCCTGTCGGACACTTCGCGATTTGCCTAGGCAGAGTCCGAAGTGAAAGTGCTACTTCGGACTTTGCCTGACACCGCTCCGGCAATTCGCGGAGGGCCTAGGCAGACTGCGGTGTGCCGGCACTTCGGACTTTGCCTGTAACATATGCATTTTATTATCAAAGAAAAAGGGTAACATTGCACTTATGGTCACAAGGTCACAAGGGTACCGGTCACAAGGGTCCTTTTCATGAGGACATCCACATTTGTTCCTAACTAAAAGGTTAAAGAAAAGCTGAAAAATTATATGAAGATGTTTATAAACCATAATAATTTGTTTAAACAATTATGTTTGTTAATTTTCTAGAATAATTACCTCGCTCTATGTAAAAAGTTGACAAAAAAATCTTGGTAAAAAAACGCAATTATCTAGCATTACTATAGGAGAAGATAATTACAAACAATAATAATTTGTTCAAACAATTATGTTTGTTGAATTTCATTAATTATTACCACACTCTAAGTGAAAAGTAAACAAAAGTTGAAAATTTCAGAAAAAAACTCAACTTTCTAACATTATTCAAAGAGATTATTATTAAAAACATTAAATTTTTTAAAGAATTACGTTTGTTAATTTAAATATTAAGACATTTTATTTTTTGGATACCATTTTTTGCCCTTCTTCCTACGGCCAGCCCCCTCCCCAAATCCTGGCTACGCCGCTGCCCAATATAACTTCAGGATAATATCGTGATAAAATAGATAAAATACCGTGGATAACCCCGAAGTCATCCGTCAAATTAACCCTCTGATAAATTTATTCTACTAGAGTACTAGATAACTATCACACATTATTGAGAGGTGGATGATCATCAGACTCAATATGGCTGGACGGTTGGAATCGTGGAATTGATAGATGAAGGTACGAGGTTAGGCTGGTAGGAAGATTAGGTCAGCTTTCGGTAACTAGAAATGAATCTTATGTAAAAATATGAATCGTTATTATACATTTCGTCACCCCAGAGTTATACTACGTCATGTCCACTTTTTGAAATTTTTGAACTATTATTATTTTTAGGCTTGGTTAGTATTGAGCTTTGTTCTTCAATACATTTTTCCTGTAATTTATTTTCTTAGCTATTACAATTATTGATCAAAATAGTAACGTTAATTAAAAGTTAGAATTATATCACGCCATGTCCTTTTTTGCAATGCAATAAATGAAAAACTGCCAACCTTAAAAGTAACCATCGGAATATTACTCAAAAGTCAATAATTTGGGAGTAACTCATTTAATTAGAGGTATATAATACAAATGAAGAATGTAAATTATCATTCTGGTTACACTTTTTAATTGAGAATTTCATAATAAATAGTTCATTTATAAATATTTTGTGGACATGACGTACTATCATTCTGAGAAAAAATGAATTTTTTTAATCTCATATTACGCCATGTCCAAACCCAATTTTCCACATCACCTAAAACACATTCATAATAGTATTAAAATTTGTGGTAATATGTTCTTGATCACGCATTATTTTTGACCGATAAACTTATTTCGACATTTGAATACGTTTTCGCAAAGTATATTATGCTTAAAATTTGAACTTCATTCTCTCAGTTTGACAGCTGAGGGAAATGGCGTACTATAACTTTAGGGCGACGATTTGTTCAATATTACCATGGAACCTCAGCATATTACTCGATCTATTTAAAATTTTACACCGGTTATAAGAGAACCAAAATGAAACTTTCCAGTGTCAGGCTGTTTTTTATTTTCCATTTTTTCCACCCACCCTAATGCTTAGTAAGTATTTAATTTTTTAATAAGTAGTAATTTAGAATAGCAGGCTAAATTAAAAAATTTGAAGCAAAATGGGACGCAGTTTAAAAGCCTTACAACTAAAGACTTAGGGTAAGAGCACCAATTCTTGCGCCCCCCCCCCCCCATATTGTTCACCCTTCTCTGATTTCATAGATAATACATGTTTGAGCATTTTGTGCCTCAGTTAATTAATTTCTAATATAATTTTTACATATAATGCATACATTATTTATCAAATGCAATGAAGTATGTATCCAAAATAAAATAAATGCACTTCGGTTTTTTGGCATGCCAATAATAGGGCTAAGGTGCCAAGAATTGGTGCTCTTACCCCAGTAGAAATTTTAATTAATTTTTTGAAATTTCTACTACTTATAGTTTTGAAACTACAAAAAGATATTTTGCAATATAATTTTACATTCAATATTTTGTGTAGAATTTAAAATCGTAAATTTGTTCACGAGTATTCACGACACTTCAATTTTACACGTGAGGTTTTTTATGTCCCCTGCTAAAAAAAGTCAGGATCGTCACAAATGGTCTGAGTTCTGACGATTTCCGAACATCCTGACCATTCCTGCCGAGTCTGACTATTTCTGAAGATATGTTAATTTACTACCTATCAGGTAGCTCATCGGCTAGGACCGCAGTTAGGCCAACCGAAAAGAATTAAAAATTAATTTTTTTCAATGTTGCATATACAGATTCAAGTGTAAGAAATTGTGAATCTGCGGGCTTAGACGATTTGAGAAACCTAAAAATTTTCCTAAGAAATTTAAAATTAGGATAAATATAATGTATCTTGTAAGGTGAAAGAGATGCGTCAAACCGGACCAAGTTTTCAGACTCACCTTCCGAATCATTTAGTATATAAATATCAATAATTAAATATAAGTAAAAAGAGAATTTGCATAAATAAATATAAACTAATAACTAACATAAATCACCTGGGAAATATAAAAGGGATCAGGTTTTATGTCATTCCATTCTTGGACCCCTAATAAAAGGATTATCCTTCGAACCGGAGCTCTGACGATTTCTGAACATTTTCTCATGAATTCAGACTTCCCGACGATTTCTATCGAGAAACGTAACAAAAGTGGTCAGAAATGGTCAGAAGTCCTAACTTTTTGTCTGACGATTCCTGAGTTTTTTTTAGTAGAGTTGCCTTATTTGATCCGGTGCCTCCATTTTTATTAACATTTATATATCTTCGTATGACAATAGACTCAGCACTCTGAATTCACCAGAGAACAATCGGGTAGTGGAACTGCTCGTGAGGAAATGCTTTGCAAACTAGCAGCAGCTTATGATGCGTTTAAAGAACTGAAAAATAATTTGAGTGAAGGCGCCAAGTTTTACAACGATTTAACGCAAGTGAGAAATTTTGAAAGTGCAATTTGGAACATCCAGTATGTACTTGGATATTTCAACAATCAATATTCACATAAATTGAATTCTTTCCAGCTTTTGGTGGTTTTTCAAAACAAGATATCCGACTTTTGCTTCGCTCGCAGAACAGAGAAGGAGGAACTATTTAAAGATTTGACAACTAACTTGGGACAAACAGGACCTGCCGTCACACCAAATATTCCATCTCATCACGGAGGTATATGCTTGAAACTTAGTTTAATTTCAATTTCTATCTATCTTTACGTAATGTGCCTGTTCAGAATTTGTACATATACAATTTATAATAATTATAGGGCAACCCCAACCACAATCAAGCACAGACTCTGGATCCCAATTGCCATATCCTTTGCAGTTTCAAGGTTCAATGCCTATTCCCCACAGTACCAACGCTACTCCGTATCCGGCATACATACCAACTCCAATGCCCACGACTTACAATCCATATGCGACAATGCCATATCCAGTTCAAGGTATGTATCTTTATGGATAGAGTCCGTTGCAAATCACGTTAAGCATCAATGAGGTTCCATATGTGACGTGCGCCGAAGAAAGGGGGCTTACTCTGAAAAGTGAGATTTTTCAGGGTGAGCGGTCGAAGTCGACCGGATATACGCTACGTTTAGGAGAGAAGGAAGACTCACGAAATCTACCCTCTCCACTTACCACTACATTCTCACGAGGAAAGAGATATGTCGTAGACGCGGCTCGCGGACGGGTATGGAGACGGCGATTTGTCAAGTTCAGCTGAGAGGGCAGCACCGTGAGTGGTGATGTACCTTATACACAAGAACAAGGCATTATCTACGGTTTCCTTAGTTTTTTGTTATTTGGAAAGCGATTTGCTCCTTTATTTGTACACCCGAATGCCACATGAAGACCTGGCATTTCGAAAATAGTGCTTGAAGCAATCACCTCAAAGCTGCGTTATGAAGGACTGATATAATTCGAATAGTAGACGTTACCACCGTTGAAACCATCGTCTTGTGTATCACCAGGCGCACTAGCGACCCTAGCGGCCGCAAGTGTCAGTCGCCGTCCCCATAGATGAGACGCGGAGATGTAGAGGTGAGTGGTGGGAGGTGTTTCACGGGATCTCGAGCTTTCGAGCGAAAGCCTGATTTCTCGGGTACCTAACAACTCAGCTATATGCAATAAGGCTCGAAATTTTTTTTCTCGATGGTTTCATTAAAAAGAGCAACTCAAAAACTATCGAAAGGTATAAAAACCTCGATTTCGAGTTTTTTAGACTAAGCCCCATTTCTTCGGCTCACGTCACATATGTTAAACTTCGGACATATATAAATCATAACAGATTTATATTCTGCATGGAACATTTGAATGCCAACACTTTTAGGTTGAATTTAGTTGAGGTTTCGGGACCCATGGTCGTGACATTACAAAGTCAATATGGCAGCGAAAAGTAGGATAGATTCTCGGTAAGAAGGCTTGCATTAAAAAATATTAAAAATTTCCAATTCCTAAGAATGCCGTTTCTGTCCTTCATTTTGACATTGTCGGTATGGCAGCAAAAATAATAAGATTCCCATCGCTTTCGAAGACGATCGGCGCTGCAAAACGTAACTTAAACGCAATTTTCGTTTAACATACAACAATACATCACATTATAGTAAAACATTCGTTTGGTTAAAATTTTATCAATTACAAAAATATAGAATCATAATAATAAAATTTTTTTAATTCTTCGTCACCACATAGCTATTTATGGGGAAATCAATCCTGACAACGTGAAGTGACCAATACTATGTGTTTTTAAAAGCTTTTTATGTCATTATTATTCGAAAAACAGTAAACAAAAATAGCGAAATTTACTCCATAAGTATTAAGGAGGAACATGCAATGAGTTAAATCCAAGCTTTTTAAATGCCCTTAAAATATATTTCACTTGTATTAATTCTGCGCAATTTTGAAAATAATGAGAATTTTTCACAAACTTTTGTAAAAAATATAAGCTTTTAAATAAACATTGTGTCTTATTGACGTAACCTAGTAGAATCATATAAATTTGAGATTTTTGTTTGAAAATCCAAGATATTTAATCAGAAACCTTATAATGGAGTAGAAGGGTCTTTCAAAAAATAAAAATAAACGCTACTCGTTAAGGCACTTCGACTCAGGTAAAGGATGCGGGGATCCTTCTTGACAGTTATGTGCCAAAGCTGAGTAGGTCCGACCTATTGACATGGGTTCGACAGTAGATACGGGATCTACTTTTGGAGACACCTGGCTAAGCTTTTTCACAAACTGATTACAGGTGGTTATAATTTTCCACAAGCACCCCCTCAAGTTCCATATGGTGGATACGCAACTATTCCACGCTATGGCGGAGCGCAGCCTCCACAAGGGGCGAATCCTTGGAATATGAATGGATGAACAACGGACCCATGTACATGTAGAACGAGCTTTATTGCAGCGAACACGTCCAAAACCGCGAAACCAACACTACTCTGTATCTGGGTTGCGCATGTAATACAACCATACTACAAGTTTGGTAATTCATGAAATAATCTAAATATATTAATTAGTAGTATGCGAAATCTTAAACCAGTACGAGTTAGATTTAGTCATTAAGCTTAGGAGCTTTTCATAAACCACGTGGTTTGTTTATTGAGGGGGGGGGGGGGGGTCACCGTAGTGTCACACATTGGCGAAAAAATACAGGAAAATTTGGAATAACGGGCCACACAGTGATGGGGGTCAACAATCGCCGGAAAATGGGCCTCGTGGTTTATGAAAACACCCTTTGCTAAGCTTACTTGAATTAATTTAAACTAAATTGGGTTGATTTTTTTAATTGCAACAAATTCTAGCTCCATGATTCAAGTAATCTTACAAATTTGAGCTAAAAGAATGGCGACAATCACCATAATTTAAATATTTAAACTCTATGAGTCCACCAAACTAATTTAAAATTACTTTTGCCATTGTAAAGTTCCTTGTTAATTATTTCACGATTATATTCAAACTGGTCCATCAACTTGCTAAGACTTATTTACTTTGTGTCCAGCTCAAACTTAGCTTGACATAATTTAAAAATATATGAGTTAAGGCAACTTGTTTTTGCACATGTCTAGTATTAATTGATCCTCTATCGTTGAGAATGTCACCCTAATTGAACCGCTGTATCGCAGAACTGGTTATACAATATTTTTCTTGAAGTGGGGGGGGGGGGGGAGTCCAGTCGCTCAGATTGGAAAGACATTCATCCCGCCCCTGCTCTCCTCAAAAAGTACTTTATACCCCTTTCTGAAATCTGGCGATTCAATGCTTCTTCAAATTATTATATGCAATTGGAACGAACCCACACGAAGATGAGATGAGAAGAGGATTCCCATGGCTTTTTCCAGACAGAGGGTTAAAATTAGTGTCCTTAGAATTTGCCTTAATGTGATGAGGAGAATAATGTGTTAAAGATATTAGACACAGATGCGGCGGCTTGACCAAGGCGCCTCTATGAACATGTGGTCCTGCGGAAAACCCCATTGGAAGAAAGAGGACGGAAATTCTCTGTCTTATATCGAGTCTTATATCCTTGAATGCATTATATTATTTTCATTCGGCGTACTTTTAAATGTAGTTTATTGCTTCTTGTGAAACCAGCAACAAGCAATCGTTGACTGATACTTGTATAATTTTTCATATGATAAAAAAATTATACACATATCAAAGGTAGGAAAACCTCAAACGATCAGAAAGTAAAGTCACATTAATTAGCTACTGGTGAAATGTGCTTGGGTCGTTATATTTTTCTATATGTATATTATTATTATGTATAAAATTTATATATTGTATAAGCATTATGAGCCGACTAAATCAGTTTTGTATGTGTTTACCTATTTTATGACGCAATTTTTTATTTGTTCATCGACAAGGTAGAGAAAAGCCGTTTATTTATATAGGTTTTTCGGTATGGCTAGCCATGGTCTTCACTGAAGTATTACGAACAAAACCTCTCATTTAGTAACGTCGATGTAAACTGTAATGAAATTTATTATTCGCACTGAATGCTTCTTTTTATCGCTTATATCAAGAATATTATGTTGCAATTAAAGTGGAAGTTATTCTACAAAATAAAGAATAGCATTTAAAAAAAAGATAAATTCTTTTTGTAAAACTTATACTTGAGACAAAACTGAAAATATGTGCAAATAAAGAAATGAACTACGTAATTAAATAATAAATTATTGAAAAATATTTTTAGATTTTCATTTTGAAATAAATATAATGCTCGTTCTATTAATTTGATTTATTTTGTATATTATTACAAGGATTAATGGATTATTACAGGATCCACGGAGCAAGTTTTGCAGGGTGTGGAACTGCTGACACATGGCGATGAACCCGCTGACCGTTGCCGCCACCAGTCAACGGCGACGCGTGGAATATGGTTCCCGTGGATTGCAGTCACCAGTTGATAGAGCTAACATATGATTGGTTATTATCTAGAATGTGCTCATGCTACGCAGCCAAGGCTTTTGAGCAAGTTAATCGTTTTATTCGTGATTGTCACATCGAATTAGTTTTTTATGTACCAAATAGGAAATGCGGCGAAAAGAAAGAGTACTCTTTGCCGCCTCTACAGGTACAGTGCTGCTCCTACCCCGAAAAAATTATTATTAGAAATAAGTGTTAGTTTCTCTGTAAACTTCCATGCGACAGCATTTTTCGACCTCCTACGCTTATATTTGCCCTCATTTCCACACTTGTCCACTCTCGCTTTTCAGTACATTCAGGTCTCTATTCTGTAACGGCCTCGGGTCTGGTCGGCCGAGAATCGGATACATTTTTTCATTTCAACACTCAGGACCGCATATATCGTCCATATTAGCGCCCAGAGAGACTCGATGTAAACAACTTCTGATACAGCCTTGTCTATCCGAGCGTCAAGGTCTTCAAGGGATGCAGAAGGGGGCAGAAGCAGTCAAGCGTGGAGCCGGTGCTTCATCAGACAGCACAGAATCGGGACCAAGTGTAGATCTTTTCTTCCAAAAAACCATGTACTAAGGCTATAGGGATGGGATCTGACGGTCAGAACGAAATCGGTGAAATCATCTAATCCGTTGAATATGAATATCTCCAGGAAATTCTTATCTTGTTTTTGGTTACCCCTTTTGATTTGAATTGCGACTAACCCCGTTAGCTATAGCCATGCCCAAGAATTTGACACTTACGACTACCCCATCAGTTATGACCAAGTTACGAATTCCGAATACCCATTTTCGTTCTCCTCTTGATTACCCCTGTTCAGTTTATATTTTATTGTGAATATGTACAGATTTTGAATATCTCCTTTTGTCTTCGAATGCGATTATACCCCCGTGATTACGATTATGATTGTGAGATTGGATAACCTCGAAAGTTAGTAGATATGTACTAAAAAGGTATGACAGGACTTTTAGGTAAACAATTTGATTGTGGAGAAATGTCGTGGAGTAAACCAATGGAAGAGCCTAATCTCTTATAGATTAGTTAGGTTAGGATAGAGATATACCCAGTGGGTACAAAATTTGGCGACGTCTTTACGACATCTTTATGACATTCTATGTCCATGTCGTTAAGATACCTTTACGATATCGTAAAGACGTCGTACGATCTGACGATGTCTCTTCGACATCATAAAGACATCTTAACGAAATTGACACAGGATGTCTTAAAGTCGTCGTAAGGATATCGTAACGGTATCGTAAAGACGTCGTCAAATGTTGTGCCCATTGAGTAGTTGTAGGTAATTTTTCAACTTTGAAGATGTAAATTATTCTGAATAAGATTTTTTGACTTGACGTAGAATTGTCATATTATTTAATTGAGTAGATGCTACCAGGAAGATTCATGTTATTCAAAGTTGATAAACCCGCCGTCATTTGTTATATTGAAAATTGAGTGTCGAAATTCGACTTATTCGAATAAATCGACGGTTTATCAACGTTGATTCCAAATATAATACATACACTCGAACTTGAATTTGAGCACGAATTCGGAGAGCTGGCTCTCCGAACGTAAACATCAGAGCCGCATGAACACTGAGAGTTAACTAGCACAACGTGACGCAGTTATCCAGTTAAGCCGTTAGGGTGCAGCGCTTTATCGCAATGCTACTGTTTTTTTATGCATCACTGATCACGGCACATCCCCCAACGGCTCACTATAGGTCAAATTGCATTTTTCTAATTTAAAATCTAATATAACGAGAAAGAATAGAGATAACTCAACAAATTATTTTTGAAAATAAAGATCATGTTAGGTAGATTAAAGGAAAATATGTAAGAATTCCTATATTGCTTATTGTAGGGGTTGAAGTAAGTGGTGAAGTTGTGCATGTTTGAAAAATGGATAACCTTTTGCTTTTCTTTTGACTGAATCTGAAAGGGAAATCATGATATCGATACAAATTTTTTCTTAAACTCTAGGAAATGTAATGCAAATTAAGGAAAAAATTATCAGGATACCATTAACTTCTAAATTAGGGGTTGAAATAAGGGGTTAGTAAATAAAAATCAGAAAATTAGCTGAAAAACATTGTAAAGGGTTTTCGTGGGTGGTAAAAACGATTCAAATAACCATTTCTTTAAAATCCTCAACTGTATCTATAATCCCTCGCTATCATTAACCTTTCTAGGGGTGGGAATGGACAGCCAAAATCTGAAAACGCGAAATATCGTAGAATAGAATTGCAAATGGTTTTCGTAGGGGTTGAATATCATTTCGACAACCATTTCTGCATCATTCTCTACAGTGTAGACGGTTCCTCGTTTCCCCCACTCTAGGGTATATTCGAAGACGGCGTTTTTTAGACCTTATTATTATAAAAGTTTCATTTGGAAAATAATTGTTTATAACTAGTGATTTTCTATTGCTAATCAAGTAATGTTTATTAAAATTTTGTAATGATAATTTTGTTTTGACACAACACTCTTTCTTATTTTAACAATGATTCTTCCATCAATCTTCATTACTGCTATCTTCAGGTTCAGTCCTGTGTCTAAAATGCAATTTTTCCGGTTAAATAATTATTTTTATTATGATAATTATTATTACAGGGTGCCCACTTTCTGGAAAAACAGGGAAAACACAGGGATTTTTTTTATGAGGAAGTCACAGGGAAAACACAGGGAAAATCAACAACCGTTGCGCTTAGAGTTGTTTCTTAGCTCCATATTCAGCCCGCAACAATAATTTTTAGAACTTAAGTAAGCTCCGAGCTCTTGGTTCAAAAAGAAATCAAGATGAATCAAAGATCAAGAAACTAAAGAAGAAATGAGATTCTTAAAATGTTTACCCATCTAAAATAGCTTTGATTTGACTGAATGAGAAACGAAAGATTGTATGATTAAAAAATTTTTAATCTGTTCTGTACTGTTATTCCTCCAGATGCCTTTTCTTCCTAAAATAATAACCGAAATTTTGTTTTCATCACTCAAAATATCTCGATTTACCATTAACATTGCGAAAAATGGGCTTTAAAAGAGACAGCAGGGTGCAGTCTTCCCCCTTTTTTCTTAGTTTACCCTTTTTTGAAATTCCCCTTTTTCCCCCTATTCTCAAAAAACTTCCCCTTTTTCCCCTTTTCTCGAAAAATTCTCTGAAATTAGTAAGTGTACCCACTATTGAATAATAATTAAAGCAAGTATAGCACTTGAATAGATTATTCATGAATAAGGAAGGTACCAATAACAATACAAAACATACAATACTTTTTGAATAAGTATTGGAAGGTGGACACTTTATATGCATACTTGATTAAAAAATGAAATATTTTAAATTCATCAACTGCAATGTTAAATGTTCTAACTTGAGCAAGTTTTAATTTGAGTTTTTGAGCACTAAAGAGCAGGGCGGAGTTAAATTCGAAAACAAATCAAATCGTTGAATCTGAGGGGAAAAAACTTGTGGGTTGGCATTCGACAAAAATGAAGAAACAAATTTTAATCAGTAAAATTTAACGATTTCAAATTCAAAATATTTCCTATTGGTTCAAAAATTATGACGAATTTGTTATATGTATTGCTTTTACTAGTGAACAATAATACAAAATTACGAAAACATGAATTTTTTGCGCAGTAACAATTTGTTTGAAAATGTGGAGAAAACATGTTTTTTTTTTTTTTGATTGAGTTATATGCTCACATTGAAAAAAAAGTTGAATATATCAAACCTGAAATTTATTCAGCTTGAACCAAAGAAACATTTTACCACTTTGCTCTCTAGGAGAAACATTTTGTCGTGCTTTAGGATTTTTGGGATTTCATTTTTTTGGTGGATTTTGAAACGTTATATACTCCACGAAAAAAATGTTTCCCGCATTAATAAAAAATGATCAAATGTTTCTTTGGTTCAAGGTGAAGAAATTTCAGGTTTGAATCAATCCAAAAAACATGTTTTTGTACATTTTCAAAAAATTGTAAAGGAGGCAAATTTGTTTTAATTCTTAAAATTTTTAATTGTAAATTTAAAAAAAAACAGAACAGAAGATATTAACCAATTTCGAAAAAAAAATTTATACTTGTTAATAATTTATTTGATGTTGTTATTCTTGTTTGAGTGACCTTCAAAGTTTCGTTGTTAATCAAGTGGTTTTCGCCCAGTGCTCTTTCTCCTTGAGGGTCTCTCTCTGTTCTTTGAGTTTCAGGCGCTTTCCCTTTGGTGGGAGTGGGGAGTCGGGTGGTAGTGTGAAGATCTCTTGTTGAGACTTGTTACCCGTTTTTTCTGGCCTCTCTGTATTCCTCAAGGTGTAGGCAAGTGTGGCTAGTGATCCAGTGCCGCAACGGTTAGAAGTCCAATGATTCTTATGGACATTTCGGGCAGTTGAGTAGTTGTAGGTTAACGTCACCTTCAGTGCTTTAAGCGTTTGTGCAGTGATTTCCCGACTTGATCAACTCCTGGTGTTGTGGGGAGTGACGAGTCGAACGACTTATCACCTCCAGTTGCGTCGGGATCGATCGTTCGGTGAACGATCGTGGTCGTAGCTTCGGGAGGTTACATCTGTGCCAATTCTCTACAAAAACCCAAAACCTTTTTTGGGTTCAAAATGAGTATCTGCTGGGATGGCTGAATTGGGTGATGCACCTTTGATGGATAGACGAGGTGTCGCTTCATATCCGGCTTCCAGTGAAATTTGGATGAACGTTTTTAAGTACTCTTAGTTTTGGATTAAATTCGACAACAGGTATTTAAAGGTTTTTTCATAATCATGGTGATACATATTCTGGTGTCTTGTTAGTCGACTTCGACATGACTCAATGTGATTCCTTCGCTGCCCCACGCCAGTCCGTCATTAAATAACTAACATTTTGGTCCTTCGAGCCGGATTTTGGGTTAGCGAGGGGAGCATGAATGTAAAGCATAAACACTCACAATTCTAAAACTTAAACTCTGTTTTCGATTCTCACTATCGAACACTAGACTTACATGGAACATTGCATGCTAATTGATCATTGTGCCTTATGCCGATTGCCTGAATTTGACATCACATTAATACTGACACTTATGAATATCGTATTTTCCCACATGCAATATTTCTGCTATTTCCCATTTACATGTGTACTTGTGATCTTATATATGAATGTATTAATATGCGATCTGATCTGTGAAATTCAATGATTTACATGTGTTTTTCCTTTTTGACACGTCAAGTTAATATATATATATATATTAGCGTGCTTCACAAAAGACTTGCTTTCGTTTGTCGGTGGCCACATCGCGACAGTTGTCGAAGGAGCTATGACCTGATGTGTCTAATCTAATCCCTAATATTGTTCGCCCTTCCTGTAAACTAGCTTTCCCTTTTCGTGCGAAAATTCATTATATTATGCGTTTAATAAAAAGTTCCTCGTATTACAAAATGAACTGTGTGTCGTTTCATAGAAAATATTTGCATTCGGAAGTTTCATTGTTTATTTGGGGGCAATTTTTCGGCTTCTTTCTATTTTCTGAACCAATGGTTTCATTTGCTTCTTTTCTTATGTTATTCATTTCGACTGACGCGCCCATAGTATATGCAAATCTTCGTGATCTCAAAACATTGTGTTATCGATCAGTACGCAGGTTCTGTTAAGGGTTTGAGTAATGTCATTGCGAACACCTGCAGACAGGCTCTCAGGCAGGACAAACGTACTTACTGACTATGTGATTGTTTGCAACATTGCAAACGCCTCGAGAAAGGCTCAGGCAGGACAAACTTACTTACTGACTGTGTGATGGTTTGCAACATTGCAAACGCCTCGAGAAAGGCTCAGACAGGACAAACGTACTTACTGACAATGTGATTGTTTACAACATTGCAAAGGCATCGAGAAAGGCTCAGGCAGGACAAACTTACTTACTGACTGTGTGATGGTTTGCAACATTGCAAACGCCTCGACAAAGGCTCAGGCAGGACAAACTTACTTACAGACTTGCTAGGATTGTATGGTAATGCCCCCTGCTAAGCTTGTTGTTTATTATTTACTTCCGGTGCTAGGACTGTATGGTGATAACAGACCTCACAGTTACTATGACTAGTTGATTACTATGATAATGTCCTCTCACATAAATGCTTTAAGGTGCTTGGAACCATGAATTCATATGAATGAGTTCTGATTAGACAGATCGACTATAAGAGAAGCATGTCGTCTGGCCTGCGGCGGCTAGTCGCCCTGTTGCAAGCGCCTACGGGCCACAATTGTGACGATGTAGAAGCATGCATCCGACTTGACACAGCCGGATGCCA
>CAKNXH010062557.1:14964-30533 GCA_932178445.1 Andricus quercusramuli
AGAAGCATGCATCCGACTTGACACAGCCGGATGCCATGTGAGAGCGCTGACCAAGGCCATAACTGTGATGATGAAGAAGTATGCGTCTGGCTTAACACAGCCGGATGCCATGTGAGAGCGCCAACCAAGGCCAGGACTGTGACTTTGACTGGCATGCATTTGGCCGGACGCGGCCAAATGCTATGTGTAGCATGTACCTGACTGGACGCGTTCAGGTGCTATGTGAGTGCGCCGTATAGGGCATGACTATGACATTAAGCAGTTGCGACTGAACCGACATTCGTCCGAGCGGCAATTCATACTGATTGACATCAACTTCTTACGGACATTCTTGCAAATTTCGTTTTATGAAACTTATCTGTAGCGTAACCTTCCTCCCCTTGAATTTTTGCTGAAACTCTAGGCTGTTTCCCCGAATCTTAGCAATAACGGTATCCAAGATCTGAAGGTTGCACATTCCAAGTTCTTCTGTTTCTTGTCTTTTTAATATATTTCGACTTCCTCGTTCATATCACAAAATGAGAACTTTAGGATTATGTCTCGTTATCAAACTTGTTATAGATCAGCAACCTACTGAATAATTGTCAATATGAGAGCTATGGAACTTCTGAAGAGTCAATTATCCCTGATAACTTCGATTACCAATATCAAAAGAAATGTGTTTTTTTCGGCTGAGCGACAAAGAATCATTCCTGGATTGCTCCGCAGCCAGATTCAGTTCTTGAGCTTATTTCTAGATACGCAGATCCCATCATTCGTGCTTGTAGGAAAAGATGCCATTGCCAGGGACCTATATTTCACTGAGTATCAGTTCGACTCTACCCAAGCTGTTTACGTCTTCGACAATCCTGTATTCACACCTCAGGAGAATCTCTGCAAGGAGCTCAACAGATACTCGTTTCCGTATGTCAAAGATTGGAGAAGGACACCTTGCTGAAGAGGATTATGCGCCCTTTATGTCTGACTATGACAGGTTGGGGCACAAGCATATTATTCCTCCCACAGAAACACATCATGCAGTTTGGCGAGATACAGATGGTAGTCCTTTACTTCGCATTGTCTTCAATACACCGTAAGGGACTTCCTCAGGATCTCTTCTTGAATAATTAGTTTTTCCGCAGGTCCGAAACCGCTAAATGACCTTGATGCCGGCTTGATGCGATGGGGATTTCCTTGACTTGTTTTCTTCGCTAATGTTGAACTGATGTATTGCCAGATTAGAGTTGATGAAGGAGATGTCGACCTTCAACGTGCCGTTTGGAGGGAACCAGGAGTGATCGAAGATGGTCACTGTCAACTTTGGACTCCAACCTAGGGAATGTCCTGAAGATCAACTGATTCAGCTGTTTAATCTTCGGGAGCCGCCTGGGATCCTGTATCTGACGAATTCCGATTGGGAGCACCAGTAATCGAGAGTGAACGCCCGATCACTAAGAGGAAGGTTCTTGCTGCTATTTCCTGGCTCTTTGATCCAGTTGACTGGCTGAGTCTAATCACTATCGTCTCGAAGATCCTGATGCAGGATCTCGGGAAAGCTCAAGTTGGGTCAGATACTCCACTTACTAATTATTTACTCCACTGGTGCAAGACATTTCAGAAAAATGGACTGTGCCGAAACGTAATCTTTAACTTGGAGACGTCATGTTGATTATCATCCCTTCTCTACTCCGACGTGAGACATGGCCGTTAAGGACGAGTAACGATTGATAGTTCTGGACCGGATGGACTCGTGTGATCTGCCCCTATCAAAACTTCTTTTAGGACCTTCAATCACCCGATCGTCAATGGTGTTGGTTACCAGTCGTGCGCTGATTCCATGCGGTTAATTGTGTTCCATGCCGGGCGCACCTGAATTTTTTTACTTATACCTGGACATTTATTGTGTGCGTCATGGCGGGCGGCACTCAACTCTTGACCCTCATAAGTGAAATTTGTTTCGTTCAGCGAACGAGGCGGGCGGAATGTTAATAATTTATTTGATGTTGTTATTCTTGTTTGAGTGACCTTCAAGGTCTCTCTCTGTTCGTTGAGTTTCAGGCGCTTTCCATTTGGTGGGAGTGGGGAGTCGGGTGGTAGTGTGAAGCTCCCTTGTTGAGACTTGGTACCCGTTTTTTCTGGCTTCTCTGTATTCCTCAACGCGTAGGCAAGTGTGGCTAGTGATCCAGTGTCGCAACGGTTAGAAGTCCAATGATTCTTATGGACGTTTCGGGCAGTTGAGTAGTTAAAGGTTAACGTCATCTTCAGTGCTTTAAGCGTTTGTGCAGTGATTTCCCGACTCGATTAACTCCTGATGTTGTGGGGAGTGACGAGTCGGACGACGTATGACCTCCAGTTGCGTCGGGATCGATCGTTCGGTGAACGATCGTGGTCGTAGCTTCCGGAGGTTACATCTGTGCCAATCTTCTACAAAAACCCAAAACCTTTTTTGGGTTCAAAATGAGTATCTGCTGGGATAGCTGAATTGGATGATGCACCTTTGATGGATAGACGAGGTGTCGGTTCATATCCGGCTTCCAGTGAAATTTGGATGAACGTTTTTAAGTACTCTTAGTTTTGGATGAAATTCGACAACAAGTATTTAAAGGTTTTTTCATAATCATGGTGATACATATTCTGGTGTCTTGTTAGTCGACTTCGACATGACTCAATGTGATTCCTTCGCTGCCCCACGCCAGTCCGTCATTAAATAACTAACACTTGTTTTGGATGTTGGGCCACAAATTGTTATCCCTCAGCTCAAACGATTCGATTAATTTTAACATTTTTACTTCGCTGTACTGAAGAGTTTAGTTTTAAATTTACATTGAAAATATTAGTTACAGTGAGAAAGAAATGACAAATCCTCGAAATAAATATTTATGAGAACGATGTTAAAAATATCAAAATCGTGTATTCATCTAAATTTATTTTATTCTTGGATTTTTTTATATCACTGTGAATGGATTACCAACGACCTGAGTATATAAAATTTTCAAAAATAAATTCTTTAATGACAGAAATCATTGAAAAATCATTGAAAATTATTTCAAATTATAACATTGCTTATAAAAAGATAGTTCTTTTCGACATATAAAAATAAATGTTTAATTTTTCCCTTATTTTCCCCTTTTCCGTGAGCAAATCACCCTATTTCCCCTTTTTTGAGCTTCTTTTACGCTGTGCACCATGACAAAGGGAAAACCAGTAAAAGACAGGGAAAAGAGGAAAAGGGAACTGGTAAACACCCTGTATTAGAATCGTTTTTAACACCCACGAAAACCCGATACAATGTTTTTCAGCGAATATTCTGATTTTTAACCACTTACCCTTTATTTGAACCACTAATTTAGAAGTTGATGGTATCCTAACAATTTTTGCCTTTATCTGCATTACATTTACTACAATTAAAAAGAAAAATTTTATCGATATCATGATTTCCCTTTGAGATTCAGCAAAGAGAAAAGCAAAAGGTCATCGATTTTTTAAACATGCGCAACTTCACCCCTTACTTCAACCCCTACAATGAGCAATGTAGGCATTCTTACATATTTTCCTTCAATTCCCGTAACATGAAATTTATTTAAAAAAAAAATTTGTTGAGTTATTTCTATTCTTTCTCGTTATATTAGATTTTAAACCAGAAAAATGCAATTTGATCTATAGTGGGGCTCCTCTCATCTGAACCCGCTGCGCGGCATCAGTTCTCGGAACGCTCTAATCAAGTTTCTTGGAATCAAGAAATCAAGTTCAAGTTTACCCGGTAAGAAGGCTTGCATTTAAAGGTATTAAAAAGGTCACCACCTAGGAATGCCGTTTTTGTCCTTTTTTGAATCTACTAATACGCAGTGAAAATATTTAGATTCCAATCCCTTTCCAAGCCTATGGGGGCTGTCAAACTTAACCTCCCAGTAAAAAGAAACTAATTGGGGCGAATTAACATGTTTGAATTCGCCCGATTTCTCCTTTCTGATTCGTTTGAATGAATTGAGCCAGTGCGAATTAAATGTGTTTTAATTGGTTTTAATCCGTGGTCAAGGTCATTTCTAAAAAAAAAATAAAAAATGCCTGCCTCGAGACTCGAACCAGCGATCTCAAGTGTATAAGTCTAGAAGGCGACCACTGAGCTACGGGCCTTTAACTGTATTCGCGCTGTCGAATTCAGGTGAATTGGAGTTTGACTTTAAATTTCGGGAATTGAAATGAATTAGGTCCCCTCCAAATTGTTTACCGAATTCGGGCGAATAGCAGATTTGAAGATTAAATTACTTATTTCCATGTTTGCAAAAATTCATGACCTTCTCCAATTCGAAATTGTTGCAAAGCGAGATTCACGGAGGCTCTAGTGAATTCATCTTAATGCGCCTCGATTAGTTTCTTTTTACTGGGCTGGAATAAATCAAAATCAACATTTCCGCATAATGCAAAATCGAGTAGGATTGTGCATAACAATGCATCACTTCATCACAAAACTCTTGCTTCATTCAAATGTGATCAATTAAAAATATATAAAATCAAGATAAACAAATTAAAAAATTATTTTTCATCACAGCTACCTATGTAGCAATCAATCTTGACGACGTAAAATGACTAATACTGTGTTTTAAACGCTTTGAACCACATTATTATTCGGAAAACACTAAATAAGAACGGCGAAATGTGCAAATTTAAAATGGATTGAAATTTTTTTATTTTATGGTCGATTTGAGGTATCTAAATGTATTCAGAAAAATACTGTCGCCACTGGGTTCAGAAAGGGATTCAGTTTAAGAGGTAACTTCTACTACTATGGGGATTCAAAACGCGAGGACAAAAACATTATCGTAAAAGATTCAATAATTGGCACGTCACCATTGAACAGGAAATCTTTTGAATACTTGTCAATGCAAGCCCTGTTAAAATGCCGGATAGAACCCGGACAAAGCCCGGATAGAGTCGGAACTTCATCCGGGCCTATCAGGAATGAACTATGGTTTTTGTACCCGGGTTGTATCCGGGTCTGTCCGGGACTTTCACGGGACTCTAGATAAGACCCGGATAAATATATGTCCTAGAGCAGACCTGCTCAACTCGGGGAAATTCCCTTAGGGAACACATGTTCCGCATCCACCACTCTTTCGCCTAGAGAGCGGAGTGGTGGTAGGCGTGTACGTCACAGAGGAGAGATTCTCGCAAGCGTTTACCACCACTCCCGCTCTCTAGGAAAATGAGTGGGGAACGCGGAACATGTGTTCCCTAAGGGAATTCGCATTCTATGGCTGATTTTGAAGAAAAACTTTCAAGATCAACTCGATATAAATGATATTGACAATTCTGAATATTCTTTATTCATAATGTGTCCCCTAAGGGTTTACATGACTTCCGTATCTTACAAGACCATCCACAAATTTTATATTATCTTATCCTTACTATTTACAATTATTTACAACTATTTACATCAACTCTTAAATCTAGCTCCTTACTTCTATATTAATAGCGCAATTTTACTATCGGAAGAGCGAGCGAGCGATCGAAGGCGAGAAAGCGACTGAGAGCGAGCGCATCCGCATCTTAATCTACTTATACTATTACAGAATGTCTACATGTGACTACTTACAGATCTTTACGCTTCGAATCTATGCGACTTCCGTTTCCTTTTTCCTTCACTTGTACTTCTCTTCTATCTCATTCTCATTTTGTCATTTTTCCACATCCATTCTTTCATTCTTTCTCATTCACCCCTCTAGCCCCCTGCAACTCCTTCATCCACTCCTCACCCATTCCATCCTCCCCTAGAATCTTTACCACATTTTCTTGCCAGCTTCCTTTATCTTCCATACCTATCCTACATCCTTCCCATACATGCTCCCATGTTTCCTCCTCCCATTCACATATTCTGCACTTTCTGTTCTCTTCCTTTTCCCAATACATCCCCTCCTTTACCTCGTTTCCCAATCTAAATCTTGCTATTCTGGTCCATCTTCTCTCTCCCCATCCCTTTTCTAAATACTTTGGTACTCCTTCTTTTTTTATTATCTTATACCATTTATTATATTTTGATTCCTCAATCATTCCCCATCTTTCCATTAATTGTCTTTCCCTGTCCCTCTTCTCCAATTCTTCATAACTTACTTCATTTCCCTCTCCGATATCTCTAGCACTAAAAAATTCCCTCCTTTCTTCTTCCCATCTTGTTAGTTCTACCGCCCTCCCTCTCCTTTCTTCTACCTCTTTCAAACACTTTTTCGCTAACTCTCCTCCCATCCCCTCCCTTAACTTCGTCTCAAATTGCCATGCTCTCTTACCCGCTCTAGTACTTAATTTATCTCTCTGTGCTTCTTCTCTCACCATATATCCAGGCGTCCTCCAGTCTACTCCTAGCGTCCACCTTATATACCTTTCTTGCAAACTCTCAATCTCTTTCCTTTCTTTCCATCCCCATATCTCTGCTCCATAACCTAATACCGGCCATACCAGCGTATCAAATAACCACATTCTCCTTCTCCAATTTTTTTAAAATCTTCTTATTCCTATTCCACATATCTGTTTCATTACACCTGCTGCTCTTTTTATCCTTTCTCTTATATGAGCTCTATGATCTCCATTTGCTTGCAAGGTATATCCCAAATACTTGAACTCTTTTACTTCTTCTAATTTTTTTCCCTTCCATCTCCCCGTCCATTCTTTCTTTCTTCCTCCTCCTTTTCTAAACCTCATTATCTTTGTCTTTTCTATATTTAAATTCAATTGTTTCCCATCTAAGTATTTCTCCAATCCTGTAATTAATCCTGTCATCCCTTCTTCATCATCTGCCATCAACACTATATCGTCCGCGTATGCCAGTGTATATATCTTTTCTTCGCCCATCCTAACTCCTCCCCATCCCTTTCTCTTCATTTCTTCTTCTAGGTCTGAAATTAATATATTAAATAAAAGTGGGCTCAGAGGACATCCTTGCCTCACTCCTCTAACTAACCAGAAACTGTCTCCTACTTGCTCTCCTACCTTTACCCTGCTTTTTATCTCTCTGAAGATTTCCGATACTCTCTTTATTAAGCCCTCTCGTATACCCTTTTTCACCATAACTTTTTCTATTTCGACTCTGTCCAATGAGTCGAACGCCGCCTTTAAGTCCACGAATATTGCTATCATTGTCCCTTTCTCCCTTTTAATCCTTTTATTTATCAGATAATTCAGAACGTATATGTTGTCCATAACCCCCATTCCTTTCCTAAACCCTGTCTGATTCGGTGGCTCTATATTTTTTTCCCCAACTTCTTTCTTCAATCTCTCCGACAAAACAGTTACATATACTTTATACAATGTTGGCATTAGCGTCACATCCCTATAATCTTTAACCTCCTCCCCTCTGCCTCTCTTCACTATGGGTACCACTACTCCTTCTTTCCATAACTCTGGCCACCCCTCTCCTCTCCATACTCTATTACACATTATCCATGCCCATTCCTGTAGTTCTGTCCCCCCATATTTCCAGACTTCATTTGGAATCTCATCTATACCAGGTGCTTTTCCATCTTTCATTATTCCTAACACCTTGCCTATTTCTTCCCTTGTTATGTCCTCTTCCTCATCTCTTTCTCTACCATATTTCGCTCCTTTCCTAACTTTTCTCTTCACACCTCCTACCAAATCCATAAAATATTTTTTCCATTCTACCATTTCAATATCCTGATTTACTCTTTTTCTTCTTTTCCTCTCTCTATTTACTACCTTCCATACCTCTTCTTCCGTTCTAGCCTTCTCCACCTCTTCCTCAAACCTTTTATTCTCCTCCTCTTTCTTTTGATCACACAACTCAGTATATTCCTTCTTTTTTCTCCTATATTGTTCCCCATTGCTTTTTCCTTTCCTCCATTTTCTTAATTCCTTTCTGACCTCCTTCTTTTTTTCGTTACATTCCTCATCCCATCCACTTCTATCCCCTCCATTCTTAACTTCTCTTTTGCTTGTGCACTCTAATCCCTTCTTTATTTCTCCTATCATTATTTCCATCTCCTCGTCCACATTTTCCTCTCCCATTTTGATATTTCTGATCTTCTCTTTAAACTGTTCTTTTCCTTCCATTGACCAATCCCCTTTTCCTGCTCCTTTTACCCTTGCTTCCCTTTTATCTATATTGTTATTACTGTTTTCTCCCTCTAATGTCACTATTATGGGAAAGTAATCTGAATCTACATAATCCCCTACCTCGAGTTTCTTGACCTTCTCTCTTACCTCATGCTCTACTATCACATAATCAATTACCGTTCCCCTTTCTCCTCCAGAGCGTGTATATTCCCCTTCCCAATCTCCCTCTATATTTCCGTTTAAGATAAACCATCCCAACTCTTCCAAGCTCTTTAACAATTTCCCCCCCCCCCCATTCAGTATCTTGTCTTTGGATTTTCTTCCTCTCTCTCCTCCCCATTCCCTTCCTCCTCTCTCTCCTGTTCTCGCATTGAAATCCCCTCCTATTATAAGCCTAATATCTTCTTCATTTTCTTCCATCATTTCTTTCATCTCCTCTAATTTTTCCTGCATATCACCGTTCACATAAACCCCCACTATCTTCCACTTTTCTCCTCCCATCTTTACCTCTTCTACTATTAATCCTTCCTTTTGTTCATTCCTCTCTTTCTTCTCCTTCCCTGTTATACATTCGTTCCTTACTCCCATTACCATTCCTCCCATTGCTCTGCCTTTTTTATTCTTCCTCTTTGCATTTTGAACTTGCCATTTGTAACCTCTTGGTAACCTTCCCCTTACTCTTTCCCATCCCTTTTCATCTAGCCACGTCTCAATCATTACTACTACATCCCATTGTGCCAAATTTCTCATAAACTCCCTTTCCTTTCTCTCCAATCCTGCTATATTCCAGTAACATATCCTCCATTCTTCCCTACCTTCGTTTCTCGTCTCTCTTTTCTTCTTACTATTTCTTATTTTCATTTCTCCCGTTCCTTTCTCTCCTAGTTTCCCGGCACCTCATTTCTTACTATCTCTTCCTTTTCTTCGTCCACATCCCACCATGCTCCTTCTAGCTGTATTCTGCCATACTTAACCCACGTTCTTTTTCCCTTACTTCTTTCCTCTTCCGCTATTTGCCTCAACTTATACTGCATATTCCTTTCTACCCACGTCAAATCATCGTCTATTCTCTCCGAGCTTCTATATAACAGCCTCTTCTTCGTCATCACTTCCCTTTTATGTTCCCATTTCTTTAGCTTCACTAGTACCATTTTTTCTCCTCTTCGCTTTTTTTTCCTAAACTTCTCATTTCCGCTATCTCTACTTTAGCATCTATCCTTTTTAGCACATTTTCCACTCCTTCTTTTAATTCCTTCCCTTCTAATCTTAAACCCTTTATCACTATGTTTCTTTTTCTTTCTTCTCTTTCTTTCCTTTCTAATCTTCTTTCTATTTCCCTTATCCTTTCCCTCTCATTATTCCCACTCTCCCCTAAATCAAACTCCCGTTTTGATTTTTCGATCTTCACTATCCTACCCTATAATTGTGCTACCTCTTTATTATGCTCATCCTGTTTTTCTAATCTTTGTTCTAAGATCTGCATCCTTTTTTCTAAATTTTCCCTAACTTCTTCCCATTTTCGCATCTCTTTTCTAAGTTCTGACATTTATTTCCTAATTTCTTGTTTTATTTCCTCTCCTCTTTTCTTCCTGCCGTTTTTCGTTCACCTGTACTACCTCTATCATCATTTGACGCATTTCTTCTAACTTTAACTTTTCAACTTCTATCGGCCCTCTATGTTCAACATTGTCTTCTTCTTTCCCCTTGTCTATCTCCATCCCTCTACTTTGATTTTTTTCCGGTGGTGTTCTGATCATTTTCTGTGTTTTCAGGGTGGATCCTACTTCTATCTTGTCTTCGCTACTTCCTCTTTCTGCCCTATCCCTCTTCCTATTTATAAACGGCTCGATTGAGCCAAAACTATCCGTCCTCAATCTCTCCCTTTCTACCGTTTTCCGATACTGACCGCGTCTTTTTATGTCACTTTTCGGCGTGCAGAACACTTCCTTGTCTGACTCCATCAACCCGTAACTTACGTACTGCGTAGCTATTGTCATCAAAGCGCCTACCTCACCCTGCTACAGTAGCTTCTTCCGTGCTTCTCTCTTCCTATCCCTCCCTGTCGCCACTACTCGGCTGCACCTGTCTCCCCACCCTGCTCCTCACGCCAAACAAACCAACCTCTCACAGCCCACCCAAAACAGTCTCAATCCCTCAAAATATCAAAAAAATCTTCACTTTAATTACTTTAAACTTGCAAACCCTCACTCACAAAACCCTCTAACACACTTGTACCATCAACTCACCTCAAATTCCACTGCAAACTTACTACAAGTAGCACCACTCAATTACCGCTACCTAATACTTTCATGCCGGAAACGGAAGTCCGACAATTCTGAATACAATTTACAAAGATGTCTTTTTTATAGGAAATACGTGTTAATCTTCATGGGGCTTGCGGAATTTTTGAATATTATTTTTTTTAACGCATTCATTTTTTGTGGATTTGCACAAATTTGGGGGAGATATGCATGAAAATTAAAAAAAAATTGTGGAAAACCTTAGTCCACGTGGACTTTGGCTAAACCCGCTAGACCTAGGCCTCCCTCGTGGACAATCGTGGACTTTTGCCTTTTTCGTTTAAAAATGCATTTCTGTCTGTATAAATTTCATCCTTTTTGCTTAAAAATCCAACTGTTTGGTTGAAAATTATTCTGTTTCCGTCGAAAATGAAATTTTTCGTTTAAAAATCAATGTTTTGTAGAAAATTCGCATCTTTGGCTAAAAAATTCAACAAATTGATAGGAGATTTAACTGCATGGTTGAAAATTTATATCTTTTTTTGAAAATTCGTATTTTTTTGTGTAGAAAATTCAAGTATTTGGTTTAAAAATTAATGTCTTTTGGTAAGAATTCATCTTTTTGGTTGAAAATGCAATTTTTTGGTTGGAAATTCATTTATTTTATTGAAAGCTTATCTTTTGATTAAAAATGCAAACAACTTTTTTGTTGAAAATTCATCTGTTCTGGTTGAAAATTCATTTCCTTCGATTGAGATTTTACTGTTTTATTAAAAAATTAGTCCTTTTTTATTCAATTCAGCTGTTTTTGATTTAAAATAAAAATCTGTTCTTGCTTAAAATATCAACTATTACATTTTTCGTTGAGAACTCATCTTTTTTCCTTGAAAATTCAACTACTTGTTTGAAAGTTGAACTACTTTGTTGATTATTAGAAAACAGTATTCAATTTTCAATTAAAAAAAAAAATTCAAATCGAAAGAAAATGAATTTTTAACAAAATTAATTTTCAACCAAGCAGACGAATTTCCAACAAAATACATAGATTGCTGCAAATGTTTCTGTGAATAATATAGGTTTGATAACATTTGGTAAAATACAACAATTTATATTCTCACTAACAAATTAGATGAACAGTTTCCAAATATTTCGGAAGTTCAAGTACAACGAATTTGTGCCTTCCATTCAAATAGCTTGAGATTAAGTTGAAAGTCTAGGTTAGTCACAAATATGAATAAAAATGTATCATAAATATTTTTTGAAACAATTGATCATAGTTAAGTATTAATTATAAAATATTCCAGGAATTTAAAAGTTTTAAAAGAATTTAAAAGGCTTCTAAGCTGAATAAATTTAAATTCTAAGCCTTCGAAATTAGATTAATATATATATATATATATATATATATGTGCAATCTATGAATGAGAATTGAATACAAAGGGAGTATAAGTACAATGGATACTAATTTCAAGATCTCAGGTATGTTCGCCTCTAATCCGACGTCAGATATGCTTGGCAAAAGCAAGTTAGGGGTAACTCGCGTAGGCCGTAGCGCAATGGTGGGGGTATACTTAGCAGGTAGGAAAATACGAGTCGGGCGATGTCCCCCCTTCCAGTAGGCAACGACACTACCCCTCACTGGATTCGAAGTTGCTCCAGGCCCTCGATCTTAGGTCCTTTGTCTTTCCACTTACTTATTTCTTCACTATTTCCTCGCCTATTGCTTAATTAAAAATGCTAATAGGTCGACAAAATCTGTAACAATTTGATGAGTTTGAGAATATAATCGTAAATATACGTAGATTCTCAACAATTCCGATTTTAAGTTAAAATTTTCGTAAGCTCCCGATTCCCATTGTGTTAATAAGTTGATTCAGATTTTTATCTTTTCTTTTTTTATTGGTACAATTGTGGAAACTTTCGGAAAAAAACGTAACTTTCTAACATTATTCAGAGAGAATACTATTAAAATAATAATATCTTGATCGTTTTTCATGTATAAGAGACATAATGTTAAGTAATGAATGTTTCGATGACCCTGAGAAATTATATCTGAGAAATTGGAATTTTGTTCCCTTGAAAATTGCTCTGCAGCAAAAATACGAAATAATAAAAAACTTTATCGTTGAATAATTTATTCAAATACTGTGCAAAAAATGTTCTTTTCCTTATCGAAGGAAAGTTGGCAAAAAAATCTCTTCACAGTTGTAAGAATACAAATTGTCAAGGAACATTGCATTTAAACAATTTTCTTGCCTTAAACATTTTCCTTGATTTTTTGTATCTCAAATTTTTCCATATAAAAAGTTGATATATTAAACGTATTTATACTCGATTAGATTAGACTTCATCTACTTTTGCGTATTCAAATGATTTTCTTGGACATACTTTTATTTTTGAAATAGGAATAGATATAAGTGGAAAGACAAAAGGATTATCTCCACAGGGGACCTAGCATCGAGAGCGTGAAGCAATTTCGAATCCAGTGAGTGGTAGTGTCGCTGCACACTAGAAGGGGAAGGATACACAGCGTATCTGTGAAGGAAATGATGACTGCCCATATATATACATATATATATATATATATATATATAATTAAAAAAAAAGTTAAACAACCACCGCAGGGTACCACTAAGAGCAACTGCCATCTAAAAAGAAAATGTCAATAGCCCCCAGTAGAACCGCGGTAAAATACACCTATGGCCACGTCTCACATCCGTGAGATGGGTGGTCACAGGGCAAGACGAAATCACAACGACAGGCCGGCGAAACCCTGGTGTGTCTTGAGGACACGAAGCGACCCAAGGATGACAGCTTTCTGCATCCATCTCGCAAGTGCCTTGGCATATTTTTGGCACGCAGGTATGGCTTTAAGGTTACGAACCAGTGATAATTTAGCACCTCCGAGAGCACCTATCACAAGGACAATTACTCTTACCGAATATTTTGGGTACAGTCGTTGCAGCTCTCTTTTAAGGTCTTGATACCTATCCTCTTTTTCTTTCTCCTTTGCAGTGATGTTGTATTCGGACGGAACCGAGAATTCTCTTAGGGCCGCATTATGTCTATAGATATACGTTGTTCCTGCGTGGGTCGGACACCCCGATAGTATGTGTTCTAGGTACTCAGCGTGTGCATGCCATGCTCTGCACCTATCACTGGGAACTTCTTGACATAAAATGCGGGCGCGGTAAGCTAAGGTGGAGATTACACCGTCCTGGCATGCGAAAATAAAGCCCTCTGTACCTGAATTGAGCCCTGATGATTTGAGGAAAGCAAAAGTTTGCTCCTTTGACAAGGACTGTTTTTCTACATTTCTGTGAAAGTTTCCGTGCATATGCTTGTCGAGTAGCTCTTGGTGAAATTTTCTAACCTCTGCTTTCTTTACTTCGGCTTTTAGACGTGAAGCATCTAGATGGAGTAATGTACTTTCCTCACTTCTGACGTTGAAATTCAGGCCAAGGGTCTCGGCAGCTTGCTCCGCGGCTTTGTAAAGGAACGCTCCTTCGCCAATCATCTCGTGGTTTCTGACCATCTTTAGGAGAGGATCTTTGCCATTCGCAACGATGTAAGCTGTACTTAAAACAATTCGGTTATGAAGACATTGCAGATTCAGAAGTCCGCGTCCGCCTTGACGGCGTGAAATGTATAATCGCGGAACTGACGAATTGATATGCAAGCTTTTATGCATATGCATGATCTTACGCGTGGTGACATCAGGGGCCTTAAGCTCGTTCTTCGTCCATTGAACCACCCCAAACGAGTAGAGTAGAACCGGGACGGCAAGCATGTTGGTCGCAGATACATTCTTCAACGCCGACAGATTGGAAGACCAAATCTGTCGAAGAAGATGCTTGTGTCTGCTTCGGAGAGACTCCTTCACTGATGTTACGTCCTGAATGCGGCTTTGAGGCACGCCCAGGTATGTATAGGTCTCTCCAGTGTTAAGATGTCTAATAACACTTATATCCACAAGCTCAGGGTCCTTGGGAACGCCAGTAATCTTTCCTTTCTTCAAATGAATTTTGGCACACTTGTCCAAACCAAAGTCCATCCCAATCTCTCCTGTGTAGTTCTTGACGATATTTATAGCAGTTTGAAGTTTGCTTTTACCAGCGGCATTGATCTTCAGGTCATCCATATAAAATACATGAGTGACCTTACGCTCACGCTGATTAGTGTCGCCACAGAGGTATCCAGGAGAATTTCGGAGTGCGAGAGATAGAGGCAGAAGTGTGATGCAAAAAGGCAAAGGACTCATACTATCGCCTTGGAAGACGCCCCTCTGCAAGGTGACCTTGTTCGTCCTCACACGATGATTCCTAGATGAGATGGTAAATCTAGTTTTCCAAAGAGGCATCAGTCTCTCTATGCATCTCACTATTTGTGGATGTACCTTCAAGCTTTCCAACAGACAGATGATAAGTCTATGAGAGGTTGAATCGAAAGCTTTCCGATAGTCAATCCAGGCCATTGACAGGACGCGCTGATGGGCGGCAGCGTCTTTACAGACACACCTGTCAATCAGCAGGTTCTCTCGACAGCCTGCTACACCTTTTTTCGAGCCTTGTTGTTCGTACATCTCTCGCCATACAGGCTCAATTCGTCGAACGATCCTGTTGTTTAGGACAGCTGTAAAGATCTTATACTGTGTGTTTAAACAAGTTATTGGCCTGTAATTCTCTGGTCTGGACTAGTTGCCTTTTTTCGGTAGGAGTATAGTGCGTCCTAACACCAGCCACTGCGGAATGGGCGTCTCCGACTTTAAATATGAGGTGAATGTGCGGGCCAAATGTTGGTGTATAGAAGTAAACTTCTTCCACCAAAAGTTCTTAATACAATCTGGTCCAGCACCGGAAAAGTTCTTCGTGCCTCTAAGTGCTTTTTTCACCTCTTTGGCAGTGACTGATGGGCACTCCTCCTCAGATTTTATGAGGCTGTCGGAAAGCTCCTTAAAGCGGATGATATTGTCAGTATCTTCTTTCAACTCTAGTGTTCTCGGGATCTTGTACACCTCTCTCCAAAAAGTCTCTACCTCCTTGGGCTTGGGTGATTTTTTACAAAAACAGGGGGTTCACTGAAGAGTCGTGATGGTTCAGCAAGAAACTGTTGATTCTCCCCGTTCCATCTCTCCCTCTTCTGTATCCTCCTCCTTGCGTCAGATAACAGCCTTATTTTGTCAACAATATGCTGCTTGATTGTCAGCAGCTTTGACTTGTTTAGTGTGTGATTCAAGGTCCTTAGTTCTTGGGCGAACTTTCGAACCCTTTCCGTGAACGGTCTACC
>CAKNXH010062558.1:0-38279 GCA_932178445.1 Andricus quercusramuli
TATATATATATATATATATATATATATATATATTAGCGCGAGTTTAGTGTCAAGTGAAGAGTGAATAGAAAAAATAGTGGTGTGCAACTGGATAACTTCCCTAAGTAAAAACAAAATGACCGACAAGGTGACCGACGAGCGTGAAAAAGTAACAGATGCGGAAAATAATGTTCCGAACAGACCAGTGGCTATACGAATACCAGCAATTATTATTTGTTTGAGAGAGAGAGAGAGAGAGAGAGAGAGGGAGAGAGAGAGGCAAGTCTCCGTTCTATGACATAAGACACAGAACGAGTGTCAGAGGCCTGCGTTACACTTTCTAGTCGTGGTTATCCAAAAAGACAATTTTGCTTGTATAAGATAATTCAGTTTCATATTTATACTTGTGATGGGCAGGGCAATTTAGGCTCAATTCGAGCACACCCAAGGTGCCTACTTAATCACGGGGCTCAATTCGTACATGGAAAGGTAAGGGTGGTCGACCGTTGGCTCAATTCGAGTGCACCCGTTGTGTACTAGTGTTTGTTTTATAAATATTTGGCGCCTGCGGCTGCAATGAGCAGGGGATATGATATATTTGGCTTGATAGTGGTAGGTCCCTGTCCACTTAGGTTTTACTTTGAGTGACGCGACAAGTTGACATAAAGACGGGTCATTCCACAATTGGGCGCAACATATTATATCCCATTATATTGCAGACGGGCCATCATTTATTGTTGAGAGAATAAAGTGAGGTTTTTAAAAGATAATTTTACAACTGATACCACAAGAGTGCGACGAATAATAAGTGTGTCATACCTGAACAGCTGACAGACGACCAGGTGTACGACCAGATGACTACTGGTACTGATAAACCAGTGAGCCTCACTGATTAAACCAGTGCCGGAACTCCACTAAATGAATCAGTGAATTATCACTGATTGTCAGTGACTCACTTCTGGTTATTTCAACCAGTAAGATTTCACTGGAAATCTATGAGATTTTACTGGTTCATTTTAAGAGACAAAAGGCGCTTACTCTGTTTTGCAGCATATATTGTGAGCAGGTTTTTCGTAAAGAATGAACTTCCAAAATGAAGTAAGCGCCATAAAACACAATTTTTTCACATGGGCGAGTAATCACATTATGCATAAGGTTCTAAATAATTATAAAATAAGTTAATTACCTTCTTACTTATATTTACTAGAATAAAAATAATTTATTTCACTTCTTCTATGTAATTATATTAATAAAATTTAAATAAACACGAATCAAACAAAATTTTTATTGATAATAAAATAAGCTTCTTTGTAAAACTTAATTCCTTTCTCATGTTGTTTTTAACCAATATACATTATAAAATATATTTGTGTACGCATCTGAATCAGATTATTTGTTATTATAATGTTGACTTTATTAATAAGAACATTTATGAAAAAACAGGAAGAATGTAAAAGCATCAACACTGTTCAATGAAATTTCGACATATGTTAATAACTAACCTTAAAAAACAGCCTACAGGACGCTTAAATTGTTTTATAACAAGATGCTGTCCAACCTGCCGTTGAAGCTGCCAAACATATTACACTGTTGGAAAAATCTGCATAAAATTTAAGACAAATGTATGTGAAGGCATTTGCATACACGGGAGTTGAAACTTAATATACGTTAAAATATGAATAGCTGTACACTTTACATCGAATATAATATAAAGGTCGGTATAGCAGCGTGCTTGAAAACTCAGTGCTTTTATTTCTTTGAATCTTATCAAATACTCGCAATTGAAGTAATAATCGAGAATTTGTTGATTGAATTGCTTTTTATGATTAGAGTGCAGCGTACATGTGGAACTCTTTCCAAAATTTGCCCTGATTTGGTAGAAATTTAATGTGAGTTCAGTTGATTTTAGGTTAGGTCTGTCATGTATTTACGTAGTTGAACTTTTCGACTTGAAATCCAATTTTATTTTTGATTAATTGTAAGAAGGTATCATGTTTTATCATTAGGAATCGAAAATTACTGCTAATTTTATTTTGTTTTTTTGTAAAATGGAATTATCTGAGCGATTATCATGCACGTATATAAAATTTAATAAACACGTACCTAAATAGCGATTTCATCTGCTTGAGATATTAATTTTAATATACATTGGTATTTTAAATTTAATAATATTTTTAACAGTGTAAGCCAGAAATGCCCAACTCGGGGAAATTTCCTCCGGGAACACATGTTCCACGTCCCCTACTCTTTCTCCTAGAGAGCGGGAGTGGTGGGACACGCTTGCGAGAATCTCTCCTCTCTGACGTACGCGTCTACCATGCGCATGCGTCTGCCACCACTTCCGCTCTCTAGGAGAAAGAGTAGAGGACGCGGAATATGTGTTCTCGGAGGAAATTTCCCCGATTTGGGCATGAATGATGTAAGCAATACACGGAGAAAAATGAAAGTGAACAATTGTGTCTTTAGTACTGGTAGTCGAGGTATTCATTACTGAACTGGCGTTGTAACAAAAATTCGAGATTGAAAATCGGTTATTGATTCAAGTGCAATCGCGGTATTAACTCCTATAGGCAACTAAAGAGATTACAGCTTGTCGACGGTCTGACTCCCCTAGCGCACTGCACGGAGTCCAGTCCAGAATAGGAATCGTTCCTATACTCGCAACAGTAAAGAATAATCGGCCAAAAAGAATTCACAAGGACACCGAGCGGCGGCTGTCGACGGTTCGAGATAGTCACTTTACATTTTATAAACTTACATTTATTTATATATTATACATACATATATTCAATAAGTTTTAAACACTGAATTATGATATTTGCTGAAACAGAAAAAGTCGATTTAGATGAAAAACGTAGTTGCCGAGAATTGAATCCGGGTTTCCAAGGCAGCAGTCAGCTTCTCTCTGCAATCTGGTATTCTGGATGCTAAAGTGAGAGGCACTAAACGTCCTTATTGTATCTTGCAAGCAAGCTTCGGTTCGATGCTGTCCGAACGTTACTGAGTGCGGGGCATCCAGGAATGGTTACTGGACTGTTGCAAACTCAGTGAGTTCCCAATAGAACACTATAAACTATACTTCGATTGAGACTTCGTCCCGCCGCCAACTGAGACACGATACATGGATTTCCATGATTGATTCTAGAAAGTATGGTAATTTATGCTTTCTATTCTTTTTTGAGAAAACGCACTTTTTAAGAGAGACTAGTTTTTCATTTGTGCGATGGTTGAAGCACTTGAATTGTAGGTGGTAACGCACGAAGTGTATACAATAACTTTGAAGTATTAAAAGATAAGGTACTATGCAGGAGAGATACAAGTTTTTAATGATTTGTGTATAGTTTCACAATCCTTCCCATGTCTTGTGCATCTATTCCTGAAATCCAGTAATCATTGAACAATTTGTGTACTGAATATGGAACTCTTCAATCTCATTTTTCTCCGTGAACGTCCTTATGGTATCATGCAAGCAACACAGAAAAAACTAAGAATAAAATTTGTTGCAGGAAATTTTTTAGAGCGATAAAGTTTTGTTCAGGCAACTTCGCGTCTTTCAAAATAGATGTGTTTGTCATGGTAAAACAAAAGAAAGTTTAACCGATATTTGTGTAAAGTTTACCCTGTAAAGTTAATTTTTGTTGCAGAGAATCTTTTGTCGGAAATCGACGTAAACTTTATCTTCCGTTTTTTTCTGTGAAGCTTCGGTTCGGTGCTGTCCGAACATTATTGAGTGCGGGGCATCCAGGAATGGTTACAGAACTGTTGCAAACTCAGTGAGTTCCCAACACAACACTATAAACTATACTTCGATTGAGACTGCGTCCTTCCGACAACTGAGACACGATATATGAATTTCCATTATTGATTCTAGAAAGTATAGTCATTTATGCTTTCTATTCTTTTTTGAGAAAACGCACTTTTTAAGAGAGACTAGTTTTTCATTTGTGTGATGGTTGAAGCACTTGAATTGTAGGTGGTAAGGCACGAAGTGTATACAATAACTTTGAAGTATTAAAAGATAAGGTACTATGCAGGAGAGATACAAGTTTTTAATGATTTGTGTGTCGTTTCACAATCCTTCCCATGTCTTGTGCATCTATTCCTGAAATCCAGTAATCATTGAACAATTTGTGTACTGAATATGGAACTCTTCAATCTCATTTTTCGCCGTGAACGTCCTTATGGTATCATGCAAGCAAGCTTCGGTTCGGTGCTGTCCGAACATTATTGAGTGCGGGGCATCCAGGAATGGTTACAGAACTGTGGCAAACTCAGTGAGTTCCCAATAGAACACTATAAACTATACTTCGATTGAGACTTCGTCCTTCTGACAACTGAGACACGATATATGAATTTCCATTATTGATTCTAGAAAGTATAGTCATTTATGCTTTCTATTCTTTTTTGAGAAAACTCACTTTTTAAGAGAGACTAGTTTTTCATTTGTGCGAAGGTTTAAGCACTTGAATTGTAGTTGGTAACGTCCGAAGTGAATACAATAACTTTGAAGTATTAAAAGATAAGGTTCTATGCAGGAGAGATACAAGTTTTCAATGATTAGTGTGTAGTTTCACAATCCTTCCCATGTCTTGTGCATCTATTCCTGAAATTCAGTAATCATTAAACAATTTGTGTATACTGAATATGGAACTCTTCAATCTCATTTTTCTCCGTGTAGGTGTACACTTACTGTATTATTTTGACTTCTCATAACAGTTTCAAAATGTAATTATTTGGTTTCAAATTTTAAAATATTATTTTTAAAACCACTAAGATACGAAATATTATTGTGTATATAGTATTATTTATGTTGAATGACATCCGATAACGTGTTTAACACAATTTTGAAAAAAATTGCGCTCACGGCTTTTCGACAGCGCAAATCCGAAAAATTCCAACAGCGAGAAGCCGAAATATTCCAAAATATATATAATAAACATTTGACAATTTCTTTTTGTCAGGCAATGAAAAAACGGATGGTACATTTATTATAGGAATCACAAAATTACCATTGTTATTAGAGCATGAGACGAAAATTCCACTTGACACGATTAAATTACAAACGTTAATGATCACGACAATTGTAAAAAGGTATCATGTTTTATCATTAGGAATCGAAAATTACTGCTAATTTGATTTTGATTTTGTGTAGAATGGGATCATCTGAGCGATTATCATGCATGTATATGAAATTTGATAAACGCGTACCTAAAAAGCGATTTCATATGCTTGAGATATTAATATGAATATACATTGGTATTTTACTTTTAATAATATTTTTAACAGTGTAAGAAATAGGTATACACTTACTGTGTTATTTTGACTTCTCATAACAGTTTCAAAATGCACTTACTTGGTTCCAAATTTTTAAATATTACTTAAAAAAACACTAAGATACGAAATATTACTGTGTATATAGTATTATTTATGTTAAATGACTTAATGTTTAATGCTTGACACAATTTTGAAAAAAATGGTGTTTACTGCTTTTCGACAGCACAAAGCCGAAATATTCCAACAGCGCGAAGCCGAAATATTCTAATATGCTAGCCTCGCATGTGCCAGGCCAGGGCGAGCAGATTTTTCATATAATAAACATTTGACAATTTCTTTTTGTCAGGCAATGAAAAAACGAATTGTAAATTTATTATAGGAATCACAAAATTACCATTGTTATTAGAGCGTGAGACGACAATTCCAAATTCCACTTGACACGATTCAATTACAAACGTTAATGATACCATATAATATTTGCAAGATATATTGAAACTATCACGTCAATTGTACAAAGGTATCATGTTTTATCATTAGGAATCGAAGATTACTGCTAATTTGATTTTGATTTTGTGTAAAATGGGATTATCTGAGCGATTATCATACATGTATATGAAATTTAATAAATACGTACCTAAACAGCGATTTCATATGCTTGAGATATTAATTTTAATATACATTGGTATTTTAAATTTAATAATATTTTTAAGAGTGTAAGCAACAGGTATACACTTAATGTGTTATTTTGAAAAAAATGGTGCTTACTGCTTTTTGACAGCGCAAAGCCGAAATATTCCAACAGCGCGAAGCCCAAATATTCTAATATGCAAGCCTCGCATGTGCCAGGCCAGGGCGGGCAGATTTTTCATATAATAAACATTTGACAATTTCTTTTAGTCAGGCAATGAAAAAACGAATTGTACATTTATTATAAGAATCACAAAATTACGATTGTTATTAGAGCGTGAGTCGACAATTCCAAATTCCACTTGACACGATTAAATTACAAACGTTAATGATATCATATCATATATGCAAGATATATTGAGACTTTCACTTCAGGAAACGCTCGACATAGTTTGGAAGACGATACGGCTAAGGAATTCCTGACCTTATGTGCGTGAGACCAAAGGATCTTAAAATAAGGTATCATTTGGGCGCATAGGTAGAAGCCTTATCGAATCTTATGGCTACGTAACTCCTGATACCTACATGTAAATATGAAACTTTTCAATGTTCTGTAGGCATTGAGGCACATGTAGTACAGTTCAATTATGTAAAAAAAGGACAGTTGCTAGAACAACATGCGAAATTGTTACATTCTCATCAGAGAAGGTATTAGTGAAATTCGACAGGTTTTCGCGAATGTGTCTATGTGTCTGTAGATTTTTAGGCTATGAGAGCGATAACTTTCGAAAGAATAGACAGATTGAATTTGACTTTGGTATACTCTTCTAGTGTCCTAAATTGAAGGTTAAGTTCATCAGCAGGCCATTTTGGACAGAAATTCAAAAAGTTACAGCATTTTCAAAATTTTTGAGACCACATTTTCAAGATTGAAAAATTCTATATACGGCTGTTCTCAGTACTCGAAAAGACGAACAATTTATCACCAGGACTTTTTTCGATAAAAAAATTACCAGTTATAGCATTTACAAAATTAAAAAAAAAAGAGAATTTTGAGTTGAAAAACGCACGATATGAGAAAAGTCAAGAGACGAAAAGCGTGGCTTTCTGAACTCCCTACAAGATTATCATGAAAAGTGTTTGAATTTTTTTGGAAAATTGGAAATTTTGATTGCACAAAAAATAATGAAAATAAAAAATTCCATTTTGCGGTCAATCTGTGCAAGATACAACAAAAGATGAGAAGACAAAAGTTGTGCACTCAGAAAGGATCTATAAATTTGTTATTAATGATTTCTAGATAGGATGAGTAAATTTTCTTTTAATCGTAAAATATAAGATTAAAAATAAAAAAATATATTTTTCGGAAAAATGACACAAGAGACGAAGAAAAATAATAGACAAAAGTTGTTTCACCGAAAAAGATTTACAAATTTGTTATAAACTTTCCCCAAGTGCGAAGTTAGATACGGGCCAGCACTGGCCCAGTATCGGCATAAATATTGCCGAAGATCGGCTGCTAATATCTTACCATTGCTGGAATGATAACTCCAGTATGCACTTGGCGGCCAATTCTGGCCCAGACTCTGGCCGCCATCATTGGAGTTAATTTGAAAAATAATAAAAAATCATTGAATTGTTTTCAGGACGCATTTATATACGACTGCATATCGTCCGAATATTTTTTATAATTTCAAAAATTGCAATTTTATTCAAACATTTTTTTTAATTTTAGGACCCACTACTGCCATACTCTAACGATATGACAAAAAAGGTATTTAAAAATAAATATTAATTTATTGCGAGTATTTTGACTTTTAATATTAATAGGTCGTTGTGTAGAGTGAATACATATATTACATTTTTAAATATTATATTACAAATAAAATTTCTAAAGCTACGGGGTATCGAACCTACATCTATACCTAAATTTATCGCCTAGCAGTCGGGAGTTTACGAGTTGAAACTCGATGAAAAAGCCATCCTCATAAGCTACAGCTCGAAAAAGTTAAAACACTTAATTTTAAACTCTATTTTTCTAATCAAATATTTATTATTATACGACGTTATGTGAATGTAAAATATACGAACTGTTAACAGGAATATCAATAAAATAATTTTTAAATAAATAATTTATTTCGATTACAATTTTTCTTCGTGTAATATTTCGTTTTTCCCCGTTTTGCACTACACCCTGGGTAAAAAAATTTTGTATGGGATTGATCTAGGAAAACATCTGGGAAATCGTATAGATGTCCTCTCTCAGATAGTATAACAAAGGTATGGTATATGAGACGATCCCATACTTCATGTCTATTTGAGTTATGTATGGTGGAGCTTGAATCTAGCTAAAGTATAACAAGGTATAGTCAATATATAGTAAGAGTATAGCTGAAATATAGCTGAAGTATAGCTGATGTATAGCTGATGTATATCTGTGAAGTATAGCTCAAGTATTTCAGGAGTAGAAATAAAGTATGCCTAAAGTATAGGGACAGTAGGGCTATAGTACGTATAGCTATAAAGGTATAAGTATAGAATAAAAAGATAATATGAAGTAAGTACAAGCGTTGTATTCTTGATGATGACATTGAACACCTGAAATACATCAAATAGGAGATCCAGAATCATGATTTTCACAGCATGAAAAAAAAAGATATATTTATTGCAATAATAATGCTATGGTTAGGAATCAAAGATTACTGGATCTTTTACCCACATATAGAAAATAATAAGAATAATATAAGCTTCTTATTATATACATCTTCTTGCTTTAAGGAATCTAGTTCAAAAAGTGAAGGGTTGAATTTTAACTTCAAAGTAGGTTTCGTGAGATAAATATGGAACGAATTTTGTTGAAAGTTGAAGAATTTATTAACTGGGTTCTTTATTAAACTCGCGAACAATATTCGTTGCACACTTTTCTCAAGAAATTATTTAAATCACGAAATTTTTTAATTTGCGGACGATCTGTCATTCACGATTTATTGTGTTATCCCGTTGCTATGATATCTTCAAAAACAAATGAACACATATTGTATGCGATACTTTGGCCATACTTAAGTATAGATGAAGTACATCCTATACATCAGCTATACTTAAGTATAGATGAAGTATATCATATACTTCATACATACTTTAGCTATACTTCATCTATACTTCAGCTATACTTCAGCTATACTTTATCTAGCCTTTAGCTATACTATTTCAATATAATTCAAGTATGGGATCGTCTCAATTACCATACATGTTTTATACTTCTGAAAGTCAATGATTGATCAATCCCATACTTATAATTTTTACCCGGGACTTTACAACTTTCTACAATGACAGGAAATGTAATTTTTTATGAGCATTTGAAATTTTTAACGATGGAACTTAGAAATTTGATCGTGAACTTTGACAATTTTTTAATAACAAATTTTCTTAAACTTCCGTGTAAGGTTTGGTTTTTAGGTGTTTTAGACCATTTTAAAACGTTTAAGATTGACATAAAATATAATTTTTTCTGAACATTTACAATTTTGCATAAAGATAGAACTTAGAATTTTTCTCTTATAACAAAAAAATGGGAAAAAGTTGCATTCGCGACAGTCGTATTTATAGCTCTTAGACATTTCAGAACACATGAACCATATTTTTAAACGCATTAAAAATTTATTTAAATATTTACACTCTCGGCATAGTACTGCGCCGATCGTGGAGAGAGCCGTTAGTCAGTACTAGGCTAATGGCCGATTATCTGTACTGGTGGCCAGTACTGCGCCTGTGGTGAACTCCTGCAAAGTGCGGACATTTCCACCTGGGTCATCGACTCACCAGTGGATACCAATGACGGCCCAACCTCGGCCGTCAATATCGCACAGTGATCTAAATAAATGCTTTGGCTTGTACTTGGTACCTACCCTGGTAGCAAGATAACTGCAGAATGACGCCAGCTGGGCGCCAGAAAACTAAGAATCTGCTTGCAGCCTGGCGCCCGGCCGGTTCCGCTTTGGCGTGCCGTTCTGGCACCAGATTCTGGTATAGCAGATCCTGGCCCAGACTGGTCATGATATACACCAGACAAAATTAAAATAACGTGAAATGGTACTAAATAGGTTTCTGTAATAGTTTTACACTATATTTCAGCCCTTTCTGGGAGAATATACTGCGGAGACGTCACAACAATCCAGGAGACACACTGAAATATTAAAATATTAAAAATTTCTCGCGCCTCGCCATTCCGAAGGGTACTTCCGCGGCCAACCTGAAGATCGAAAGCGTAAGTTTATTCATGTATTTTATATGGATGAACTTAAGATCTGTGCTAAAAATAAAGATCAACTAAAGCTAGCTCTAGAGAGCTGTGAGCTGTAGTGTGGGTATAGAAGTAGCTTTACACTCTTGATTAAGGGTTCGAAGCGTATAAAGAGAGTGTACTATGCGTATACGAAGGTGTATAAAGAGTTGCGTACTCTGAGTACAGAGAGGTCTTTACACTCTCGATTAAGGGGTTGACCACCGTGTCGAGCGCGAAGTGCGAGGTGTGCGTATATGAATAGTGTACCATGGTTATAAAAAGGTATATAAAGGTTAGTGTAGTATGGGTACAGAGAGAAGTATTTTTCCACTTTCAATGAAGGGGTTGAACATGGTGTCGAGCGCAAAGTGCGAGGTGCGCATAAAGAGTTGTGTATTGTGTGTATAAAAAGGTGCATAAAGAGTTGTGTAGTGTTGGTATAGATGCTTGTTACATTACATCTTCGATTAAAGGGGTTGAACGCGTATCAGTAGACGTATAATGAGCAGTATACTGTGTTCATAAAAAGGTGTATAAAAAGCAGTGTACTGTGCGTATATAAAGGTGTATGGAGAGCTGTGAGTGTGGGTGCAGAAGGAGTTTTCCACACCGAAAAAACGATATTCTAATATTAAGATTGTCATATTCTTACAGGCATATTCTTAGTAATATTCTTAATGAAGTAAGCGAAATCCTTACTTTAAGAATATCTTCTAGCCAAAGGGAAAAAATATTCTTAAAATGAGAATATGAGTGGGGAAAGAAGAAACGTGCAAAGGATAGTGCGCCTTGCTCTGTTCAATCAGTTTGTTCAATGTTTTGTGCGGTCAGTTTTTCGCATTCGTGATTATTAACAAGCGTGAAGAAACGCAACAAATTGTAAGGATAAATCGCGTGTGCACATCCATCTCCTTCTCTTTATAGAAAATGTTAGAGTGAGAAATGTCTGATGTCACATTGAGGTTGAATACCGGCGTACCACACCGAGACATAACCTCTACATTATTTATTTGTTGACACGTGACATCAAACTTTTCTCACATTAACGTTCTCTGCGAAGAGATAGAGATAGAGTTAGAGATGTACACATGCGATTTATCCTCAGAATTGGTTGCATTTCTTCTAGCTCGTTACTTATTATCCAATTACTGCGACAGATTTCAGATGAAAAATGGAAGAAGTGAAAACGTGGCTAGAAGACCACCAACTTGGCGAGCTTGTCCACTTATTTGAATATAAGTATTAAAAATTATTTTTATAAAAGTTATTTTGTGGATTGACTTCTTTTAAAGTTATTTTTCGCTTTGTTTTTTGTGTAATGTCTTTTCCAGTGGTGTAGTCCTAAAAGAAAAAGTGGCCACTATTTTATATTTTTATTTCAGAATTCATTTTGTTTGTTTAAAAATTCTATTATTTGGGAAAATGTAATTATTTTGTTGAAAATGCAACTGCGCTGTTAAAAAAGTCATTTTTATCAAAAATTCAACTATCTTGTCAACAAATTATTTTTTTAGTTAAAGTTGTTCATCTCTTTGGTTGAAAAGTTAACTGGAAATTCGTTTCATGTTTGGTTGAAAATAAACTTTTTTCAACTGATAATAAAACTATTCCATTTTTGGTTGAAAAATTATCTTTTTCAGCTAAAAATTTAACTATTTGGTTAAAATTTTATCTTTTTTAGTTCAGAGTTCAACTTTTTGGTTGAAAATTCATGTATTCTGTTCAAAATTCGTCTTTCTTGCTAGAATTTTAATCTTCTTGGTGGGAAATGTATCCTTTTTGGTTGAAAAAGCAATTGTTTAGTTGAAATATTAACTGCCACATGCTTCGCTGAGAATTCATCTCTTTTGGTTGGAAAGTCCATTATTTAACTTAAACATGAACTGTTTTGACAAAAAAAATATTTTTTCATATTTGAAAAGTCAACTATTTGCTTTTAAATTAACTTTTATGTTGAAAATTCTACTGTTGTAGAAAATTCATCTTTTTAGCTTACAAATTCAACAGTTTGGTAGACAGTTGAACTATTTGGTTGAAAATAAAACTTTGTGGTTGAAAAATCATATTTTTGGGTTAAAAGTGTAAATTTTTGTAGATAATTCGTCTTTTTGACGTTCAAATTGAAAAAAAAAATTTGGAAATTCATGTATTTTGTTGGAAAGTCGTGTTTTTTGTTAGAAAATTAACCTTATTTGTTCAAGATACAAGCTTTTAGTTAAAAATTCAACCATTTGGTAGAAAATGTATGTATTTGGTTGAAAAGTCAACTTTTTGGGTACAAAATTATTCATGTGTGTTGAAAGCTCAACTTTTTCGTTGAGAATTCTACTATCTTCTTGAAAATTCATCTTTCTTGATTGAAAATTATCTTTTTTGTTAAAAATTCATTTTTTCCGATTTCAAGTCCACTGTTTACTAAATCTTTTTTTGCTGAAAATTCAACTATTTTTTAAGAAATTGAACTATTTTGTAAAAAATTGAACTATTTAAAAAAAAATCTAATTATTTTTAAAACATTCAACTATTTCGTTGAAGTCATCATTCTCTTTCAAAAATTCATCTTTCATGGTAGAAAAGTTATCCTTCTTGGTTGAAAATTCATCTTTATTGATTGAAAAGTAACTTTTTTGTTGAAAATTCAACTGTTTTTGAAATAATTCGTCTTTTTGGATTGACAATTTTACTATTTGGTTGAATCTTTGCCTATTTTTGAGAATACTCGTCTGTTTTACTGGAAAGTTCATCTATTTTATTGTTAATAAAATCGTTTGGTTTAACATTATTAATATTTTTTTTCGAAGATACGTCTTTTTGTGTTCAAAATTCATCTCTTTGGGTAGAAAATCTTTTCTGATTGAAAATTCAACTATTTTTTTGAAAATACAATATATATTTCAGTTTGAAATTTTACGAATTTGAAGTGTTTGTTTATTGTCATATTGTTTAGTGTCGTTCTATCCATGCTTTCCTTGTACAGGAGCTGATGACAATACCTATATTACTTTCAAGCATTGGCTGTAAAGATATAAGTTTTCTTTGCTATTTTTCACATCAATTTCTCCAAGCTTTTCTTGTAATTGTCACGTATAAGTTGTACAGTACCTAAAGTTAACAATTAACTAAAACTTCCTGTTATTTACTGTGAAATAAAATAAAATTAAATAAGACTGCTACAATATATATGGATCTATAACTATATATACATTATATATTTTCATTTGTGTGTTGTGTATGACGTAAAATTGCAATGTAATAATTTTAATAATAATTTATATTGTATTATTTACCACAAAAATTTTTTTCAAATAAAAAGTATTCAAATCTTACTATATTCTAAGATTAACTGTACCTTATTATCTTATACATAAGAATATATTGACGCCTATTTAAGTTGCAAATATTCTTAAACTTAGTGGGAAATTCTTACAATTAGACAAGAATATATATTCTTAAGGGAAGAGGGCCTTCATCGTACATTAAGAATATATTCTTGGCGCCTATTTAAGTTGCAAGTATTCTTAAACTTAGTGGGAAATTATTAAAATTAGAATATCGTTTTTTCGGTGCAGTCTCAGTCGGTGTGTGCGGGTGTGTGTGTGTGTTAACAAAAAAATTTCCAATCAGTTCCAACCCCGTGTGCCAACCTCGTATGACGTGGTTGGCTCAACCTTGTCAACCATTGTCGGGCCAACCGTGGAAAATAGGTAGGCCTGCGTTATGATTACGCTAGTTGGGCTAATTTCTAACAAAGTTCGAGCCGGCAGATTTTTCCGATATGCAACTCTCCCAGTAAAAAACATTCAACTATTGCGGATTTCAATATGAAATAGTTCAATTGTAAACAATTTTAAACCGTACATATTTATGCGCTTCAATTTCAAATCGTTTCATTTTAAACAATTCATTTAAAGTAGTCCATTCTAAATTAACAGCCAAATATTGCTCAATTTCAAAAGAATACATTTTTTATGTCTTCATTTAGAAATGGTTCAATACGAAACGTTTTGAGTTTGTCAGTGTTGTCTAATTACGAATCTGCAAATCTGAAATTATTTGAAAATTGAGAATTTTTAATAAAGCTTCGCTCTGAAATAAAATCATATAATTTTCAACAATTGCCAATTTTAACATTTCATTTTGAAACTCATTTAATTTGGAACAGATTGAGAATTGTTTATTCTTATACGTTGCTATGTTTTCCATAGTTAATTATTATTCAATTTCAAATATTATAGGTAAATAATTCTTTATTTATTATGGTTAATATTAGCGTAGTTTCATAATATTATAATTAAAGCTATATTATCATTATGATCATTTTTTTCAAATTTCATTAATTTATGTTTAAAGTTTATCAACTTGAAACATTTTACTAATAAAATTATAAAATTTCAAAGAAGTTTGAACTTTAAATTTTGCAGGCCTTCAAACCAGCATTTAAAGATTTGGTCGATTAGAAAATGAACTATTAAAAGTTAAGTATAAAAAACGCACATTTTTAAGACTAAAGAACCTGAAAATTGCGCTCTGTATACTGAATGATTTCACACTTGAAAATGTTACAAATTTACATTTTTAGCGTAAGAATTTATAACTGAAAAATTTCCGGTAAAGAATAAATCCACTGTCATTTCTCGGTTATATAAAAAATGGCCCATTGAAAAATAATGTTTATTTGCACACATCAGTACTAAAGACGAGTAATGCTTATGACAAATTACACGAGTCCGAACACTTAAGTCTAGGACACCCTGTATAATACGATAATAAGCGAGAAAAAAATACACTCTAGATTAGATATATGTGGTTTATTTTTGCATCCTTCGTGTAATCTGTCGTAAACATTGTTCGTCTTTAGTACTGATGTGTGCAAATAAACATTATTTTTTAATGGGCCATTTTTTTGTATAATCAAGAAATGACAGTGGATCTATTCTTTACCGGAAATTTTTCAGTTATAAATTCTTACGCTGAAAATTTAAATTTGTAACATTTTCAAGTGTGAAATCATTCCGATTCTAGGGCGTAATTCTAACTCGTTTCCCAAAAATCAGTTGAAGTTTTAGTTCTTGAGTTATTAACCCTAGACGGATCCCATGGTATTTTTGAACTTCACCGGATCCTGCGGGGGCCAAATGTCCCTCATTGGGATTTCCTGTGCACAATCATTTCCTTTCAGCGAAATGAGATGTTAATATACACCATTTTCTTCGTTTTTTAATGACAAAGAAAATGATGTATATAATATTTCAGTTTATTATATTTGAGATGTCAAAAATTATGTTTAAACAAATAAAAATCGCGAAAAATCGAAAAATTGACATTTTTTGGTAAAAATCATGTCATTTCTCTGTTAATCAATTAATTAAAAAATTTCAAACGGCGTTTTGAAGTTGACGAATTGCACTTTAAGACCATGTAGGTTATGATTAGTTTCCTACCAAAAAGTATATTTATTTGAAGTTTTGAATTTTGAAAATTTTGAAAAATGAGAAATATCGAAAATGAAGGCAGAATGCTTATTATTATCAACAATTTGAATGTATAATAAGTCAATCTGTTTGTTTTTTGATAAAAAATTAGATGGTTTCACTATAAAAAAGATACAAAATCGAGAAAAACTCATAGTCAATGAAAAAGAGGTTAGTAAAGTTGAAACATAGAAAAAATTCGTCGGAATTAAAAGAAGAAGCATTTTCTACTAAATTATTATTATTTTCAAACTAATTATCGAAATTAAAATCAATAAAAAAGCATCAAATTGAACAGATTATTACAATAAATGATTACATTTATTACATTGAACTTATTAGCTCAATCAACTTCGGTGCAAAGGTTGCACAAGACTGAACTACGTTCCTCACACGCAGCTCGGTTGCATCTGTCGCAATAGCAGCGAACTTTTTTGTCTACATTCCGTGGGCAGAAGGTGCATCTTGCTCTTCTCATAGGGGCTGCCCGACGTACTGGAGGCACTGAATTCACATGCAGAATATTTTCAATATTTAAGCGTAATTCTCTCCGTAAATTTGGAACATCTAACCTCCTGCGAAGCTGAGGCTCAATCAGTGAGATTATCAAAGGTTTCAAGAATGCCCTTCTAGGAAGTGGAGTATTCCTGGCGTTGAAGTTGTTGGCCATCGTACAGTTTTTCTGGTCGTAGTGTACTCATGACACATTTGGTCAAATGTGTCTGTTCCATCTTTGGTAGAATTGTAAAATTCGATCATTGCAGGCTTCTTTGTCTCCGGATTGATTTCAGGTATATTATGGAATGTTGAGAGCACTAGGACGATCTTATTGAAAAAATCAATTCGAAACATCAAAATATCATGATATACTATAAATGTACGTTAAATAAGTTTATTTAAATGAAAATATGAAATTGACTTACCGTGACGAAACTCGAACGTAGCGGATCCTATGGGGGACAAATGTGCCCCACGCGCGCTAAAGAACCTTTTCACTTAACAGACAGCAAGCAACTGGCAACATGAACCACCCTACCTCACTCTAGGATAGTCGAACTAAATTATGGGTAGGGTCTGCACCTGAAAATCTCGGATATTTGCTCAGGAAAGTGAAATGATTTTCGCTTGGGGGACATTTGTCCCCCGCAGGATCCGTGTAGGGTTAAATATTTAAGCTGGTCCAATCAGGAGCGCCGTATAAACAGTCGTGTATGCTTGAGCGGGATTCCAACGTAGCGTTCTCCCGTTGCTAACCTCACCTCTCCTCTCGCTTCGATAACACGCGTTGGAATCCCGCTCACGCATACACGACTGTTTATACGGCGCTCCTAATTGGTCCAGCTTAAATATTTTATAACTAAGAAACTAAAACTTAAACTGCTTTTTGGAAAAAGAATTTTCTTTTTAAATTTTTCTACAGCCATATATGTCCGGACACTTGAGACTGGGACACCATATATATGTATATCGTATCGTATTGTTGATGTTTAAACTGCTCTCACTTAGATACTTGTAATACATTACTACCCGACAATTGAATAGGATCAGTTGCGATCTTCGTCCTTTCACGTCATGAAGCCTAAAATGGTTACGCAAATCAAGTAACGTAGCCAGATTTTTTTGACATTTTCCTTATATCTATCATTCCTTGAAGCGCACTGTGTTCACTTGAACAATTTGAGTATTAAAATTCAGCACTTTTAAACTTAAAAATGGTGGGTAAAAGACATACCTAAAACGGATCCATGAATTTACGACAATCATAATTGAATCAGAATAGAAACCATCTTGTTGCTTAGCCCTATCTTCAATGAAAAATATGGGCTCGTTAATAAACAGCAGTGACAAGGGCAAACTAATGACTCGTGTCGTCCGAAAGAGAGTGGAGATCTGGCAGCCTCCCCGCTGCGAGGGTGGCTAGCCTACTGGTTTCTTCACTAAAAATGTATGCTCTCGTGTAGCTTTATGGGTGGCTCGAAAATTTCCTTCCAGGTTCCTTTCCTATCTACTGTTCGACACTAATTGTTTTTTAAGTAGAAACTCTCAAAATGATGACTATGGCCTGCTTTTACGTATTTTTAACTTTTCAAAGAGACGCCCATTGCAACCCGTACTAAAATTCACATTGTATTTGAAAAAACGCATTTCTTTATAGAAATAAGAATTGATTTGAAAATTTACGGAAAAATTTCAGGAACCTTATACATTTTGTGATAGAAATATGAAAGTTTGCACAAGTGTTCTGGGGCTTATACGGAACCGATGTAGATTGAGAAACGATTATATGTGAAAAATTACTAAAGAAATATGTGTTACAAATCAGTTGTTTATTACTTTGTTAGAACTACCTGTGGCAAAAAAGTGATCATGTTCCATTAGTGATATCAGACACCTGCATGAAGGTCCAAAGTGGCTACAACTCTCTATCTGTTTCACATCCCGTGTGGAAAAATTTCGTGGCAGTCTTGAATTATGCTAAAGCCAGTACAGTTTTCATCAAGCCTGTCTATTTATAAAATACTAGCCTGGCGCCATCCTGGGGCTGTCTCGTTTTGCTACATATTAGGCTTGAAGCTTTCTGCTGTCTAGTCCCAGTTTTGGCCCTATCTAGATGTTCGTTACAAATTTGAATATAATATGAAGACTATCCAGACTTTAGCTCGTTTCTAGAAAGAATCACGGTTTGGACTTGAACAAAAGTTACAGAAGTCAATTTAGAAAATAATAATTTTAAAATGAAAGATTTAGGAAATGACAAAACATAATTGCATTAATGCTCAAATAATAATTAAATGCACTGTATTACATATTCAAGATATTAAAAAATAATAATTGAACGGGATTGAAATCTGAATATACAAACTGTATTCTCAACAACAATTTCTATTTAACAAATTTTTAAAAATCGGTTCCTTTTAATTGAATGATATAGTCAAATTATAATAAATGTATATCAATTATAATATTTATAATGAATATATGTATTTTATTTATAATACTAGAACATTGTGCGCGCTACGCGTGCACTAATCACCCTTTCTTTAGAAGAAAACTTGGTTCATTTTCCAACATTTTGTTATATTCTGCAGACGCATACAACAGTATTTCAATTTATATTTGACATGAGCACAAGTAACCTTATTATTAAATAACAGTAGTAGTGCTTTATTTGTTTGAGAATCATCTGATTAATAGAAATACGTTGCAGTTCAATTCCAAAACTGTTATTTTAATAAATAGAAATAAAAAATAAAATTAAGGTTGATGGTAAACATTACCCCAAATAGGAGATAAACGGTACTTACAACGAAAGCAAATCAAAAAACCTTAAAGTATATAACTGCTTATAATGCTCATTCGTAAAATTTACTAAAAAACATAATAATATTTGTAATAGAATTATTTTCAGGGTTATATATCATATTTAGCCAGGCATTCCTTATCTTACACATATCCCTATTCCCTACTTTCGCTTAGGGGAAACCACCCTACAGTAAATAATGATTTACAGTAGATAATCTTAATTAACTGAAAAACTGACAACAAATGTTCATTACTTTTGTTAGTATAACGTTTTAGCAAGGATACTATATATTCTGACGAACTTTTATTGAAATTTTATAATTAATTAATGCGTGAGAGCCAAAAATTTATTTTTGACCTGAAAAAAAAATTTCACCTCTTCTTTATTCATACTTTTTAACTTAATGAAACATTTTCATGATATGTTTATACATTAGAATCAAAGCTTGGAGTTTAATGAACAATATTTATAACTACAAAGTGTTTCTTCTTCAATATTTATAAATATTTAAGGACATTTTATTGGATATTACATTTTCCAATAGTAGATAACCAACAGTAGATAATCGGAAAATTACAAGAAATGTCTCTGTCAAAATTGGCAGCTCTACGACTGTCTCGCAGTTGTTTTAAATTAAAGGTTGTGTTTGTTTATTTTGATTTGTGAAGTTTTTAAATTCAAATTATTTCAAATGATAATCTAAGAAAATAGTGTAAATTATTATTTATTAAAAAGCTCATAAATTTGAATTGTGTTTCAAGGAGCCTTTCGGAAAAGATATAATTTTTTGGATTAAGGTACGTAAAAAAGCTGCATTTTTCTGTCATCGCAAGTCAGGTTAAATTGTAAGAAGATTAAACATCTTGTACCAATCGCACCAACTTTACGAAATATCAGAGATAAAAAAATGTCAATAATTTAAACTTTTGGGTTTTCTTGTAAAATAATCGTAGTTTCAAATATTATTTACTCAATAAATTGATTTTAATTTTAATTATACTAATGATAAATTATAATTATCCAGAATTGAGTATTCTAACTTGCCCAGGAGCAATACCAGAAACGATTATATATTGATGGACAAAGGTGTCAAAATCGTACCCTTGACCTGATCTAATAAAAATGTTCAATAAGCTAATTAATTAATTTCGTGATATTTTTTTCTATAAGAAGCTTAATTGAATATGTAAGCTTTATTTAACAATGATCATCTTTCTTTATTTTTGGAAACTGATGTCGTTAAATGCTGTTGATTTTTTCCCTATGTACTGTAGGGTGGTTTCCCCTATACATGAAAATCTTACAGTATTAAAAAATTGACATTCTACTAGAAGGTGGTACACACGTTCGGTATTAAAACGATTCTCATTACAGTAGATACAATAACCATCAACATCAAAGTGCAGGTTTTATTCTTGATTATAAATCAAGGTATTAATTTATTGATTAACTTTAATTGTGCTAAAATTCTGATAAAAACGAGTGGTGTTCTTGCCAGGGTTAAATATTTCTGAGGTCCTTCTCGCAAGGTTAATTGAGGATAAGGTATTAAAGCAGAGGACGAGTGGGCTCTCTGTGAATATTCTAGATATAATATTTTATCATAAGCTCTTATCCATGCCGATTTATACTTTTGTAGAGAGGCAAGAGAAAGTAATTCCCGATCGCCCTCTATCCCAATCTTTTTAAATATACTTCTAACCTGGCGGGCCTAGTTGTATTTATCTAGGATTGACAAATCATCTTTTAATCTATCCAGTTCTCTTAACCTTAAATAACATCTTTCCGGGTATCGATCGTCGGACATATTGAGAATTTTCTCTATTCAATTGAGAATTGACCCAAAAACTCTAACAGCAAGTTGGGATGCGCCTATTCCTAATCTAATAGCACATCCAGCAGTATTTTGAGAAACATGCAGGATTCTCTTATAAAAAGTGGTTTTAACTTTTTCTATGAAATCTAAATACCTGAGGCTCTATATATGCGCACCATACATTAAAACGCTGGATACAAGACTATCGAAAAGTCGAACAAGAGGGTTCCATGAGTTAAGTTTAAATCTGTGAATCAGAAAAATCGTTGATCCTACAGCGAGGTTAGATTTACGAATAGCTTTATCTTTTGCCCTGACAAAAAGTGCAGATTGGGTGAATGGGGTGCCCAGGTAGATATAACTTTTGACAATATCAATCTCGGAGGTTCCGTACATAAAAGGTGGGTATTTTTGTTATGGCCATGACCTCCCTTTCTGTAGATCACTATTTTTATTTTCTCTGTGTTGACTTCGAGCTCATTTATCCTACAGTAATCTAATAATCCTTTAAGAATCTTACGCATTCCAACCAGGGAGTCCGCAAAGAAAGCCAAATCGTCGGCTTAAGCTAAGAGCAATATTTCCAACAAATGGTCTATTGATACACCTATGATACCTCTGGCATACATAAATTCTTGTAAATCAGCAATTAAAAATGTAAACATTGTTGGACTTAGAACCTCCCCCTGCATGACTCCTTTCGTTACATCTATCGACCCGGTGACGCCTTCATATCCCTTGATTGCAATATTAGCTTTAGAGTAGAAATCTATTACCAATCTAATAAATTTTGACCCTAAGCCTTTCGAGATTAATTTGTTCCATAAGATATTATGACTAACTGAGGGAAAGGCTGCTTTCCTGCCTGCCACTCTGGAAGGAGTTGCATGTCTTCAGCCTGTAACATTATCGTTTCTCTAACCGGGGATCGATTTTGTATTTATCAATTTTCCTAATATAATTGAAGGGCTGGATCGAAGAATGGGACGTGCGCTTGGATCGCCCTGAACGTTGTGCAATCTCCCGAAAATCCCGCATGTCCCGTTCGCCCGTGTTTACATTAAAAAAAAGGTACAAATCGTTGATTCTCAGAGAACTTCCAGTGAGAAAGTTGTTCCGTAGGGATTAACGAATAAATCTGCGCAAGCAGCATATTAATTCGTTTTGTATATCACAAGATATCACGAGCTGAGTAAAACGAAATGATGCGCGCTGAGGAAACAGTTGCCGTTACTGCATATAGGTTGTGTATGAAAAATGTTGAAAATTTTACACACTTACCTCAAAGATATCTTGTGATATACAAAACGAAATAATATGCTGCTTGCGCAAATTTATTCGTTAATCCCTAAGGAACAACTTTCTCACTGGAAGTTCTCTGAGAATCAACGATTTGTACCTATTTTTTTAATGTAAACACGGGCAAGCGGGACAAGCGCGAATTGTCGGGAGATTGCATAACGGTCAGGGGCTATCGAGCGCACGTCCCGTTCTTTGATCCAGCCCTTCAATTATAACTGCAGTGGGCTGATTTTAGTTCGAGATCTTAATTTTACTAAAAATTATACTAATTTTTAGTAATGGTAGTGTTGCATTTTAAACTTATCTCAATGATATTTATTTTTATTTGAGAGATTCGTTCAATTTGCGTTCACTTTTTCCTGTTCAGTAAATTGCAACCAACTGTAAAAGTTGACTTTAATACTGATAGGACGTTAAAACTAGCCCTAAACATTTTATAACTAAATTTGAAAGTAAATCGAACCACAATTGAGTAAGATTAATTCTTACGATAAAAAGATTCCCACTTATTTTTAAATCATTATTTTGGAACAAAAAAAAAAGGATAAATTGTGGATTCACTCAAGGGAGAGATAATTGCGTAATTATGTGATGGTTTTAAGGTATTTTAATAGATCTTTATAATAAGATCTATTTGAGATCAATGCACATAATTTATCACTAGTTTTGTGCTTTCATCGCACAACGAGGTCCTTATCATCAAATAAGGTGCAGGGTCGTTACGAGAAATCACAATTTTGAATTAAATTAAATTTTTATAATCGAATTTTTTAGACTCTCTTCCATTTTCCTTATTTTGCTTTGTTTATAAATCCCAAGCTCTAGTCGCATAACGAGGTCCTCATTGTTACATAAGGTACAGGGTCGTTACGAGAAGTGCTATTCTAAAATTTTTTATTTAATCCTACTCGCACAACGAGGTCCTTATTATTTAATAAGGTGCAGGGTCGTTACGAGAGATTCAATTTTATTTATGTTCAATCTCACTCGCACAACAAGGTCCTAATAGTTAAATCAGGTTCAGGGTCGTTACGAGGAGCCACATAATTTTAGTTGCTATTTAAATTAAAATAAGTTCCCAATCAACATTCAGTATGCAAACATGCGCATCAAGGTCCTTATAAACATATAAGGTTCAGAGTCGTTACAAACATTACATATAATAACACTTTCTTATAAATCCCTAAAAACTCACATTTATAATTCTAATTCAAAAGCAATGAATCAGAATAATTTATAAAGCACAAGAAGGAAAATCTCAGATATTTAAATTCCTTTGAATCAAGTGCACATTGTTCAATTTTCTGTCTCCAATGACAGGTAGGCGAAGCTAAGAGAAGCTTCTCCCTCGAAGAGGGTCGAGTAAGAAGTCTTCGGTACCGATATCGGGATCGATATTTATAAGGTGCATTGGTCCCACGCTACCCCTACTTATCAGCTGATGGCGCGCGCAATCGATCGTATGATCGGATGATTTCTTGAATCCTCCCCTCGTTACACATGCTTGTCCACTTATGAGTCAGAGGCATACCAATACAAATATTCGCTCGTGACTTTATAATTTCATTATAATTATGAACATAGAACGGACCATCTCAAGCCCAAGCTCAAGATAAGGATTTCGAAAATTATTGATTGATATTAAGTAAGAATTTGGGTCCCGGACTGGGTACACTGTTAGAAATATCTGGTTGAATTTTCAACCACATGTGGTTGAAGTTTTATACAATTACCGTTGTTGAAATTTCAACCATGCAGTGGTTGAAATTTCAACCATGCAGTTGCAATTTCAACAACATGTAATTGAAATTTCAGAAACGAGAAAAAATTTCATTTAATTAATTTATTAAATTATATAATAAATTATATAAATTATATATAATTAATAATAAGTAATATAAATAATAAATAATAAATTATATAATGAATATAAATAAATTACTTAAAATTTACTTATGGAACACATTCTCATTACAAATTTTGTTGAGAAAAGGTGCTTATACACCGATACGCGTTTGTGTGGAAGCGTGCGTAAGAAACGGCAACACCGCCCCGGTGCTGCTAGTGTGTGAGAATATGCCGAGCTGTGAGCACGCGCTGTACGAGAGTCTCTGGTTCTAGAGTTTGATTAAAAACAATTTGAGTGTAACAAAGTTTTTATTTATATAAAAACCTTTCCCACAGGTTATGGGCTAGCCGCACCCTTAACACTGCTAAAAACTGAAAAAATCGCGAGTGCTCAGTGGGTGAAAGTTAGATAGGTGCCGAGTGGAAGGCGATCGCGCCATTTTTTTCCTTCTACCTACCCACGTGAAGACGCCGGCAAGCGAGAGACGAAAAGAAAACGAACGCACGAGTTTCTCGGCCGCACTTGCGTTCTGGGTTTTTCTGTGATTTGTACGAGGCTGGAATTGTTTCGTCAACAAAAAAAAATACACGCTTGCATCGATATCGTCTCTACGTCTCTCGATCTGATGTGAGTGAGATTTGAGAAAAATCAACAAAGAATGTCGGGCAAAAAGAATTGGGATAGAGTCGGCAAAGAGGCACATCAGAACCGAAGGCTGAAAGAGATGTAAGTAGATTGGATAAAGGAATTAAGTATCAGTTTTTTTTCTTGTTTTTAACACCCGAGAAAGCGTACGTGGTGCATGCGAGTCGAGAGAGAGAGATAGAGAAGTAAAGAAGGGGAGGGCGGCCAGCGAGTGGGCAGCCACGTGCCTTTACTTCAACGAGTTGTAACAGGTGTCCGCGCGTCTGTTTTTTAGTTTTTTTTCGTAACTTCAAGAACGAGGACCGCGTCGCGGCATATTAACACTATCGTACTGATATTTTCGCGTTTTGAGATACACGAGGAGAATTAACCTTTTCTTGAATCTCTGTTTTTTCGCTGCGCATGCGGCCGTGCTGGATGCAGTGAAGGATTTTCTTATCTCTCTCGCCGGGTTTTTTTTCAAAACAACATGCATCCACGCCGAGAACTATTTATCCTGCTGTAAGTGTTGTTGCTGTAAGTGTTGTTGCTGAAATTTTTGTTGATAGCAGTTTGACAATAGACGAGTAAATTTTTTTTCTGAGAGGAAATTTTTCGAATAACGAGAAAGTTTTTTTTTTCAAAAGCTACTTTTACAATTACGGCTGTGCTGAATGTAGGAGGGAGCTCTTTCTCGGGATATTCAGACTAACCACTGATTTTCCAAAATACTTTTACAGTGTTGAGACAATTTTTTGAGTATCGAGGATATTTTTTTGAGCTTTTTATTTGAATTATTTTAAAAAAAGGTGTACATTTACAATGTTACAGGGGTGAATTGATCGTGTCACAAGCGCGTGTTTTTTTCGGAATTTTACGAGTATGAGAATTTATTTTGAATATTCTTATAATTTTCTCGAGTTGGAAAATATTTAGTAAACACGATTAATTTTCTCCCAACGCCGAATTAAAATTGTGCAGCTGTGCTAGCAATTTTTGTTTGGCGGGACAGAATTGGAGGAGGTTCATGTGCAGTGCGAACGCACGATCGACTCCCCGTGCACTTTTGCTGCCTTGAAGTAGCATCTGCATCGGAGAGGGCGTAAGCGGTGTGCATCGGTTTCCAAAAATTCTTGTCAGTTAAATTGCGTTTGACTATACGCTGTGCGGTCAGACAAAGTTTGACAAAAATTATACCCGACACTGAGCATGAATGCTTTGCTTTAGCGAGGAGTTACAACGACTGGAAAAAGAGGCTGAGAAAGCTAAACAGCGAGAAATTAATTCGAGAAGGGAAGCCGAGTTAGCAGCATCCCAATCTTCCAGTCTAGGCCAAACCGTCAGTAGTCCTCCGGTTATTGAAAAACCTGAGACTCAGACCAATGGCCAAGGTGGCTCCGCGGCAGATCTGGCAGGTCACCGAGATGGGTCGGGCGGAGTAACAACGCCCTTGAGTAAAGCAAGTGCCAGTGCTTTAGCTCGAAAAGGTAATTTTTCTCTTTGAGTCTGTAATTAATTTCGAGTGAGAGAGTGGTACCAAAAATCGAGATAAATGCAAAGCATTCAAACGAGTTTTAATTACAGATCAAGAAATACAATCCAAATCTGAGATGCAGAGTAATGAGCAACAAAAACCGAGTTCTGACATTCGAGAGCCCGGTACGGTTACCAGGGGTCAGGTCAATCCTTTGGATTCGAACCCGGACATTGAGATGGTGGAGGTGGTTCAAACCACCTTCACAACAAACACAACAACACCGATAATAACCACTTCCGTAGCAACAACGCAGACACCAACAACATCGGGATTACCGATTTTGTCGACCTTGGTAATTCCTACTCCGCCAGTTGGGTTACCACACCCTGCTGTGACGGCCCCTGAAACAAAATATGTGTTCTCTCCTGCACAAGTACTGAGTATGTTGGGCAAAATGGAAAGCATGATGCACGCCCAGCAGAGGACAGCCGAGGGAAACCTTGAGATTGCTCAAGTAAACGCAATTGGCGAGCACGAGAACGCCAAAATGGTGAAAGATATAAGGATCGGCCTGGAGTACGCAAAGGAAGCAGCTAAATTTAACGCAAAGAGTAATGAGTTGCTTGAGAAAGCTATGGAAAAAGTTACCAACATACTGAGATCCTGTGGCGAGCAGTCAAGACAGGAAACCGAGGACCAAAGACAACTTAATATGAGTAATATTCCTTCATCTACCCTGAACCCGAATACACGATCCCTGAATAACTCGACCGAATTCCGCGGGAGTGCTTCAGATTATCCATATGATAATAGTATGAGTTCAGCTGCTGCTTACTCGCAGGCGCGAGTTAATGAGAGTATCAATAAATTGTGTCAAACAATTATGACTAACCAGAGCAGCAGTAAGGCTCGCATCAAGAGAGACTACACGCTGACTCCGAAAACATCAATGGAAATCTGGATGGATAAACTTAAATCCGAGTTAACAGCGACTGAACTACTGGACATAATTGACGAGACAGTAATTGATCGAGTACGAGAATTGCCAAGGAGCAATCAAATTAACCGAGGTTGAGAAAAGAAGTGCAGTCTTGCGAGCTGTTTCTGGAATTTATCCAGAAATTAGCCACGCAAATAACACTTTATCTATAGGTTCCCAAAAGGAACTCAGTTATAATGACATAAAAACTTTTCTGTTTAAGACAGAGGCGAGTAAAAACGATGCAGTGGGTCCTCAGGTGAATCAGGCTAAAGCTTCGACTAGTGGGGAGCTGTGTTACAGATGCAATAAGCCTGGACACTGGAGAGACCAATGTCCACTAAAAGAGCGCAACTTGTGGAATTGTTTATATTGTAATGCGGATGTCAAACATCGCTCGAAGACATGTCCTAAAAACCCCGACAACCGAAGTAGGAATTCTAATTATGCTTTAAATAAAAGCCGAGGAGGTCGAAGTAAAGTTCAGGGTGGAAAGGGTAGAGGTGGTAACGAAGGAAAAGAAACTTTCCATGGAGTCGATAAAAATAAAAGCAGGCGTATAAACAAGAAGAACAAGACGGGAAAGCGAAGCGAAGGCCCACCGAATGCTTCGAAGGATAATACTGGAGGTATGTTACAGAGTATGTATTTTCACCGTAATTATGACGATTCTGATGAGATCGTTTTTGTCGCGGACTCTGGTGCTACCGAGCACATTGTTAACGAGGGTTTAATTTTGTCTAATTTCGAGCGGACAAATAGCGAGGTAATACGATGCGCGAATAAAGACAAGTCTGCGAGTATAGAAATAGATGGAAAGGGCGACTTATTTCTGAGATCGAGTAACGGGATGAATATTCGTTTAACTAATGTTTTAGCAGCTTTAGGGGTGGCAGATAATCTTATTTCACTGAGACGTTTCGCCGAGGCGGGATTAAGTATACACATGGACGGTGAGTTCTTGGATATTTATGATAAAGAAACGGGCGAAAGTTATCTGATCAAGATCAAGATGGCAGTCAAAAACAGACTGACTGACAACTTAGATTACGACGAGTACTCGTGCGTAGCAAGATTTGCTTCTCTTGACGACTTTCTACAGCAGTCTCAGAGTGATGTAATCAATTTCGAGTCTACGAGGCCGGAGGAAGCTCCGGATTTTGAAAAAGAGTCACACCACTCTGGGACTGGGAGGGAGAATGGAGAGAATTCTCAACAAGAGGAAGCGAATTCCGACTGTTTGGATTGGGAGTTGAGTGATCGGTTACTGGGAAACAGGATCTTAGATCAGAACTCACCTGACGATTTACGTAAGCTTGAGGAGTTAGCTAATAGTAAAGTCGAGACACATAGTCCCAAAAGTTCCAAAAGGCTAGATTTAGGCATGCTATGGCACGTGCGTTTAGGCCATCCATCCCTGAAATATCTGAGATTTCTCAAAAGTATCGAGAGTAGATTGCAGAACATTAGGTTTAACGAAGAAGACATTAGTAACTGCGAGACATGTATTTTAGCGAAAATGAAAAGGTTACCGTTCAGTGAGGTAAGAACGAGAGCCGAGAGACCGCTAAAATTAATTCATACTGACACGATGGGTCCAATCAAACCCCAATCGTACCCAGGTGGAAACCGGTTTATGATCACTTTCATCGATGATCATTCTAGGTTCGCTAGAATATATTCGGTAACAAATAAAAGTGACTCCGGTTTGTGCCTGGAAAGTTACTTGAGAACCACGAGAAATCTGGTCAGTAAAGACGAGAAAGTCTGTTTCATCAGAGCAGACCGAGGTACCGAATTTACTGGTGGCGAGTTTCACGAGCTTATGGAGTGAGAGAAAATTGATAGCAATTTTACACCGGGACACACTCCCCAGTTGAACGGCACTGCTGAGCGATTCAACTTAACACTGCAGGAAAGGATTCGAGCTTTATTGTTTGATTCAGGCATCCCTACGAGTATGTGGCTTCTGGCAGCTGAAGTAGCCGTACACATGTACAATAGAACGCCGCATAAGTCTATAAACTTCGAATTGCCTATAAGAAACATTGCCCCGTTAGAAAAGGGTCATTTCGGTAAGATAAGGAGATTTTGTTGTGTTGCGTATGCACGCATACCGTACCCTGACGGCAAGTTTTCGCCCCGAGCAATTAGAGCAGTATTCGTTGGCTACTCGACCAACAGCTACGTACTGTGGCACCCCACATCGAGGAAATTCATAATTTCCAGAAACGTGAGGTTCAACGAGAAACTCACGTATAAAGATGTGTACGGAGGTGAAAGGTTAGAGGACATTGAGGACACCGAGTTAGACTTTGGCGACGACTTGGCAAGTGTTGAGCAAGAAATACAAATGAACTGCAATGAGCAGCCAGGGGAAGTACAGGAGGAGATACCTCCTCCTGAAAAACGAAAACGAGGACGACCGAGAAAGAATCCCCAGGAAGACCAGATGAGCGAGGAGCCTCCTGCTAGGAAGAGAAATCAACCTGCCAGGAAAGCTAAAGAAGGTCGTGACTTCACTATCTATGCTCGACAAGTTCAAGATACAAGCTTTGCGTTTTTCGCAGCTCGAGAATTAAAGCTGGACCGAGTTCAGTTTTTAGATTGGGACGAAGAGGGTCAAATAGACCACAATCTCGAGGAGGACGAGCTGAAATTTGCATTGATTGCCAGCGTCAACAAAGACCCTACGTCGTACAAGGAAGCCATGAACTCATCTCATAGACATGAGTGGCTTCAGGCAGTTTCTGAGGAACTGAATTCAATGTACGTTAATGACGTTTGGGACGTAATTAAGAGATCCACAGTCGAGGACGAAGGCCGGAAGTTAAATGTAATAGACTTAAAATGGGTCTTTAAGAGGAAGACTGACGGTAATGGCGAGCCTATCTTTAAGGCCCGACTAGTAATCCGAGGCTTTAAAGATAAAAAGGTGTATGAGTTGAAAGAAACTTATGCCCCTGTCTCGAGATTGGCTGTGATCAGGACCGCCCTTGCAGTGATCAACAAATTGGACTTAGAAGTTTGTCAAATGGATGTCAAGACGGCATTCCTGAATGGCATTCTTGAGGACGATATCTACATGAAGATTCCGGAAGGAATTGATTGTGATGAAGTCACCCGAGAGACACGTATTTGTAAACTCAAAAAATCTCTATACTTGGCTAAAATATATCTTGGCTTCGAGCACGACATAAATGAGCCATGCCTGTTTACTTGGAGGAAACAAGGCAAGATGGCCCTAATTGTCCTGTATGTGGATGATTTGCTTGTCGCGAGCAATGACATAGCAAAACTGTATGAGGTTAAACGTGAGTTGAGTAAAGCATTTCAGATGAAGGATTTAAGTGAACCAGAAGTCTTTCTTGGAATGAAAATTACAAGAGACAGGAGAAATCAAGTAATGACTTTGTCTCAGACCGAGTACACTGAGAAAATCCTTGAGAGATTTAATCTAAAAAATGCAGCTCCACATGATACTCCTATGGTCACAAGGAAGGTTAAAAACCAAGAGCTGAGGAAATTGGAGAGTTTGGAGAAATCTGAACGCTTCAACGCTTCGGGGGTGCCATTCAGGGAGGCTATTGGAAGCTTGTTGTACTTAGCCAGTGCAACTAGACCTGATGTCGCCTATGCAGTCTGTACTCTAGCAAGGAGACAGCTAAACCCAACCGAGCGAGATTGGGAGGAGGTCACGAGAATTTTTAAGTATCTGAGAGGCACAACGACTTTGGGACTCAGATATCGAGGTGAGTCTGAAGTCATGAGTGCACTGACGGATACAAGCCTCCCGGATTGTGAGGGTTGAAGGTCCACGTCTGGCTATGTAATCAAGATTTATGGCGATACAATATCCTGGAGGAGCCACAAACAACGGTTGGTTACACAATCGTCCTGCGATGCTGAGTACCTGGCACTTAGCGAAGTCTGCAGTGAAATAGTATCTCTGGATAAGGCCCTAAGGGATATGGTTGGCAAGTCTTTTTACACAGTAACCATTCATTGTGATAATCAAGCGACGCTGGACAACAGTCAAAAAGAAGGCTGTTACAAATTGAAACACCACGACGAGAATATTGAGACCATCCAAAAGAATTTAGCTCACAGGGAACAGAATGGAAATCGAAAATTACTTTGCGAGGCACACGGTGACTTCGTGAAACAGTGTATCAAAGAGAAAAGGGTGATAGTTCGTAAGATAAACACTAAAGATAACACTGCTGACATATTCACGAAGCCACTGGAAAGGGGCGATTTCAGAAAACATAGAGCGATCTTATTAAACTGATAGGAACTTATAATTTAAATGATAACGAGTTTGCGAGTTTAATATTTGTCTAATTATTTGTTTCCATTCATATTTTATTGGTGGCAAATCATAACAAGAAAGGCAGAATTACAGTTAAGCACATTGTAACGAGTTCGAGCGGAAAGAACGAGTTTTATTGATAATTTCTTCCATTATTAAAGAGAAAGAACTTTGGATAGTGTGTAACTACTTAATGTAAAATTTATACTTATTTTCTATGTTTACTTGCAGCGAATTTTGATGTCATGTGAGATAGAAATTAAATCGTCTATTTGTACAAGCGCGGTCCGTTGAGTAAGCGGAGGGAGTGTTGAGAAAAGGTGCTTATACACCGATCCGCGTTTGTGTGTACGCGTGCGTAAGAAACGGCAACACCGCCCCGGCGCTGCTAGAGTGTGAGAATATGCCGAGCTGTGAGCACGCGCTGTACAAGAGTCTCTGGTTCTAGAGTTTGATTAAAAACAATTTGAGTGTAACAAAGTGTTTATTTATATAAAAACTTTTCCCACAAATTTTGAATTTTTGTTTTTTGGAAAAAATGCAAGAAATTATTATGATAGTCTTGTAGGACTTTCAAAAAGCCACGTTTTTCTTCTCTTGACTTTTTTTTCATGTCGTGCGTTGTTCCGCTTGAATTGTTCATATTTTCGTTGTTTTTTTCAAAATGCTATAAATCTGATCATTTTATTTTTATCAAAAAATTTCGTGAGGATAAATTGTTCGAGTTTCCGAGTACTATGGATAGCCGTACATAAAATGTTTAAATATTTAAAAAAATGTTCTCACAAATTTTCAAAATGCTCTAACTTTTTTCATTTTGATCAAAAATAGCTGGTTACGAACTTGTTCTTTCCTTTTATGCCTCTAAGAAGTGTGCCGAAGCACAATCCAATCTGATAATTTTTTCGAAAGTTATCGTGCCTGCAGACTACAGACAAAACTATAGGAAAATGATCGGATCGAGTTGGAACTCTCAGCACTCGGAAATCCTCGATTGACTGAATTCCCACACTATTAGACCAGGCAAAATCTATAATTGAAGAACTTTTTTCTCTTAGGAATGTACATTGAGATGGGCAGTCGCTTTTTGTTCTCCCATTCAGTACAAAAAACCCATTTTTTTAAAGCTTTTTTGCATCTGTTTTCCTCTTTTGTCTAGATCGGCGACCAGACTTGTTCGTACGTCATACAAATTTAAATTGTTACAGATCATTTTCTTCTCTAATTGACTCATTTCTCCAATTTTACCGTTAAAATCCCCTCCCACAATTATCGAGTATTCCGGATATTTCAATGGCAGGTCAAAGATTATTTCGTTTATATGGAACAGAAAATTTTCAAAATTAGAATTAAAGCGAGAGTATATTGGTCCAATAACTATATTCAAACTATTAACTTCGAGTTGACCAAAAATGTAATCCTCTGCCGTCGATATTACGTTGAGGGTGCGTGATTTGAGGTCAAGAAGCCCGTGTGGAAAAATTATGCGGCAGTCTTGAATCATGCTAAAGCCAGTACAGTTTTTCTCAAGCCTGTCTATTCACGCAATACTACACTGGCGCTACACTGGCGCTGTCTAGTTTTTCTACGTGTTTGATTCAAACTTTTCTACTGTCTAGTCCCAGTCATGGCGCTATCTCGGAGTTCGTTACGAATTTGAATATATAAAGATTGTCCAGATTCTAGCTAGTTTCTAGATAGAATCACGGTTTGGGCTCAAACAAAAATTACAGAGGTGGATTCAGAAAATAACCATTTTTTAATAAAAGATTTAGGAATTACAATACACAATTACACAAATGCTCAACCAATAATAAATAGTACACTATTATGTATTTATGATAGTAAACAATAATTATTAAAGGTGATTTTGAAGGGCATCAAATGTTAATACAAGAAATGTGTTCTTAAGAACGTTTTTTTTTAAGAATGTTTGAAAACATTTTCTTTCAATTGAATTATACAGGATGTAGCAGACTCAAGTGTCTTGGTTTATACGGCTGTATAAACATTAAAAAAATGAATTGAAAATTCATCTTCCAAAAATCCATTAAAGTTTTAGTTTTTGAGTTGTTTAATATTTAAGCTGGACCAATCAGGGCCCCTAAATATTTAATAACTCAATAAATAAAACTTCAACTGATTTTTGGAAAAGGAATTTTAATTTCATTATTTTAATGTTTATACAGCCATATAAGTCCGGACACTTGAGTCTGGGACACTCTGTAGAGTAAAGTTATGATAAATTATAAATGATTTATTTAATTTATTTTAATTACTTTTGATCGCGTGAATGATAATCAAGCCTAACGTATTAATTGTTCCAAATAATAATAAGCAATCATTATTTCGTAGCCTTATCATATGTCTAGAAACTAGTCGATCCGAGCGTTACATCCCAGTCTAGGCACTGGACAGTCAGCCTGTGGCGCGCCAGTGTCGACTCAAGGCGGACTAGACAGAAACAGTACAGCGCCACGAAATTTTTCCACACGGGAGTGAGGCATGTCTCTCTCACACATATGATGTCATCTGCAGTGGTATAGTTATAGATATCATCTAGATTATTAAATCCTCTTGCATTCCAAAATATAATTCGAGATGATGGTACTCTTGGCGAATCGTTTATGAACTTGGGATCGATTTGGAGTCTTCTTCTCCCGGTGTTTCCTTTGAAAAAGATTTGATCGAATTTCGTTTTTGAGTGTGTTTGATTTTTTCATTGAAATCTTTGCTGGAAGAATCTGATTTTGAAGAGCGACCTCTTGTCCTTATCCTGCTAGCAGTAGAGCTTAAAGAAGATGTTGAGATTCCCTCATCAAACTGATAAACATCCTCACTCTTCGCTCCCACAATCTTCGAGGCTAAGGATACATCTAAATACTGATTATTCATGAAGAGTCGGGTTCCTTTAATTGTTGAGGACTTTCCAAGACTATCCAGCTTTTGTTGATAATCTCGAAGCTTCTTGAGTATTTCTCTTTGTTCATGAGTGAAGTAATTGGCGAAAGATACCTTCAAAGAGAGCAGATTTTTAGCATTCTTAAAAATTTCATCTTTAAATCTCGAGTTCGTATAAGTAACTAGAATAGGTCTTGTACCCTCTTTTCTTCCAATTCTAATAAACTTTTCGAAACACTCGATAGGAATAATAATTTAAGCCTCCTTGAAAATCTTGTTAACCGTGTCAAAAAGATTCTTGTTGTTAGTCGAATCATCCTTCACGCTGTAGAGAAAAATATTCCTAGATCTTTCTTTTCTATCTAAAAATTCAAGCTTTTTCTCAAGAAAATTAATTTTATCTTCGAATGTTTTGTTCTTCTCTTCCAAAAAGTGACATACGGTGTTGTAGATTTTCAGTTCTTCTAACATTTTTTCATCCGAGCTCTTTAGGACTTTAATATCTTCAGTAAATTATTGAATACTCGCTCCTGTGGATTTTACATTTTCTTGAACTGATAGTAAGAGAGATCCTAGCTCTTCGTTGGCCGTGATAACTACCGAGTAACTCTCACTTTACACTTCGAAACACAAAATACGAATCCAAATAACACTAAAAATGATATTCTTACAATAAATAAAAAATAAGCATTTTTCAATATTTTCATTGCATTAGTTACATTTAAATTATAATTCTAAAAACCGAAAGGACCCAGCACACATCTATGGAAAATCTGGTCCCGGTGAAATTGGCTAAAACTGTGGTATGATGTAGTTTATAAAATCCTGATCAAATAAAGTCCCAAAGGAAGGACCAAATGTCACTTTTCATGGACACGAAAGGAGTTCCACGGACCCTCGAGGAGATGGCATGAAATAACATGTCATACGATATAGCGTGAATTGACACATAACATGACATGGCATGGCATGACACATCACATGGCATGAAACATGACACATGACATATCATGACATGACATGACGCATGACATGACGCATGACATGACATGACGCATGACATGACACGAGACATAAAAAAATGACACATAACATTACATGACACATAACATGATATGACAAATTACATGACACATGACACGCCACATGCCATGACACACGACATGACACGACGCATGACAGGACGTGACACGAAATGACACATGACGTTACATAAAATGGCATGACATGACACATAGCATGACACATGACACATGAGATGACATGGCATGACATGACACATGTGCTTTGCGTCATGCCAAGCCATTTCATGTAACGTCATGTATCATTTCGTGTCATGTCATGTTTCATGTCACACATGGCAGGATATGTAACATGATATGGCACATAACACAACATGACATGATATGATACATGAAACAAGACACATGACACGAGACACATGATATACGACATGACATATGACACATGACACAATATGTCATATGACACATGATATGACATGACGTGACATTTCATGTCATGTCGTGTTATGTGCCTTGACATATCATGTGTCGTGTCATGTGTCGTGTCATGGAATGTGTCATGTCATTTTATGTCTCATGTCGTGTGTCATGTTATGTGCCATGTTATGTGTCATGTTATGTGTCATGTCATGTCGCATGTCGTGTATTATGTCATGTGCCATGTCATGTCATGTCATGTCGTGTCATGTGACATATAATTTCATGCTATGTCCTAAAATATCCATGGACCTCTTGCGTCCATGAAAAGTGACATTTGGTCCCTCCTATCTCGAAACCTGGCGTTTTTTGGACCCAGAGTCTAAGGACCCGGAGTCTAAGGACTTTTACTCTTTATTTTAACAGGATATTATAAACTACATTATGCCACAGTTTCAGCCAATTTCACCGGGACCACATTTTCCATAGATGTGTCCGGGGTCCTTTACGACAAACGGTTAATTTTTTCTAAATCTATTAAAAATTAATATTTTTCAAAATGAATATACCTCTTAGAAAGAAAAACGGTAAAAACTGGAAAATCTTGAATCATCCTATCAGTTTTTCGTTGGTACATTCGAGATGGCATTCGAGTTGGCACATTCGAGATGGGATACTTTAGACACTAGCATAGCTAACTTTAAACACTGGTGTTGGTATCTTCTTGAAATAATTTTAGATTCAACTTGAACAGATGTTTTAATGATTGAAGTTTTGTTTTTTGAGTTTTGAAGCCCCCCCCCCCCCCCCCACTCCCCCCGGGGGCAAAAAAGCATAAACGCCAACATTTTTTTTCAATAATTTTTTTCCAACAAAATTTTTTCAACAAATTTCTTTTTCAAAATTTTTTTTCATAACATTTTTTTTTCGAAAATTTTTTTTCTTAACAATTTTTTTTCACAATTTTTTTGTTTCAAAATTTTTTTTCACAAATTTTTTTTTCAGAACATTTTTTTTTAAATTTTTTTTCAAACATTAGAAAATTTCTTCTCTTTACTCCACTCTATGCAATATAAAGTTAGTATTTTTCGTTACCACCTCCTTACAACGGTAATACCCACTGAACTCACCTCCTCTTCCTGCCAACCCATGTCCTCGGAACCACTTATCGCATTACTTCAAGGACATGGGGGTAAGGCCATAAAGCCGTGCTTCGGCTTCCAATCTTTGCGCCAGTTTGGCACTTCGCCTCTTCACGCCCAACCAGGATGCACGCATCGTCCTCAGTAGTGTGCTGGTACCACAACTCGAGCTGGTCGGCTTTCGGCATCCTCGTTGAATGTATACAGTTAGGCAGCGCGTCCTTGAGGCTTCTTCACCGAAGCTGCCTCTCGGAATAGTATTTTAAGCAGATGGATAGTATTTTAAGTAGATGGATTTATATAAAAAACTATACAGATTTACCTATTGAAAAATTTGAAGAAGGAATAAAATTTTTAATGGAACAATTAGTATTTAAATTTAATAACAATTTTTACAGACAAATTTTTGGAACACCTATGGGTTCTCCTATTTCTCCAACATTAGCTGATTTAGTTATGCAAGATTTAGAATCACATGTAATAAAAAATTTAAATTTTACTTTACACACATATTTTAGATACGTTGATGATACGTTCATTATATTACCTAAAGATAAACTACTTACGTTATAAATCAATTTAATTCTTATCATCCAAGGCTTAAATTTACACATGAAATAGAAAGTAATAATTCTATTCCTTTTTTAAATATTAAAGTTATAAAAACTGATTCAGGCAATATCATCACTGACGGGTTTCGTAAAAATACTTATTCTGGTAGATATATTTAAATTTTCTTTCAAACCATCCAATACAGCATAAAATTTCGATAGTAAAAAATCTTATAGATACAGCTTTAAAATTATCAGATAAATCATTTCACAGTTCAAAGTAGATATACAGGGGGGTTTCTGGATGAGTTAGTATTTGTGAGTATCTGTGTGTGTATGTGTGTCCGTGTGTATCCGTGTGAGGTTGGCATGGACACCGTGCTGCTTAGCTTCTAGAACATTCTCGAGGGATCGTGGAGCTTCTCGAACATTCTCGAACATTCTCGAAGCTTATGATGACGTCACAGCATAAAGCACAATTGTACGAGCAGAATTCATGTCAAAACGCGTTCAAGGTTATTACGAGAAAAACAAGAATGATTCATTGCTTCCTTATAGATAAAACAGTCATATTTAAGGCGCAAATATGCAAGTGTGTCTGTATGTGAAATTTGATGTGATATCCTGTTTTCATCTATATGGATTTGATTTATTCTCACGGATCAGGTTGCATCCGGTAGCTACTCCAGTTTTTGAAAATTGTACGAACGGAATTCATGAATATAAAACGCATTTTGAATTTTACGTAAAATAGCTTTAAGGTTATTTTTTTTTCATTTGCTCTTGAAGTTACATCGCAAAAACGTTTTCTGCTTAGGTATTAACCTTCATAATAATAATAATAATAATAATAATCCTCAGCTATATGAGGCGCGAGCTGCAAACAAATTTCCAGTGTATTGCCAGATTCAGTGCAGTGATTTCATAAATCGATACTTCTTTTATCC
>CAKNXH010062558.1:48279-118769 GCA_932178445.1 Andricus quercusramuli
ACGAGGTTTATTCACATTTCTTTTTCCACCAGCCTTCATTACAGCTGCGCGTGCGCCTCTGAGTGCAGATTTAATGGCAGTTTGCGCATTATTGGTTGAAATCATAGACTTTTTAGCTGCAGCGACAATTTTTCTCAGTGTAGTGGTAGGTTTTCTATTCCTGAGACCCATCCCGAATTTTGATTTCATCTTCATTGCGTTTGTTATTCCCCAAGCAGCCGCCTTTTCACCTATGCCTGCGTCCTGAGCCAAGACACGTTTCCAAGCTTTTTCAGCTAGTTCTCTATCAGCTGAGTTTCTAGCCTCTATATTTTCTCTATTCTGTGAGTAGGCTATATCGTGCTCTTTGCAAGCAGCGTCCAGTGTATTGATTCCTGGATCACCTCGTGCTAATCGTTTGGCTAGTTTAGTACCTGATCCACAGTACTGATAACCAGGCAAGTGCAACTCGAACGGCAAATTGTTGATGATTTTGTTGAGCAAACCTCTTCCACGTCTTGCCTGCTTCGAGGTTCGTTTACAACTGACTCGTTTGCCTCTGTGAACGATCATATCTATGCAAGGGATACTTTCAGACTGAAGGTTCAACCTATATAACCAAGATATTTATAGGATTTCCAGTCAGTCTTCGTCAAGATGCAGTTTAAAACACAACCTGTGAAACTACCTATCCAGAATTTTGATTTGCTTGTTCAAAACGAGAATAGAGAAAAACGACATGGACATTTGTTACCAAACAGCGTACGAGCAATATTTTGTGGACCTTCCAACTGTGGAAAGACAAATGCTTTGCTGGCTCTACTGATACATCCAAATGGACTGAGATTCGAAAATATTTACATCTACTCAAAATCTCTGAATCAACCAAAGTATGAATTTTTGGAAAAAGTCCTTCAATCTGTAGATGGCGTTGAGTACTATCCTTTCAATGAGCATGAGGAGGTTATAATGCCAAGTGAAGCAAAACCAAATTCAGTCATTGTATTTGATGATGTCGCTTGCGAGAAACAGGATAATATAAGAGCATTTTTTTCTATGGGTAGACACAAGGATGTCGACTGTTTTTACTTGAGCCAGACATATGCCCATATTCCTAAACATCTTTTACGTGATAATGTTAATTTACTTGTGTTATTTAAACAAGATGAAATGAATCTAAAGCATATTTATGATGATCATGTGAATACTAATATGACTTATTCAAAATTTAAACATATGTGTTTAGCTTGCTGGAATGGCGATAAGTATGGATTCGTTGTAATTGACAAGGATAGGAATCTTAATCAAGGTAGATATAGGAAAGGTTTTGATTGTTTAATAAATCTGGAAAAGTAATATATACATATGTTGTGATCAATACAGAAACAGTCGCACCTTAGACGTTGATGTATCAACATGTCTTCACGTCAGGAAAATTTCCAAAAGCAAAAAAATATTTTACATCAAATTGCTAGAGCTAGTGAATCAATTCGACGGAAGCATAGGTTAATAAAGTTGGGTAAAGAAACAGTTGAACAAACATTAAGTGAGACTTTCAAGCCCATTGTTAATCCACTCGAGAAAATTGTTGGTGGTCTCAAGAATATGAAAGAAAAAAAACTTGAGCCAATCAAAAGTAAAGAAGAAGAAGGGGAAGCAAAGAGTAAAGTAGAAGAAAGTATTAATGATGATGATGATGATTTGTCATATAAATCAATTAATGACGAGGAAGAAGCAGACGAGACTGAATATCCCAGTAACATGGAGTTATCAGCTCGTAGTGAAGAGGAAAATAACTCAGAAACGCCTACATCTTCATGGATTGTTGATGATGATGCAAACAAGTATCTCATATTGTTGGGTGAAAGAAGCAGAGAACTCGATAATGTGTATGGAGTGAGAAAATTAACGAGAGATAGATTAAGGATTGGAGATTCTCCGATAAGTTTCAGTCAGAACTATATTCATGTGGGTAATTTGAATTTTCCCAAAAGTAAAGGCTTGCTTGAACTTTTATTTAAAAAAGTTCCTGAAGAGTCCTTTATAACCCCCAATGATCATGAAAATTATAGGCAAATTATCGTTGCAACAAACGCGTATAAAAAGAATTATAAACCAGATGGCGAAATTCGTGACAATCAATCCTTTAAATATAAAAATTTTATAAAGAAATTAATTCCCACATCTCCATCAAAAAATACAAATAGGCGAAGTAAAAGCCGAAAATCATCATCAGGTAAAGGTATGATCCCGCAACACATGATTGCTAGACAGGGTAGTCTGATGGACTACATTTACTGGGATGACCCGAATGAATTGGTAGATCGATTACGCTTACTGCTGGCGTCTCAAGCAGCTGGAAATCCAAGTCACACAAACGAAATTATATCAATTATTGAAGAGCTGCGAGAAGCTGGATTTATATATTAATGAGTGTTTTGCCCAGATTTTAATCATTTACAAGATGAGCATCGATGTATTTGGGCGTCATTCCAAAGCGAGCAGGGAGTGCAAGTCGTGGTCCTCCTGGAATTGGCTTTAAAGTCACATCTGAAGGAGATTATGACATGAATAATAAAAGGCTGTGTAAAGTGGCTGATGCACAAGAGCAGAATGATGCTGTTAATCTGAATATGATGCAACATATGATACAGCGTGAACTTTAAAACTATCTACGATGTTATAGCTTCCTTGCGAACTGAAGTAGTCAATAATAATATGATGATTGAGACTTTGGAAAATTCCACAGATAAACTTTTCAAAAATGCGTAAATTGATGCTGAATCAATTCAAAAACTGGTGTATCGAAATTCAGAGCTCATTAGTCAAGTAGACAACAGACTGAATGCACTCAAAAATGGACATTGAGAAGCAGCAGTTGGTGAAGGAGCTACACAAGCCAGCTAGAAGGAATTACCAACGTCGACATTTTGACATCCGTGGAATTGATGAGACCTGGCAAGCTGATCTTGTTGAAATGCAACCGTACGAGAGAGTAAACAAAGGATACAAGTACATCTTAACTGTAATTGACATATTTTCAAAATTTGCTTGGGCTGTTCCCGTTAAATCCAAGAAGGGTGATGATGTAGCTGCAGCCATAAAATCTGTACTTGATAAAGGACGCGTACCAAAAAATTTACATGTTGATAGAGGTAAAGAATTTTACAACTCGCATTTTGAGAAGCTTATGAAGCGATATAAGATAAATTTGTACTCGACATTTAGCAATTTAAAAGCATCAATTTGCGAGCGATTTATTCGTACCTTGAAAAATAAAATGTGGATGCAATTTAGCTTGCAGGGTAATTATAAGTGGATAGATATTTTGAATGATTTAATTTTTTCTTACAACGATACCAAACATCAGACTATTAGAATGAAACCAAAAGATGTTACTAAACAAACTGAGAAAAAATTGTTGTTCAATGTATACAAAAATTTCAATGTGAAACAAGCAGTTGAGAAAGCTAAATTTAAAGTTGGAGATAAAGTTCGTATAAGTAAATTTAAGCATGTTTTTGAGAAAGGCTACACACCGAATTGGACAACTGAAATATTTACCATAAGTCATGTTAAGAATACTGAACCAGTGACGTATATGCTTAAATATTATCGAGATAAAGCTATTGCAGGTAGTTTTTATGAACAAGAACTTGGCAAAGTTAGACATCCAGACATTTATCTTGTGGAAAAAGTACTGAAAAAACGTGGAAATGAGCTGTTTGTAAAATGGTTAGGGTTTGACGACTATCACAATAGTTGGATAGATAAGTCTAGTTTGTAAGTATCTTTGTATTAATATTAAGGTTTTTCTGAATAAAATTGATTATTATCAAACATATATATATTTTTACTTACTCATCTATCTACCCTTAATCTATTAAATGAAAAAGGCGAATTTGGATTAAATTATACTTTTATTCAAATTCTCATACTAATAAAATACATGACAAGTTTTAATGTACAAAAGTACCGTTCACACGTCTGAGTTCTGGTAATTTTTCAATCACTTCTTCACACACATTTTGATTGTAAAAAGTAATCATTTCAAGAAACAGAATTTCAAATCGCATGAGATTATTAAATATAAGTTTTTTCATTGCCTTATTTTTTAAACTTGCATAATTTTTTTGTATATAAGATTTTACACTTTTCACACAAGGCGATTTCACATTGCACCAAACACCTTCAGCGATGGTTTCAATGATGACATCCTTTGTGCGTTGAAACGGCATAAGACTCTGCTCCAGAAGATACCGGTCGATACAAACACTGACTTCCTGGAGAACAGCAAACGTTGTTTCTTGTAGTACAAATGGATAATATTTTCGAGTATCTTGAATTTGCTCCAAAGCCACTATGTAATCTCCAAAAGATGTAGTCATATGTATATGGAAATTTCCACAGTCGATGCATTGCTGCTTCTCTTGGCCATCAAAGAACAGTGAAATGAGTTTGAAGTAACTTTTAAATAATTTCCAGTCTTCAGGATTCAGGGTTATACTTGCACGTGGATGACTGGCTAACAGTTTCACAGATGAGGCGAGATTTCCGTCTTTTTTAAAATTAGCACCAATGATAATTTGCTTTGTGAATGATGAATTCAGATTGTATGTAGTTGCATGTAACATTTGATTTCGAGGCGTATGAGGCATGATGATGATGTTGATTGCTTTCAGATACTGAGTGATAGTTGAAGACTCTTAACTTTATATATTTTTCTTTACAAATTCGACGGAATTGTAGCATCCACCCAAATACCGCATGCAGAGATCACCATCTTCACCAGACTTTTGCATTCCCAGCAGCAGATTTTCATCTTCACTCAGCAGATTGGTCATCCTCGCTGGTAGAAAAAGGGTGAATTTGTCTTCTACCGTGACAATGAATCGCACTCCAAACTGTGTTGTGACTTTCCTGATGCTTGTAATTTCATAGCCTTTGTTCAGCTCTAGGTCCTTGAGCTTCTTCGTTGGAAGGAAATTGTTATTGATGGCAACTTTATTTAGTTTGGAGTAATCCATTTTTTTTCACCGTTTCACTTTTTGCAATATTCAAAGTACTAAAGTTTCTCGTTAGAGTTTGTGAATCTATTCGCACTTGTATTACTTGTTTTAGTTCTCGAATTCTCTGTAGGAATACGTTTACACGATTTTTCAGCTCTTGTCGCTTTTCTTCTTCTTCACAATCTGACATCTGACAATAAACTGATGAAAGAGAAGATCTGGCCTCCTTTTATAGGCGCTTACTCCCTCTACCAAATTTCAAAAGACTTTTGCATTATATGATGCAAAAATGTTCTAGAACGTTCTACACTGTAATCGACACGTACGGGATATAATTATTGCAACGCAAAATGTGGCGCATCATTACAATACCCTTGAAGCTGCTGACGGAAGAAATACTTTCCAGAAATTGCGTAGAATATTTTTGATGATGCCATCAGGAATATTCTAGAACGTTTTATCTGTGAGGAAGCTATGAATCATCCTTGTTTTTCTCGTTATAACCTTGAAAGTATTGCCAGAACGTTCTACATTATAATCGACACGTTCGGAATATATATTTTTGCAGCGCAAAATCTAATGTGTCAATACAATAACCTTGGAAGGTGTTGACGAAAGAAATTTTTTCCAGAAAGCAATAAATCATCCTTGTTTTTCTCGTAATAAACTTGAACGTGTCTTGACATGAATTCGGCTCGTACAATTGCGCAATATTCTGTGACGTCATCATGAGCTTCGAGAATGTTCCAGAAGCTGAGCACGGTGAATCTGATAATACACTGGAAATTTGTTTGCAGCTCGCACCTCATATAGCCGAGGATTATTATTATGAAGGTTAATACCTAAGCAGAAAACGTTTTTGCGATGTAACTTCAAGGGCAAATGAAAAAAAATGTAACCTTGAAGCTATTTTACGTAAAATTCAAAATGCGTTTTATATTCATGAATTCCGTTCGTACAATTCTCAAAAACTGGAGTAGCTACCGGATGCAACCTGATCCGTGAGAATAAATCAAATCCATATAGATGAAAACAGGATATCACATCAAATTTCACATACAGACACACTTGCATATTTGCGCCTTAAATATGACTGTTTTATCTATAAGGAAGCAATGAATCATTCTTGTTTTTCTCGTAATAACCTTGAACGCGTTTTGACATGAATTCTGCTCGTACAATTGTGCTTTATGCTGTGACGTCATCATAAGCTTCGAGAATGTTCGAGAAGCTCCACGATCCCTCGAGAATGTTCTAGAAGCTAAGCAGCACGGTGTCCATGCCAACCTCACACGGATACACACGGACACACACACACACACACACACAGATACTCACTAATACTAACTCATCCAGAAACCCCCCTGTATATCTACTGTTCAAATATTGAATTTATTTTTAAAAAATTTATATTTAAATAAATACCCAACTGAATTTGTTCAAATACATGTTAACAATAAAATTAAATCAATTACAGATTCTTTATCCAACCAAAATAATGCTAATATAGTTAGAAATTCAATTATTAAACCAATAGTATCAATTTCTTATCATGGTAAGTTATCTTTTGAAATTAAAAGAATTTTAAATGATTTTAATATTAAAGCAAATTTTAGAATTGACTCTAAACTTGATAAATTCATAAAATACTACAAGAATAAAAGAAAATCATGATAACTTTAGACAAAATCCTGAAAACCATAAAGTCATAGCAAAACATCAAGTTGAAACAGGAAATTTGATTGATTGGGATAATGTTTTAGTTTTACATCACGAACCTAATGAATTTAAAAGATTAATAGCAGAAATGTTTTTTATAAAGAAAAATAGTAATAATTGTTTGAATATAATATCAGATCTTAATAATTATAGTCCAATATGTAATATAATTTTGGATTCTCTAATTTAAAATGAATGAAAAATAGAATTCTTTTAAAATTCTAAATTGATGAATTTTTTATTTTATTTTTATCCAAATAAAAAAAAAAAATTTTAATAAAAATTTTTTTTATTACAATATAGGTGCATACTTTCAACTAATTAGTGATAGTAATATTTTGAATTTCAACACAATGTATAAGGTTATTAATAATGTTTAATTTTACAACTATGTCAATTTTATTATAGTAATTAGAATTAAATAGAAACTATAGTACCTTATGATGTAAATCGATGACACGTCATTGCTAATTTTATCCTTGTTAAGATTTCTCTTTCTCTTTTTCTCTATTTTACTCTTCGCAAAAATGGAGCGAAAAAGTTATGAAGTCTCTAACTTCATGACTAAGTTCACTAAATTTAAAGATTTAAAAACAATAATTTTAAAAGAATTTTTAAGTAAATTGAAGTTTACAAGTGAATGAATCAAAATTTCAAATAAAATATGAAGATCTATAAGGTAAAGTTTACAATTACAATTTCTAACCTAAAAATTTTTTTAATTTAATTTAATTTTTTTTCAATTTAAATGATATTAATTAAAACTAATATTACTTTATATATTTATAGAGATGAAGATGAGAAGGAGAAATCTATTATAATCTTTATGACGAACTTTGGAATTTTTTATTTTTAACCTTGTCCTGCTGAGGAAAACAAACTTGTTTTCGAAACGTCGGCAGCTGTAGAATAAAGGATATTAACATCAAATCTACTCTTTTGGTCTGAAGTGTGTCAATTCCACCTATATATATAATTTTTATAAACTAAAAGGAGTTGCCAGAGAAAGTGTGAGGGATAGGGATTTTAGTAACATATAGTCTTTAATTTCTCACTTAAAGAAACTTTTCACTCCGACAAAAAAGTATCAGTGGTATTTTGAATCGATTGTTCATCTCAAGACGAAACAGAATGAGAATTTTAGCGATTATTACGACCGCACGATGGGATTATAGAGCGGAGCGAGACATTCTTTGAGCGAAAAATACACTCCTCCGGAGGATAACACGGAACTCATGATGAAGCCTGTGATTGACTGCGCTATGGATGTCTATATTGGGGGACTACCCGACGAAATGGCTACCTTTGTGGACACGCGTAACCCCAAAAATATCCATGAAGCCTACGAGCACGCTTTACACATCGAGGAGAGACAGACAGAGACAGCGATACACGGAAAAAAAACCTTACTGGCAACATCGTACCATTTGTCTAGGCACCGAGAATATAGCCCAGAACGAACAAGATCGCCTAGTACTCATTCTAAGCAATTAGATGGGGAGGTGAGATTACGGAAGGTAGATAAGGGGAACAGCACGAAAAAGGCGCATCAAAACCATCCGATTCTAAACCCCAACACCTTTCCTCCTAGTTATCGTACATCAAATCCTACCCTTCCTCTCTACCCTCAGCCCTATCGACGCATGTATTTCTTTCCAAATCCATTCCCCCCAGGCTATGGATATCCTTACCCGCAACCTTATCACCCTCTTCAAGAATATCACCCGGGTATGACCGAAAAAATTCTGGGGCGGCCCCTTTTGAAAAATTACCGCATACCTCGGACAGTTCCGATCCGACTCATAAACCTTTAATCTCCAAAGAAACCCGCCGCACGAACGCAACTGCGAGTCTAAAGTCCAAAGAGCGTCCAAGGACAGTGCGATTCCTGGCAAACCAGCACGAATCCTGCGAGCAGCACGAGAAAAGAAAGACTCACTAGTCGTTCAATTAACAGGACCAGAACTGAAAACGTCAAGAGCTCTCTTTTTAGTAGATCCGGGATCCGACGTAAATTTAATAAAGCTTAAAGCTTTGAAAGGATCAATGACCGTAGAAGATGATATCATCAGTATCTCAGGCATTACTCAAAATTTAGTAAAGACTTTAGGTACTGTACTACTCACGATATGCGAGGAATTGGTGACATTCCATGTGGTAGAAAATTCATTTCCAATATCAGCCGATGGTATTTTAGGTCGTCCCTATTTAAAAAAGGAACAGGCTCAGATGTCCTTCCGACATAACACTCTTGTTATGATATCCAAGCCCATAACGCTGATACCTTTTGTTGATCCAGAATTTACCCAAGCCAAACGGAAATTGAGATCATAAATCAAGCGTTTTCCCAGATTTCTTAAAATAGACGAAGGAGTAAGTGATGAAGATACTCAAGAAAACAATTATGCCCGTTATACCGAAAAATTAAATACGAATAGAAATCGAAGTGAACGCGTTGCTGAAGCTCTATATATGTATCTCGCCTCAACGATGAGGAAAAGAAGCTCGCGATAGGCTGGGCAGGAGATTACTCTGATGCGTTTCACCTGAATGGAGAAATTTTGAGTTCCACGAACAAGGTACAACATCGGATTCCGACGGCAGATGATGATGTGGTTTCAAGGTAATCTTGTCGTCAGTCTCCGGATGCGTTAGATCAAATTGATCTACAGATAAAGAAACAACTAGATAGTGGTATAATTACTCACTCTAAATCACCATATAATTTTCTATTAATGATAATACCTAAGAAGCTTGATGCTTCTGGGGATAGGAAATACCGAGTAGTTATAGATTATCGTATTTTAAACAAGAAAGTGGTAGGTGATGCTTACCTCTTTCCCAACATTACGGAAATACTCGATCATTTGTGAAAAGCTCGCTACTTTTCAGTCTTTTATATACCTGCATGACATCGTGGTCTCTTCGAAAACTCTAGAGGAGCACGACAAAAGGGTCAGAAGACTCTGTGAAAAATTAAGGGAAGCAAATTTTAAATTACAGCCTGACAAATGCGATTTCCTCCGATAGGAGATCGCGCATTTACGGCACATTATCACCTCTGATGGAGTAAAACCTAATCCCACCAAAATCACTGCTATGAGGAACTTTCCAAGACCAAGAACACCGTCATGTCCATTCGACAGTTTCTGGGATTGTCTGGTTATTACAGGCGATTTATCAAAGATTACGCCAAATTATCTAAACCATTAACTGATTTATTAGAAAGGGATGCTAAGTTTGTATGGGGTCTAAAACAGAGGCGGGCCTTTCGAAAGCTACGGAAGTCATTCAGTACCATTTTAACCATGAGTCAATACACACCGAAAGAACACGCTGAAATCGTAGCGTTTTTTTTTAGCTCAAAAACTATCATCGGACCATTTTTTTTCAAAGTTGGAGAAACCATCGACGGTGCACGCTATCGTTGGATGTTGGCGCACTTTGTGTGTCCGCAAATGCGTGAAAAAGGTCTGACGAACTTCTATTTCCAACAAGATGGCGCACCTTCCCACACCGCAGGCGCTACGATGCATTTCTTACAGCACAAGTTCCCGGGACACGTTGTGTCGAAAAATGGCGATTTGGAGTGGCCTCCTCGTTCTCCGGATTTAACTGTACCTGACTTTTTTCTTTGGGGTCATTTGAGAAGCCAAGTTTATGCCAGCAAGCCAAAAACAATTGACGAACTTAAATGTAACATACGAGCCGAAATAGCTGCTATAACGCCCGAAATGCTGGCCAATGTTATGCAGAACGCGCGAAAAAGAGCTGCTTTTTGTGTATCGAATGGAGGTGGTCATTTAATAGACGTTGTGTTCTAAAACTGATTTGAAATAAATGGTAAAGTATATCCTAAACAAATCTTGCTCATTTGCCAAAATCGGTTAAAAAGTGTCATAGTTATTCAATGTTGAAATACCGAAGGTCTAAATGGCGCACCCTGTATCTTTGCCAGGGACCGATATTACAATACCCCGACTTTAATAAGCCGTTTAAGTTAACCACGGGCGCTTCCGAACATGCGATTGGAGTCGTCTTAACACAAGAGCAGGACTCAATAGATATGCCTATAGCTCATTACTCTGAAGTAATGTGTCCTATCGTATGGTAATAATCCTGGCCCACGATTACTTTGCTGGCGCTACAGACTAAAGGATAATCAGTATACCTTCGAATACAAAAAAAGGAAAGCTACACTGTTAAAAATAATATTAAATTTAATATACCCATGTGCATTAAAATTAATATATCAATCATACGAAATCGCGATTAAGAGCGTGTATATTAAATTTCATGTACATTCATGTTAATCACTTACAAGAAAAATCAGATAATTCCATGTTACACAAATTCAAAATAAATTCAACATAAATTTTCGACTCTAAATAATAAAACATGATACCTTCTTCCAGTTAATCAAAAATGTGACTGGATTTTAAGTCGAAAAGATCAATTGAGCAAACAAATAACATACCTAACCTACAATCAACTGTACTAGCATTACATGTCTACTATTTAGACTGGATTTTGGAAAAAGTTCCACCCGTACGTCGCACTTTCATTATAAATTACAATTCAGTCGACGAATTCTAGATTATTAATTTAATTGGCAATATTTGACAAGATTTAAAGAAATGAAAGCACTTTGAGTTTTCATGCACACTGCTATACCGACCTGTATATTAAATTTAATACACATGTATATTAAATTCAATACACCAATCTATGTTACATTTCAGTAGCGGTAGTGCATATTTGCTTCACACACATGTATATTAAATCTCATACAGATTTTTCTAACAGTGTAAATAGGGGAGTAGAGGCATTATCCGAAAATCCTGTAGTGTCCAACGACACGATTGAATCATCGGAAACCAATCCTGAGCCTTATTCGGGACCTGGATCAAGCGTTTATAGAGCGTTCCCCCTTAAACAATCCTCCTCAATAGACAATGTTGATTCGGTAAAAGGCTCGAGAGCAACTCTCAACCTACCATTGGAACCGGGTCCGATAACTTGTTCCCGCAGTCAGCAGATGCCAATAAACGCCCCCACTGAATCAAAATCCAAACCAATTGCTGGCCCTAAGGGTATGTTGTCCATTTTCAAACCAGCTTCTGCGCAGTCTAAGAAGTCAGGAAAAACCTTACCAACTTCATCCACGCCCATGGCTGGAACTTCGCGCAGAGAAGAAACTGTCCTCCCGAAACAAAAAATTCCGGGGCCAAAGCAGAATTGCCAGTAGACTTAGACGAGTAAAGGTGTAACGACTAACAATCCCTGTACATGACGACAAATCGACCTCAAGTAGTCATGCTTCGTCCGAAGGCGAAGAACGCGATGATTCAGATCCTCCTGTATATAGAAAAAAAACATAGTCTTCTACCTAGCGTTGAGCCTACTCTGCCGATTCCCAAAGTAAACCCTTTAACCCAGAAAACACCTCCGACTCTTAAGAGTCCTTGCTTTCCAAGCCTATGTGAACAGACCATCGATGTTTATGTTGACGGGGCTTGTACTTATAACAAGGATAAATTTGCCTGCAAAGGGTAGGCCAACCAACAACGCCGCTGAAAATCAGGCCGCCACGGCAGCTGCCAGAAAAGCCATAAAACACGACGTTAGCAAATTAAGAATTAACACAGACTCGAAGTTCCACATTAACAGTTACACCGAGTGGATTCCAACTTGGGAAACTAATTGTTGGAAAACCACGGATGGTAAACCTATCGTTAATCGAACGTAACATGAAGAATGAAGGGAAACCTTGAAGCCCCTGGAATTGACTTGGAATCATATTCCTAGTCACTAAGGCGTAGAAGGGAATGAAGAGGCCGACCAGCTAGCGCGAGCAGGAATCAGTCAACTCAAACCCAGCGATTGTCCCCAGAGTCCAGCACATTCTATAAGGATCAAACTGATCCTAACCCTACGAATGATGCAAATCCAGTAATTTATGCCAGTCCTCCCTGCGCTAGTAGCGACAGTAGCGATAATCGATCTCCGAATTCAACCAATCACTGGCACAAAATGAGTCCTATTTTTGGGATAAAAAAAGATTGGACGATACTCCTGAAAATGAAACGGTACATGTAGAGCGTAATGCTATCTCTGATGGAGAAGACAATGAAGAATTACTTCTCTATTTAAAAGATATGGACCTTTGTGTTGGTACAGACGATCCACTACCCGCTAGGGTAAACGAATTTCTAGAGTCGTTCCGTAAATATCCAAACGCAAATAATATTCTTAACGCGACTCTGCATTACTTGATACGACCAACCCGCGCGAAATAAAAAATTCCGGTGCGTACAGAACAAGCACAGATGCGCGGTTCAGGGAATTTCCATAGGTAAGATCTCTAGAAGATCATTGACTCAGACACCAATGACTTGGAAATCACCTACTGCTAGTTCCACTCCAGCGTCAATTAGCAATGAACATTTTCATGACGAAATAGAATCCAGTAAGAAGAACACTATGCTTCCACGTCAACGCAATATTCTAGCTCAATCGGGTCTTCCTTACAATGAAAACATCAACCTTGCACCAAGAGGTACTCTTAATATAGAAATGCCACATGTCGATGAGGGCACTTCTCAATCTGACTCGGAAAATCCCCTGAGGGATCGTCCATATATTACGTAAGACGTTTTTCTTTTGTTTATATAATTGTGTCTTTCTCAAGTTCACAGCAGTTTTATTCTCGTCTTGATTTAAACAAAAGAAAAACGTCTTACGTAATTTATGGACGATCCCTGAGAGACTGAAAAACGCAGATTAATCCGCCCGCGTGGTTAATAAACCCACCATAACACACGAATGGACTGAGCCTCTTACTTATCGTAAAGGTAATTATGCTCACTTCCCTTCGGCAGGTTGCGAACCTACTAACTCTGTTCTTAGACTCTTGATAGCAACAGAACGAGTATATCCTCGGGATCTTTGGGAAAATAGGCCGCTAATAGGGCAGGTTCTAGTTAATCCCACCGGAAAATATAATTTCTATTCTATAGTCGTAAAAAATCATCACTTTGATGAAATTAATTGTAAGAATGTAACTCAAGGACTAGAAAATCTCAGACTAGCCTTAGAACAGGACAATCAAGAAGCATGCCGAATGGCTAATTCCGGGGACTTGTTGGGTGCCCTGTCACAAAACAAAAAGTCGGAATTGCTGAGCGACGTGTTTCAAGATGGTAACATCAACATTACCTTGTGCCCTGGAAAACTAGAGGTCCCGTCTGAGGAATCGAGGGCTAAAGTTATTGCAGAATTTCACAACAGTCTCTTTGGAGGACATAAGGCAGTTACTAAGACGTATCTCCGCATGCGGAAACGATATACATGGCCCGGTATGCGTAATGACTTCAACGCTTACATCAGACAATGTAAGAGTTGTTTAGAAAATAAGCTCTTTGTGCACGAACCCGTGAGCCTATGGTCATTACGGATACCCCAATCAGTGTTTTCGATAAAGCATCCCTTGATACCTTTGGTAAAATCCTCACCACTCCTCACAGTAATAAACACATATTGACCAGGCAAGACAATTTCAGCAAACTCTGCATAGCCGTTCCAATACCTAACATAAAAAAAACGACAGTCGCTCAGGCACAAACTCGGAAAACTATCCGGTATCAAGAAAATTGCCACTTCCGGATATCGTCCTCAAACTAACGGCTCTCTAGAGCGCAGTCATGTCGTGCTTACTGACTACATAAAGCATTACGCGGAAGATTACGATGATTGAGACAGGCTCGTTCCCTTTGCAATGTTTGCCTACAACACCTCGGTTCACGAATCCACCAATTTTACCCCTTTAGAATTAATCTATGGAAAAATTGCTCGAGTACCTAGTTCCTTCCCATCAGAGGAAAAATTAGAAACTTACGGATATTATCTCAGAGTTCTGATTATTGGATTGAACGAAATGGAAAGAATTGCCGCAAACAATATGATAAAATCAAAAGAAAAATTGAAAGTACGATACCACAAAAGGGCTAGACCGTTAAATGCAAAGATCGGTGACGAAGTCATCGTCTTTAAGGATGTGAGAAAAAAAAAATTTGATTAACGCGCGGTTGGAACTTGCACTATCGTGTCTTTCACCGAAAATCACAATGTAATTCTCGAAACCGATGATGGTGTAAGATTCTCTAAGCATTCGGATAAGCCCTTGGTCACTTATTGTAAAGATAGGTCCAAAAAGCTTATTCCTGTGATCCTTGTGGGTGAAAAAGAGGATCAACACTAAAATGTACGCGACTATCCTGTGGACCACGTTGCTGTACATCATATTCTAAGTACCATCTACCTGCCAAGACACCCCCGAGCTCTTCAGAAACTTTAAAATCGAAGGTAGCACTGGGATATACTACGAGCGTCTTGGGTCAATGGGAAGAACCAGCACAACCTGGAGGATCAACGTTTCCCTACGTACCAATCAGCTTCAAGAATCACTCAAAGAATACAGAGATAAAATAGAAACCTTACCCCGCTATTGCCAACAGGTAGTGAACAATTATCACTAAGATTTGAAATTAGCAGCTATAGAGAGTATCGCTAATGATACTGAGAGAGAAATACTGAACCTAGAGCGAGCCACTATTAAGAAACTCCCCTACCGGTTGCCACAAGAAATGAGAAGACGAAGAACCACGCCAATGTTGTGCTTTCTAGGAGGTATTATTGGACCAGTCGCTGGACTTTTCATCTATGAAGATGGCCAGACTATGAAAACGGAAATCAATGACTTAAATAAGAATCAAGCTGATCTGTCACACCTAATAGGACGACAGACGCATTTGGTTCGATCTCAACTAGAAGAAATCCATCAAGTGATCGAAGGGCAGGAATCAGAACAAGCCATCCTGACACGTAGACTCGCTAAGCCCACCGAACAAGTAGGCAAAATTGCCTCTGATCTCGAAGAGTTCAAACATAAAGACCTACTAATTCGAATGCTCCACGCAATTGAAGCAGGCATCGATGAATGTCTTTGATCAGCGAATCGACTTCTAGATGTTATCCACGCAGCACGCAGAGGGAATTTACATCCTTTCCTACTCACGTCAGAACAACTGGAGCCGATATTTAGAGACATCCAAGACCACGCTCCTAAATTTACGTTTCCGGTCCCTGGACCTTAGGTGAGTGTGAAAGAGCTTGCTCAAGTCGCCGTCACTACCGTAGTCTATAAGGAAGGAAAGTTACAAGTTTTATTGGACTTCCCACTTAACGAAAAAACAGAATTCGTCTTATATGATATGCATTCCATCCCCGTTCAACAATCTATTTTAGGAAACGGAACCGGAAAAGCTTGCACAATGCACCCCATTGAGCGCCTACACCATTTGCCCCGGTACTTTCCATGCGAGGTAGCAAGCTTCCCGAGTTGTGGATCACAGCTCTTGTCAAGACCAACACTGTCCTCGTTCAAATTGTGCAACATCATAGTGTCCTACAATCCTCAATCTTACTGGAAAGCCATACCTATTTTCAACGGCTGGATATATTCAATACAAGGGAAGGTCATCACTAAATTTGTTTGTTCTTCTAGGCCCAATCAAGAGATTTCGTTAGAGGGAATTCGTCGAGTCCAAATTGCTCTAGGTTGCAGCCTAAGAACAACGCAGGCAACCCTCCAAGGACTGATGCCGACAAGGGATACCACCATAATTATGTATGAACCACGGCTTCATCTGAACCTCTCAGAATTATTAAAAGGTCTCCATCAGGTTCAATTTCCATTTGTAAATTCAAAATCGATTAAGATCGAATCCAGGAATGGTGCAACCATTAACAACTTCAAAGATAACGAAATGGCTGTAGATTAGGTCGAACAAGAACTATAAGATTTGAGTATACAACGCTAGATGAAAAACAATCAATCAAAACTGATCCACGGATCGTATATTGGTTTAGGATTGATGTCAATAAGAATGTTGATATATTGCTGCTATGCCAAAATAGCGGCATTTTTATTGACGCATGTACGCTGTTGTCGTAATCGGGCAAACTCAGGCCCAATCCAATTGGAAACTGTATCCAACCTAAGAGAGTCGATCATCACTTCGACGGACGCTGTTATTTGCCAGGAGGTAAACAACCCAACTTCCAAGGAAGAACCATCATCCGGGTCTACTTTCAACAGCAGTCCACAAACCAAACCAAGGATGCGAATTCCCGTACAGACCTTACAACCCGTCTAGCATCAACCAGAGTTCTCATTGACCTGATGCCTCGTAGTGTTCCTAGGACCCTATAAGCATCGTGAATCACCAGCTTGCCCTGCAGTGTTATGAACAAACGCAGTGTTGTGACCAGTGCTAAAAAGGAAATGAAATCCCCAAAGTGAGAATATGTATGGGTTATGCTGCATGCGTCTCTATCGTGTAGAGAGAGAAAAAAAAGGACACTAAGATTAACTGTCATGTGGACAGAATTAGACTTAGGTTTAAGGTTAAAATAATCTTCATGCAGGAAAATGCTGCGTTTATCGATGAAACTGCGAATTTCCGGGATCCTCCAAGATTCAATCATCGACTAATGTAATCAGGGTAATGTAGAATAGGAAACATCGCTGAAATATAAATCTATCGGACGAAAAATTATTGTACAATAACCAATTTAGAGAGAAAAAAAAACACAAATGGAGAAGCAACCACCTCGGAAAATGGTACCAACCAGGGATGATTGTTTTAAATTCCAGCGCGTGTTCTTTACGATGGACAATGGGAGTACCCACCTCAATTTTAAAAAGGGAGTCTGGTACCGGAGTATTCATGTGTAATCAGTCATTACACATCGTGACTGAGTTGAGTGCCTCTCCAACACTTAAACGTACATGTATACGTCGCGTACGCAGCGAACAGGCTAAAGGAGAGATATACAGGTGTGAAGACCAAAATAATGACGAGTGGGAAAACAATTATGCCAAGCATAACTTCTATAACTCCTGCTCTCCTGACACCGGCGACGTCAGCGAGATTACATAAAGCCAATTATTATAAACAATTATTATTTAAATCGAAATGTTTATTTATACCAAATTCTTAGGACTACTGAGGCTACCTAAATTCAAATTTTCGAAGAAATCAGACAATCAGACAATTGTTATAAAAATTGTGTCTAGCTGAAAATATTTAATACGAAAACAATATAAATTATACACAAAATCAAGATTGTTGATTAAGTAATAAATATCCAAACAGATATTAACAATGCCATAATAGTCAATGAATATTTAGAAATTCCGATATTAAAGAATTAATGACTTGCCAAATTCTCAACCCCTTGATTAGAACCAAATTATGAACTTAAAGAAAAGAATAAAAGCTAAAGACTTGCAAGATCACTCACTTAATGTTTAACGATTGTTAATTAACAATTGTCAAGGATCTAACTCTAAATTAAAACGAAGTAGTTATTATTTTATTTCCTGCCTAGCTAATGCTTAGCCTCTGGGCAGACGTTCGTCGCTTCTCGAAAAAGTAATTGGAAGACGCGGTCTAGGTCTAGTACCTAGAGTTCGCCTTGCCCGTCTGGCTTTAGCTTCGCGCGACCCGTACGCGATCCGTCACTTTGCGAGACCCATAAGGGAAAGTAGTGTCACGGAGAAGAAGTCTTTCCGAGACATTAAATCTTGTAAACTTCGCTGATTGACGGTAACAGACAATCAGTGAAAGAGGAACAGTGTTGTGAAAAGGACTAGAAAACCACAGTTTCTTTAACCGCGCGTTTGGATTACGAGCGACTGCGATCGTGTCGCGCGAGTGGAAGTGGAAGTGGTGGCGAGTTCTACGACTGGACCTACACCGAAGATGCACTGCACTTCAGGACAACGAGAAAAAGGTAAGATATTGTTGTAATTTGAACAGGCGGAATTTTATTTGAAACGAAAAATATTATCGCGGCCAGTATTTGCATTGTTTCCGATCGACGCTTGTGTCTCTCTCCTTTTGCCGGGGATTTAAATACGCAGAATGTCGTGGGGCAACGTCTCGGAAATGGACGTAGTCCTAATAATGTTTCTCTCTTAAAATAAAATTCGGGATCACTGTACTTGCTCGCCATCTCTTCTTTGCTACCGAAGGGATGTTGCGGTAGTTTAAGGAATACCTTGTAGAACTTTTTTCACCATTTGGAATGAAATCGTTCTGGATTTCACTAAATAAAAATTTTCAACTTGTATAGTGAAAAGGGAATTCCAAACTTATTTAAAGACCCTGCAAAATTTCAGAACTGCAGGAACAAGAGCTCCCAGTCCAGGAGTTGGATCAAAAACGATTCCCCACAATAAAATAATAAAACCAATTTTTCCAAATTGGCGGTTTGTACCTCCGGCGGCGAGTAATCAGTCTCACTTCTCGTTCGTAACACATGTTTGGACGTAAAATTTCCCGCTTGCCCTTTTTCGTGATGACCTGAGCCGAAGCAGTATACAGATTGGACGCGACCCATACCTGGGTCAAACCTAAAAACCTTCAGCTGAAGCTCAAGATCACCCTTGGCCCATAAACTGAGTACATGCTTGGACGTAAAATTTCCCGCTCTTTCGATTGCCGTTGCCAAAAATAGGGGTTCTCGATTAAAAAAACAGAGTTGACCTTGAAATAACCTTGAAAGTCAAGCTCAGGGGCAAATTCAAGGTCACCACTGGATTCCCCGTTAAAAGATACTTCAAAAATGACCTTGCCCTTTTTGAAAAATATTATAATTCTAAAATTATTTAGGTTCTTCGTTACTTTTTGGACACCATGTATATATATGTGTGTATATAAAAAACAAGTTGAACAACCACAGCTGGGTACCACTAAGAGCAACTGCCATCTAAAAAAAATGTCAATAGCCCCCGGTAGAACCGCGGTAAAATACACCTATGGCCACGTCTCACATCCGTGAGATGGGTGGTCATAGGGAACGACAAAATCACGACAGGCCGGCGAAACCCTCGTGTGTTTTGAGGACACGAAGCGACCCAAGGATGACAGCTTTCTGCATCCATCTCGCAAGTGCCTTGGCATATTTTTGGCACACGGGTATGGCTTTAAGTTTACGAACCAGTGATAATTTGGCACCTCCGAGAGCACCTGTCACAAGGACAATTGCTCGTACCGAATATTTTGGGTACAGTGGTTGCAGCTCTCTCTTAAGGTCTTGATACCTCTCCTCCTTTTCTTCCTCCTTTACAGTGATGTTGTATTCGGACGGAGCCGAGAATTCGATCACGAATATCGTTCATTTCTCGAAGTCTTGGAGAACAATGTCAGGCCTCGAGTGCGCAACGGAGACTGCTGCCCGAAAATCGTAGTACCAGAAAATTTGGCACTTCTCGTTTTGGACAATTGACTCTATATCCCTTGGAGCGTTCGGCAGGGCAGGGTCGCGACCAACACCGTAAGAGCGACGAAGATGGTAGTAAAGTACTCTTAGGGCCGCATGATAGTTCGTTTCTCGGAGATGACACCGTCCTGGCATGCGAAAATGAAGCCCTCTGTACCTGAATTGAGCGCTGATGATTTGAGGAAAGCAAAAGTTTGCTCCTTCGACAAGGACTGTTTTTCTACATTTCTGTGAAAGTTTTCGTGCATATGCTTGTCGAGTAGCTCTTGGTGAAATTTTCCAACCTCTGCTTTCTTCACTTTGGATTTTAGACGTGAAGCAGCTAGATGGAGTAATGCACTTTCCTCACTTCTGATGTTAAAATTCAGGCCAAGGGTCTCGGCAGCTTGCTCCGCGGCTTTGTAAAAGAACGCTGCTTCGCCAATCATCTCGTGGTTTCTGACCATCTTCAGGAGAGGAACTCTGCCATTCGCAACGATGTAAGCTGTACTTTAAAAAATTCAGTTTTGAAGACACTGGAGATTCAGAAGTCCGCGTCCGCCTTGACGGCTTGAAATGTATAATCGCGGAACTGACGAATTGATATGCAAGCTTTTATGCATATGCATGATCTTACGCGTGGTGCCATCAAGAGCCTTAAGCTCGTCCTTCGTCCAATTGGGATCTGAAATCCTGACGTCACATCGTCACGTGACAGGCAATATGGTAGAAACAACGAGGTCACTTTTGAGATAATACACGCGATACCAGCAGTTTTAAAGTGTTTTTTGCGATAATGACGACTGAAATGATGCTAAGCATTAGTGACATTTGCGAATTTACTGCTTCTACACCGTTTTCTAGAAATTTGATAGAAGGAGAAAAGTTTTTACACAATGGACACATTTTAGTCTGTGGCAAAATGCCCAACGAGTTGAACACCAAAACCAATATCAATTTAATTGCATTTTGTTTGCAATCTTCATATCTTGAAGAAACGCCTCACGAAATTAAAGGGAAAATAAGCTTCCAGGGCATTATAAAATCTATGAAATGTAGTTGCAAGGACGGTTTGAATGAAAAGTGCAAACATGTGGTTGCAGTTTTATTGCATTTGCATAAGTATCTATCTATCATAAATATGCTTTATATAATCAAAAAGTGTTTTATTCAATATTGTAATGATAAAAGTTATACTTAGGAATTATCAATTTTCATAATTCAAGAAAATTATACCCTGTTTTGACAAAAAACCTGATTTCCTAATTTGGAGGTTATGTTGTGCTGTCATTACAAACCAAAGAAATCCGAATTTATTTTGCCGAACACATTATTTTCTCTGTTTATATCTATGAAAGCGTGTTTTGTAATGATCCTTTTTAGATTAATTTTGTAAAATTGATTTCAGATATATATTTTTTATTATAGTACTGATATAATGATTTTAGAACTGGTATCTTGCACGGATATGAAATGTTTGTGGAACACTCCGCAAGCAAAAGCACTTGAAGATTATAATTCAGCCCCGCTAAGAGATCAATCGTTTCTTCAAATCCGCTTTTGTTATAATCACTTTCAGACAACTTTTTTTACTATCAGGAAATTGATGGAACCGCACATCTGAATTTGACAGGCTTTGCTTGAGCATCTATAAACAGAACAAAATCTTTTACTTTTCGTTTTCCTGGGACTGAATTTCATTCCCAGATCGTCTACTTCAACTTTATCAGACATTTTTCTATTAAATCACCTTACCAATAATAAATTTTACTCAATTTTAATCAGAATAAAATTTAATTTCAGCGCATTAGTAATGCGGCCGTTTAAAACTGACCTCGTTGTTTAAGTACTACATTTGGACACCAGATAGCGTATCGCTGTATTTCAGATTCCAATGAACCACCCCAAACGAGTAGAGTAGAACTGGGACGGCAAGCATGTTAGTCGCAGATACCTTGTTCAACGCCGACAGATTGGAAGACCAAATCTGGCGAAGAAGATGCTTGTATCTGCTTCAGAGAGACCCCTTCACTGATGTTACGTCCTGAATGCGGCTTTGAGGCACGCCTAGGTATGTATCGGTCTCGCCAGTGTTAAGATGTCTAATAACACTTATATCCACAAGCTCAGGGTCCTTGAGAACGCCAGTAATCTTCCCTTCCTTCAAATGAATTTTCGCACACTTCTCCAAACCAAAGTCCATCCCAATCTCTCCTGTGTAGTTCTTAACGATATTCATAACAGACCTTATGCTCACGCTGATTAGTGTCGCCACAGAGGTATCCAGGAGAATTTCGTAGTGCGAGAGATAGAGGCAGAAGTGTGATGCAAAAAAGCAAAGGGCTCATACTATCCCCTTGAAAGACGCCCCTCTGGAAGGTGACGTTGTTCGTCGTCAGACGATAATTCCAAGATGAGATGGTAAATCTACTTTTCCAAAGAGGCATCAATCTCTCTATGCATCTCACTATGTGTGGATGTACCTTCAAGCTTTCCAACAGACAGATGATAAGTCTATATTAGAGGTTGAATCGAAAGCTTTCCGGTAGTCAATCCAGGCCATTGACAGGACGCGCTGACGAACTGTAGTGTCTTTACAGACACACCTGTCAATCAGCCGGTTCTCTCGACAAACAAGTTATTGGCCTGTAATTCTCTGGTTTGGACAAGTTGCCTTTTTTCGGTAGGAGTGTAGTGCGTCCTAACACCAGCCACTGCGGAATGAGCGTCTCCGAATTTAAATATATATATATATATATATATATATAATTTTTTTCAAATAATTTTGGAAGGGGAGAAAATATGAACGAGAACAAGAACATGTATTGCCGTAAAAAATTCTATTTATTTGGTATGTATATAAATGTACAATAACGGAGAATACATACAATGTAATATTTAAAAAGAAATTAATAGAAAAATTAGAAAGCCGTACAAATTATAGTAAAATTATAAAATATAAGAATAAAGAACAGGTACAATAAACAGTTGAATTAAAAGTTAACTATTATAGGTAAATTTGCGAAAACACAGTGAATCCAAGAGATATTATTTATCTGAAGTTGGATTAAAACGTTGTAAACGATTGAAACCTACGATTCTCCTATGTCGGATAATTTTTACCACTAGGTGAATAAAAATTATCCGTCATCGAATAGTTATAGTTTTCAATTGTTGGTAGTGTTTTTATCGAATTTCAGACAAAAAATATCTATGAAGTACAAAGATTTAAAAAGATTGCTAATCACAGAAAAAGTTTATAAACGTTTATAAATAAAAAATTTCAACTAAGCTACACAACAGGAAGACATTGGGGCAACTCATACGTTCACTGTAGGCTCACTGATATCCAGCCTGAAAAAAATAGGATTCAATGAAATTATTTTGTATAAAACTGTACACAATAAATTGTGAAACCCTTTCTGGACGGTTGAATCCTTGAAGGAAAGAGTTAGGTAGAAGACTTGAAATATATTCTTACCCTACTGTAACTGGAAAGCTTTGTTCCACATTCCAAAGAAGTGTCTTGAGAGCAGCGCAGCATGACCGTGGCTCCATATCTCCAAGCCTCATCACACATGCACAGTAATAAAATCGTAAAAATTTACAAGTTCCGGTGCATATTCCACACCAAAACAGAAGTGCAGCTTCAAGAGGCAATCGAAAGCTTGTAAGGGATTCCTCTGTACTGCTGTCAGTTTCGAGTCAGCTCGAATAAAAAAATTTTCGTCATTTTTCTTACCTCTCGCTTCCGGGACGTAGATGAGTTAGGGCTGCTGATGTCCTTTGGCTTTTTTGTGTGCTGTGAGATTCTCTTGATTCTGAAAAATGTGAGGTTTTTTCATTTCCCTTTTTCCTATTTTCATGAAAAATGTAAATACAAAGTTTTCCCGAAGCATACTTACGTTGATAATCCAAATCAACGACAGATGCGGAATAATTTTCCGTTGACCGCCAGACGATTTCACTATTTCCCTCCTTATGTAGTTGGGAGAAGGAAGAATTTCTGGCAACAGCGCCAGTGCTTCCTGTTCAATATAGGGTGGGACGAAAATAAATACTTTTGGAATTCGAAATCGCTATAACGCGGAAAAGTAGCGTATTGGGGTCCTAAAAAAGTATAATTAATTTGGAATCGATCGACATGCAGCTTGGTTACCCGCGCTCGCAAAAAAGGTTTAAAAAATTTCTTGTTTGCAGAGTTATTTAATTGTATTGAGTTTTAATTTTTTTTATATACCTGGAGGTCAAAAAAGTCCTCTCCATTTTTTTCGGATTTTAATCTATCATTTTCTGGGAGATAATTCACATTCAATTTACCATTATTTTTGGACATATTTTTTAACACGTTTGCAAATAGGAGGAAAATTATTTGAGGTAAATGAAAACTTTTGAGTGACAAAAATGCATTACAAAAAAAATCCCCGAATCCCAGGAGTCAAAATTGGTATTACAGCGAATTTTTTTAATTTTTATTTTGGTATTTATTGAACTTATCTTCACAACTTGTAGTTTAAACATTTTTGTGAGCATGTGTGGGGTTTTCAAACATAGAAATACACTAGGAAGAAAATCGACAAGACTCAGGAAACGAAATTGGCAATACAGCGAATTTTTAAAATTTTGATTTTGGTATTTTGTGAACGTATCTTCATAACTTGTAGTTTAAACATTTTTGTGAGCATGTGTGGGTTTTTCAAACTTAGAAATACACTAGGAAAAAAATCCACAAGATCCAGGAGTCAAAATTGGCAATAGAGCGAATTTTGAAAATTTATATTTTGGTATTTAATGAACTTATCTTCATAACTCGTATTTTAAACATTTTTGTGAGCATGTGTGGGTTTTTTTAAACATAGAAATACACTAGGAGGAAAATCGACAAGACTCAGGAATCGAAATTGGCAATACAACGAAGTTTTAAAATTTTGATTTTGGTATTTTGTGAACGTATCTTTATAACTTGTAGTTTAAACATTTTTTTGAGCATGTGTGGGTTTTTCAAACTTAGAAATACACTAGAAAAAAAATCGACGAGACTCAGGAAACGAAATTGGCAATATAACGAATTTTCAAAATTTTAATTTTGGTATTTTGTGAACGTATCTTCATAACTTGTAGTTTAAACATTTTTGTGAGCATGTGTGGGTTTTTTAAACATAGAAATACCCCAGAAAAAAAATCCACAAGACCCAGGAGTCAAAATTGGCAATACAGCGAATTTTGAAAATTTATATTTTGTTATTTAATGAACTTATCTTCATAACTCGTATTTAAACATCTTTGTGAGCATGTGTGGGTTTTTTTAAACATAGAAATACACTAGAAAAAAAATCAACAAGACTCAGGAATCGAAATTGGCAATACAGAGAAGTTTTAAAATTTTGATTTTGGTATTTTGTGAACGTATCTTTATAACTTGTAGTTTAAGCATTTTTGTGAGCATGTGTGGGTTTTTAAAACTTAGAAATACACTAGAAAAAAATCCACAAGACCCAGGAATTGAAATTGGCAATATAACGAATTTTCAAAATTTTAATTTTGGTATTTAGTGAACTTATCTTCATAACTTGTAGTTTAAACATTTTTGTGAGCATGCGTAGGTTTTTCAAATATAGACATACACTAGAGAAAAAATCCAAAAGACCCAGGGATCGAAATTGGCAATACATTGATTTTTAACATTTTTGATTTTGGTATTTAATGAACTTATCTTCATAACTTGTAGTATAAACATTTTTGTGAGCATGTGTGGGTTCTTTAAATATAGACATAGACTAGCGAAAAAATCCAAAAGTCCCAGGGATCGAAATTGGCAATACAGTGATTTTTAACATTTTTGATTTTGGTATTTAATGAACTTATCTTCATAACTTGTAGTTTAAACATTTTTGTGAGCATGTGTGGTTTTTTTAAACATAGAAATACACTAGGAAAAGAATTGACAAGACTCAGGAATCGAAACTGGAAATTGAAAATTGGAAAAATGTTTAAACTACAAGTTCAAAATATAAGTTCATAAAATACCAAAATCAAAAATTCGAAAATTCGCTGTATTGTTAATTTCGATTCCTGGGTCTTGTAGATTTTTTTCCGAATGTATTGCTATGTTCGATAAATCCACACATGCTCAGAAAAATGTTTAAACTACAAGTTCTAAAGATAAGTTCATAAAATACCAAAAGCAGAATTTTGAAATTCGCTGTATTGCTAATTTTGATTCCTGAGTCTTGTGAGTTTCTTTCCGAGTATATCTCTATGTTTAAAAACCCCACACATGCTCGCAAAAATTTTTAAACTACAAGTTATGAAGATAAGTTCAATAAAAACCAAAATAAAAATTTCAAAAATTCGCTGTATTGCCAATTTTGACTCCTGGCATTCGGGGATTTTTTTCTAATGCATTTTTGTCACTCAAAAGTTTTCATGTACCGAAAATAATTTTCCTCCTATTTGCAAACGTTTAAAAAAAATTCTGAAAATAATGGTAAATTAAATATGAATTATCTCCCAGAAAACGATAGATTAAAATCCTAAAAAAATCAGGGAGACGTTTTTGACCTCCAGGTATGTAAAAAAAAATTGAAACTCAATAAAATTTAAAAACTCTGCAAACAAGAAATTTTTGAAACCTTTTTTGCGAGCGCGGGTAACCAAGCTGCATTTTGATCGATTCCAAATTAATTATACTTTTTTAGGTACCCAATACGCTACTTTTCCACATTGTAGCGATTTCGAATTCCGAAAGTATTTATTTTCGACCCACCCTATTGTACTAGTTGATGTTAAATTTTCGCATCTGAAATATTTTAGGAAAGGTCCATTTACTCACCACTCATATCGTCCACTATTTCGAGGAGATGTTTCTTCTTCTCGTCGCTGGCAATGAACTGTAAAATTCGTAGAACGTACATTCCAGAAAACTTTCCGAGGAAACTGTCTCCATCAGGATAAAAAGACTTGAATTCCCTTTCATTCTGTCCAAGTGCAAACAACTTAATTACATACATATTAGGGTGGCCTAAAATGACATACTTTCGATTTTTTATTATTTCTAACTGTAAACCTGTTCCATATACTGAAAAAGTAATGTCCATTTTTTAAAATGATTTTTCAGTAATATATATTATTATACCGAAAACTTTGAAAGCGTGGCGGCATCTCTAAATATATTTAGAGATGCCGCCAGGCTTTCAAAGTTTTCGGTTGAATAATCGATCGAAGTTCATGAAATCTTCAACTGTCCAAGGAAACGTTAACTTTTCCTGTGCACCTTTGTGACAGTAAGCGTATTGTGGGAAAGTGGGCGAGGCACTTACCCGCGAATTTTATGGTCTTGGACTCAGGTCATCGGAATTGACAATAAGAATTTGAAGGATGAGGCAGGTGTGGGGGTTGGGAAAGAAGCTATTAGCAGATGATTTTGGACGGAGAATGAAATTGTTTGATTCGCTAGTGATGAGTGTACTATTGTATGGAGTAGAGGTGTGGGGGTGGAAGGAAAGTGAAGAGGTAAATAGAACGCAGGAGAGGTATGTAAAGTGGACCCTGGGTTTGGCAAGGAAAACGCCTAAGTATATTGTCAGGAGGGAGACGGGGAGAAAGAGTGTAGGAATTCTAGCAGGGAGCAGGGCGTGTAAATATGAGGAGAAATTTTTGAAAGAGGGAGGAAGTAGGCTGGTTAGGGAATGTTGGTGGAAGAAGGAGAACAGGAGAGGGGGTGGGAAGATGAAGGCTGAGAGGGAAAGGTATTTTAGAATGAATGGACTGAAGATGGATGAAGTGAGAAGGATGCACGAGGAAGGAAATAAGGTTTATGCCTTGGTTTAGCAAACGGCATGGAGAGAGAGAAGACAGAAGGGGAAGAGAGAATAAGAGAGTCAAGGTTTATCGAGAACTATGTGTGGATTATGCCAAGTGCAAGAGCGCAATATTTATTTGAGAAAGGAGAGAAAGGAAGTCAGGAGCTTATAGCGGGGATGAGATGTGGGTGCATGCAGGGTTTCAATAGGTTCTGGCTCTCTCGGGAGAAGAGAATGTATGAACTGTGTGGAAAGGGGGATGCAAGAGTGGATCACTGGTTGGAGGAGTGCGTGGAGGTGGAAAGAAGTGAGATAAGCATGGAGGTATTGTTGCATGAAAAGGGGGGAAAAGGGCAGTAGCATGGGTGAAGGGAGTGTTGGGTAAGGTCGAGATAAAGAGAAGGAAGGAGGATGAGGAATGGAGACGGAAAGATTGTAAATAGGAGAGAAAGTAGATATAAGTAAGATGTAAATAGTGTAAATAGTAGATAAGAAATAGGTATTAAAGCGAAAAGAGGTTGGCAAGCGAGGCAATGCGAAAAAAATAGGGACATGCGAGCGAGGCGAAGCGAGGAAGGCAAGGCAATAAGAGCGTGCGGCTTAGAGATAAGGAATGGATGGATGTTAGTTTTTAAGGGTTAGTTTTAAGGAAAATCTATAAAAATGGAAGTGTAAGCAAGTCAATTTTTTAAGGCCAGCAGACTGAAAAATAAACGTTTATCTATCTAATAAGAATTTGAAGGTTTCTTTTACCTGTGCTAGTCTACTGCCTACTTTTCTGAATTTCAAAACATTTTCAATAAGAGGATTCGTTTCAGGGGGGTTTAACCGATGAGTTATTCGAGCAATAGGCTCGAATTATCTAAATAATATGTAATTCTAGTATTTATGTAGCAAAATTAGGCAATTCAATTTTTGAGGCTGGGTTCTTGTTCCAACGCCTTTAAAATGGCTCGATTGTGTAGATATTTTGGCTGTCCAATAAATTCAATGTTTAAAATTTTTTGCTCTTAATATCAATATACTGATTATTTAAACAATTGTCTTATTGAAAATTAATTATATGAATATTTCAGTGGAATCATAGATAAATATGATAGTTTCACTCATTTTTTTTACAAAAATAAATTTATTTGTTTAAACAATTCACATAAAGAATTATTAGTCAATAAACATTTTTATCGATAAAAACTAATTAAATAGTTGAAAATTTTTGATTCATAAAATTTTTAATGTTTAAATAATTTAAAATAATTATTTGTTTAAATAATTTTTATAAAAAATTATTTGTAAGTGAATATTGATATCGATAAAAACAATTTATTAGTTACAAAGCTTTTGATGGTTCAAATTTTGAACGCTTAAATAGTTGAAAATAATTATTTCTTCAAACAATTTTTTGTAAAAGTAATTGTTAGTTAACATTTTAGTGATAAAAACATTTTATTAGTTCGAAACTTTTTTAGGCTTTAAATTCTAAATGTTTGAATGTGAATTGAATGAATGAACACTACCCGATTCGGGTAGTGTTTCTAGGTGGATAGTTTCTTGTAGTAAATAACTACAAGTGTGGGCTCACCACACCCACGACACGCCAACAGCACGAAGTTAGTAGTATTCCCGAACGGTCACCATCCAAGTACTAACCACGCCCAACACTGCTTAACTTCAGTGATCTAACGAGAACTGGTTTTTTCAGCGTGGTATAGCCGTTGAATAATTAGAAATAATTATTTGCTTATACAATTCTTATAACAAATTCATTGTTAGTAAATATTGTTATCGATGAAAACAATTTAGTATTGAAAAAGCTTCTGATGATTCAAATTTTGAACGTGTAAATAGTTGTGAATAATTATTTGTTTAAACAATTTTTATGGAAAAGTAATTGTTGATAAACATTTTTGGTGACAAAAACATTTTATTAGTTCGAAAATAAATCAGTTTATGTAAACATCCTATTTATAATAATTGCGAATACGAAATTCATATTTACTGTCTTTACGATTGGGATAGATATCTCGAGAGAAATTTGTGGGTATAGACTATATTAGACCATGAATGAATGAGCCGAGATAGCACGCCCACCATAAAATATGTAATTTATGGACTGCCTGAGTCGCTTACATCCTAATCATTTCTGGTTTTTGCTAATAATTTTATTGATATTACAATTTAAATTATACGATTTTCAAAAGGTCGCATCCTGAATCTATGAGAAACAGCTGTTGTAATTTTCAGCGATAACAAACAATATTCAGGGCCTGAAACAAGCTCTTGAAAATCATGGTTTTTAGCAAAAACAGCTATCTTTGAGACTTGAAAAATAATCCTAAAAATGATTTTTTTGACATCTTTTTTTTCTACAGCACTTTCATCCTTACTGAATAAGGCGTTTCCAAAATTTCATTAGATTCTCCAAATGATTTATATGTTAGATTTGAGCATGAAGAGAAATGGAAATTTTTCTATGTTAAACTCCACAAGAAATTAATAACCTTGGCGACACCTCTAAATATTACTATAATTTTTTTTTTAAATTGACATTAATTTTTCAGTATGAGGAATAGGTTTTCAGTTAGAAATAATGAAAAACCGAAAGTATGTCCTTTTGGGCCACCCTAATACATATGGAAACACATCCATAGTTATCGAGTATGACAATAATATTCAATTATTATTATTATTATGAAAAATCAACATTGATGAAAATATACTTGAGGCAATATACTCACCAATTCACCTTCATATCTAAACTACATGCCAGAGATATTATATTCGATGGATCTTTTGGATATAGAATTTCGTTGATCCTGTTGGGCCTCACTTCATCTATTAATTAAAATATTTCTTTTTTACTTTCTTCATTCCCTCTCATGTATTTAAAAGCAAAAGTCTGAAACACGAATTTTATTTTGGATAATTTAGACGTTTCAAAATAAAAGAATAAAAATTAAAAATAATAATTATAATCTTTTCGTTCCACATTTCTGTTGAAGGGAGTATTCCTTCAGTATGAGGAAGAGGTTTCGATATTTTTCTGTTTTTTTTTTTATTGAAACGCAGCCTTTCTTTTTTTTGTATTCTGGATGCAAATTTTTCCTCATTGTTTTAAACCGAAAAGGCAGGAACCCCATGTTGGTTTGCTGATCATAGAAACGTTTCTGGAATTGAAATTTTATTATGAACATAACATGAAACGTCACTTTCGTAAAGTGTAACAGTCAGTGTACACAAAGAAAATTGCTACTTACATAATCATCAGCATAACAATCGCTCTTCAGCTTTGGAAAGGCACTTATGATGGCTTTCGCATCATCCTCCTTATCGTAGGATGAAGGGTAACTAAGAAAAACAAATTGTTAGAAAGAGTTATCAACATATACTCAGAATTACATTTTTTCACAACGAACTTACTTTCTAAAAAGCGCAACTAACTCTGCGCAGACTATTTGAACTAATTTTGTACGCGCTTGATTGCCAAAATCATCCGTAAGTTTCTTGAAAACATGTGAACGGCTTGTAGGTTGTTCTCTGTCGTATTTTAGAACGCATTCCTTTATTAATGCTCCAGTTATATTGTCGTACCGAGAAAATATCTTAATGCATACCGGTCCATCAGGTGAATCTGAAACTGTAGATAAATCACGACCCTCCGAGGCTATAATCGTTTGGATCATTCGACGGGCCCATTACCTTTGCAGCTGCAAAAATATATACAATTGGTATTCAACATAAATGTATTATCAAAGAATAAAATTACAAAAAAAGCAAAGAAATATTACATGAAAAATTATATACATATATTGTAACCCCCGGGTTACAAGGGGTCCCTAAAAATAGGCAATAGTATTTTCTCCTCTGTGATGCTTCTGAAAAGTAGCATCCCACAGGAGAAACGCTAAAGCGCAGACTCTAAAACTCCCACGCAAACGTTCTTACGTAAGCATGGGAGGGCAGAGTGAATGAAAAGCGGGCCCCGGGCGGAAATGCCACTCTTTTTTTGATATTTACTGTAACACAGTTAAAGATCATAGGGTCGAAAAATCTTAGTGGTACGGACAGAAGGGGAAATCTTTCATTGCTGTACTACTGCCTGCCTTGAAATATTCGGTTTAACCGGGGATTTCGAAGCATTTTTCGATAGCGATCCTAGCTGTGCTAGAGGAAGCAATTTTTGTGTGCGATTCAGAGCGACTCTTGTGCGTGTAATATCTTTGTGCTTTATTTGTGTTTTATTTGTGTTTTATTTGTGCTTTGATTTGATCGTTTGAATTTATTATATCTCAATTTATCCCTGCATTTTTGAGAGATAACCTGGTTATACCGGGGGACTCTGTCTGCATTATCAGGGATCAATTGAGCGCGTCGTTTTGCACTTTCTATTCAGAGAGTTATTCTTGATTTAGATCTGCATTTTTGAGAGATAACCTGGTTGCACCGGGGGACTCTGTCTGCATTATCAGGTCTCAGTCAAGCGCGTCGTTTCCGCGATTTCCTATTAAGGAAATTTAATTCAAATTACTCCTGCATTTTTGAGAGATAACCTGGTTGTACCGGGGGACTCTGTCTGCATTATCGGGAGTCATTTGAACGTTTAATTCGTGTACTCCTTAAATTCGTATTCGCATTTTTGAGAGGTAACCTGGTTGTACCGGGGGACCCTGTCTGCATTATCGTATACGACTTAAGTTTGAGTTTAACTAATTTAATTTCTCAAATGAATTATTGCTAAAATTATATTGACATTATTGAGCAATAACCTGGTTGTACTGGGGGACTTGGTCTGCATAATTCAATATAATTTATTGAAGCGATCCATCAATTGTGAGTAAGCTGTTTACATTCAGACGAGGGGTTGTACCGCTCTACCTGGGTGCGAAAACTCTTACAAGCAAATGACTGCTTTCTGCAGAGAGAAAACTTTAGTCAAGATTATTTCAAAATTCTCTAATTTCTAAACTCAAGATTTTATCTCACAAACTGGCTACGTTCTGAGACGCTCACTTTCTCACTTCCGCCCCAAGCTGAGAACAATAGAGCTCTACCTGCGTCACGACATTCCTCAGTTACGAGAGCGCCCGGACGTGCTCGAACGGCTCCCTCGCTTCTCGAGGACCGTGCGGCCTGAGCGACAGGCAGTAAAAGTCCGGTGTGATATTTTGGTGCGACTTAGTCAAATTGAGGATAATCCCTTTAATAATATAATGATAATTATTGAAGGCATTGACCACAATTTATTGTTTGAGGCTTGGCATTAAAAGTAGCACATCTGCCTTTGCAAAGTGTAAACCAGATTCTTCCGAATTCAAGACCTACCTAGGTCATTGAACTTTAAAACCAAAAGATTTGTCTCGAAAACAAATCGCGTTTTTCCCGCTCGAATTTATTCCCTCGATTTAAGGAATAAATTCTTTTCTATTGTAGTTTGTGTGTTTCGCGTTCTTTTTTACTTAACACTGAGAATCGTGTATCTCATTATTTTTACTCTACTTAGCATTGTAATTTCCTATCGAATATTTCTTATGGACTAAAGTCAATCTAGCATCCTACTTAGCGCATATATAAGATTCTGTAGCTTGCACTACACCTTTAGGTTATAATTATTCAATATTCAACGTATAAATATTCTCGTGTGATTACTTAGCATACTCTATTAGGTTTATTCTGAGGTTTAGAAGGCCCGTTGTGCCTTTTTGTAATTTTATTTGCAATAGAATAGTCATTATCTACGTATTATAGTAACTGCCCGAAGTGCAGCATCCATGTAGATTTCTATAGGCTTAGTTTTCCAGTACACGGTTTCTGACGAGAAATCCGATTGTTCACGTCCGCGTTTTAGGACTCGCAGTTTTATTAAGATAGACTAGGGACTAGAAACCTGAATGTATAAATAGTTTAGCTCAGGGATTACTGAATAGAAAGAACATTGTGAATGGAAATAGAATCTTGTTTTTGCTCCGCAAAAGAAGCCCCTTTATTCACCTCTTTTAGATTTAAAATTGCTGTTAATTAGTTAAATTAACGACTACAGTCAACCCGGCCCTAAGCCGTAGGAGGAAATTATGGTTAATTAGTTAAATTAACAATAATAATGCCCGAAGCGCAGCTTGCATAGATTCTTCTATAGATTTAATTTTCCAACGTACAATTTCTAGCGAGAAATCAGTGCATTCACTTTTAAGCTCTTAGGGTTCATAGTTTTTATAAGCTAGACTAGGGACTAGAAACCTGTTGCACAAATGTTTTAGCCAGGGATTACTGAATAAAAACAATTTATGTGAGTGGAAATAGAATCTTGTCTTTCCTCCAAAAGAAGCCCCTTTTCTTTACATCTCTAAGACTTATAAAATACAGTTAAGGGGGGGGGGGGGTATACTTAATTCGTTAAAAAAAAGGGTCATTTTCAATAATTTTTCTACTTGCTTCTGTAAATGCAAATTTATTTGATAAAACTGTACATAATAGATTACGGCTCGAACAATATTCCACACAAATTTCATTGAAAAATATTAAAAATTGGGCCGGTGGCGTCAAGTCTCCCGAAGTGTCTCGAGCAAAAGACGTTTTGCGGTGGACAGCATATCTCAGCACTGGATTATCTGAAACAAACAAATCAAATTTTTTTCAATAGATAATCATTTTTCGCAGGTAATCAGGCGAGGATTTTTTTTTAATTCGAATTTTGAATTTTTCTTGACATTTTGAAGTCAAAACAGCGATTTTTGCGAAAAAATTCGCACAATTTGTTATTGCAAAATTAATAATTATTAACAAACAAAAAAATCCTCGCTACATTACCTAGCAAATTATACGTAGAAAAGGTGTACCAAATTTGAAAAGGATCGGTTGATTAGTTTTGAAATTACGTTGTCCACGGACTTTTAAAATGTGGTTTCGAGAAAAACGCGTTTAAAGTTTTTTGTATTGAAAAATTCTAATAACACGTCAGTAAGCAAGTTTTTTTTAATATACTTACACAGAGTCATCAATTCCAGGTCCATAAAGTACAGAACTGTCAGCTGCATAATCCAAAGCATCTTGTTGCTTCTGCCTTCGTAGAATTCTGCCTTCCTTATAGTTTCACTTGCAGCTTTACACATTTTACACATTTAACTAATGCAGAAATTGCTGAAAACACTAGTACAAAATCTAGAATTCTGTACTGTTAATTTTGCTTCGATTTGCTTCAAATTTGGACACAATAATCTTGAAAGGATGTACATTCAGATAAGCCAATAAAAAAAAGTGCAAAAAAAAAAATTAAATAGTATACCCCCCCCTTAAGTAAGTAAATTAACGATAACGGCTAACACGGCCTTAAGCTGAGGGTCGCAATTATTGTTAAGTGGTTAAATTAACAATAATAATTAACCCGGAAAAAAGCCGCAGGTTGCAATTGGCGCCCAACGTGGGGCATGCGAGTCTAAAAAAAGATCAGATTCTACGTCTATAGAAATTGTCCCTGTAAAATGAATGCAAATAAGCAAAAACTGATTGCGGCATTTTTTAGTGGAGATAAAAACTTCAAAAGAGTGTACTTACCACCGCCGACAAGTCAAAAGTATGTTCCCACTAACATGGATGATTTCGAGACTGCATTAGCCGAATTGAGAATCGAAAGTCAAAAACAGTGTCTCGAGCGTCTCAATCAAATGCATCAAAAAAGTAAGAGACAATAAATACAGAGCGTCGAAACGGTGACCGCGAAATTGAAATTCGAACACTTAAAAGTGAATTTTAACTTTGTGTGAACAATAAAAGTGAAGAAAAAACTTTTTCTTTGTGTACGAAAAACATTTTAGAGTGTAAACTCATCGGAACTTGTGAAAAATTCATGAAATCGCGTGAAAACAATAAACTTTCAGTTGTTGAATCGGGAAGTGAAAGAATGACAATTTTTTCATATACGTGAGTGAGACTGAAAACCTTCAAAATGAGTAAAACTGGCCTCAGATCGTCGCGGAACATGAAGAAATCCGGCGACGAAAATAATAGCGAGCAGGGAGACTTGGACCGCACCATAAGGCCCGTCACCCCCGACTATATGGAGGATGCACGCAGCAATCCCTCCTATGTTGTCAACTCGAGCGCTGAGTAGGTGTACGCACTAACTAACCAGAGACTCGAGGAAATAGAAAAGCGGGTACAGCGAATGATTGCTGAGGAGCGAAGGTATAAGGAACAGCAGGAGGCGGAGCGTGACACAATATGCCAGCAACAATTAACTTCATTGGAAGGAAGTGTCAATCGGGCATTAAAAGCAACGAATCTAATGACCCAAACTCTCGATGAGAGGGAGGCCCGCATGCAGGCCCAGATCAACAGACTCGAGACCGCCCAAACTCGTATGGCCGAGCGAATCACGGGAAGCCTGAACACACGTGGATCGGAGAACGAGCCATTGGTCAAACCAAATATAAAATACGTACTATCTGAGTTCAATGGTGATGGATATCCCATGCGGTACCTACGACAAATGAAACAATATTGGGAGTTGGTACGCTCACGACAATGTGACGCAGAATACCTGTTCGAGAAATCGCTGACGGGACCGCCCAGCGACTGGGGGCAGGTCGATAGAAGGATGTCACAGATCTCGATAGTTTTTCTACGAAATTCTGCCAGCGTTATTGGAATAAATATATTCAACATAAAGTCCGCAAGCAGCTTGAATTCAGGTACTTCCAACTGTCCAAAGACCAATCGCGCGCGGAATATGCAAAGCGCAAGTTCGCGAATATGAGCGAGCTTACACTGGCCTTAGACACTGAAGAGATTATCCGAAAATTAGATCGTCACTACAGTGACGAGATTAAATACGCTATCGTAGGCAGAGGCATTGGAAATAGCGAACAATTGATCGAGCTCCTGGAAGAATTCGACCGTATCGCCGAATCCCAGCAGCCAGCACACCAGACAAAATAACGAAAATGCGACCACGGGAATGTCGCAACCATCTACAAACAACGCAAGCAAAAATACGAGAAGCACGAGTGCAAAACCGAACATGAGTTCTGGGGGGCAGCGTACACCATACGAAGGGCCTTCATGGAAACGGCAGCCTCCATACAAGGTGCAGAACATGGAGTTGGATACCCCAAAGGATCTCGAAAACACAAATTATTCAGTAGAAGAATACGACGATTACGTTGAAGATTCGGGAAACGCGCTGGAGCCGCGACAATAAAAAATACACAAGTAGGCGAAAAAATTTACGTGGCTACAGAAATAACGTATTTCGCCAATGTACTCACGAACACACGTGAGGAGTTAACTGAAGAAACGACTGAAAATCTGAAAATAAACAGATCCAAATGCTACGCTGGCAATATACAGATTGCCGGCATTGTGACGAAAGCGCTGATAGACACAAGTGCCGAAATCACACGCATATCGGAAGAGTTTCTCAATAACAATAAAGAGAGATTTGACCGATATCCATGCCTACATTTAGCAGGTGTCGCAGTAGCGGGACCCCTGGGGGGCAAGGCCGTGCGCCTTACACGGTAGATATATGCAGATGTGCAATTACCGAACACAATAGTACAACTGGCATTCTTAATTGTGCCATGACTCTCTCGCACGTGCGTCATAGGAATCGACGTGCTAGATGAGCATACGACAAATATCGACTTGGATACGAAGACTCTAACCTTCCCATACCTACAGGGACATCCTGCTATTAGAACCTTACAGGATGAAAGAGACCAGCAGCAAGGTGGAGATTTAAGTATATGCACACTAGATTCCTCCAACATTGACGACCCAGAGACCAATGGGGAGCTAGAGGAGGAGAAATACATAAAAATTTCCCTCCCGCTAGACGTCACACGGAGCGAAATAAGAGAGAAAACTCAAGAAAGTCCAGGACTGACCGCGAAAGAGAGAGAAGAACTCGGTGAAATACTTTGGAAACATCGAAGAGTATTTCGCCGTGAACCAGGCCTACTAACAAACTACCAACACATATTACAAATACGAGAAGAAAAGCCCTTCATGGGAAGAAGCTATCCAATCAGAGGTCAAACAGCCCGTACATTAATCCGGTACCGTGGTGCCCGTCGTAAAAATGGATGAAACGATAAGACTCTGCTTGGACGCTCGAAGATTAAACGAAATATTAATCGAAGATTGGGAGTGTCCCGAGCCAGCAGAAATCTTATTTCAAAAATGCAAAGGAATAAACATCATGTCAAACCTCGAGATGACTAGTAGTTTCTGGCAAATCCCTTTACACCTAGACTCACGGAAATACACGGATTTCCAGTACCGCGGCCGTAGCTATGAATTTCGAGTCGTGCCGTTTGGACTCAAGACGAGCACGGCTGCTCTCGTGCGCAGACTCGATCATGCCTCACGAGGACTCGGCGATCAAATCATTTCTTTTGTAGACGATACACTTATAACGTCAAAATCAATTGAAATGCATTCAGAACATCTCGACGAGATCTTGAGTCGATTAAATAAAAATAATCTGACACTAAAACTGACTAAATCACATGTCTTTAAGACAGAAACAAAGTTCCTAGGGTTTATATTGACTACAGAAGGTTTAAAGCCCGATCCGGAGAAAATTAAAAATATACAAGATTTTCCAGCCGCGAAGAATGTGAAGCAATTGCGAGGTTTTCTAGGACTCATAAATTTTTATTCAAATTTTAGTAAAGACCATGCGGCCGAAACGGTACCCTCCTCAATTTAATAAAAAAGGGAGCTTCGTGGAGGTGGGATGAAGAGGCGCAGAAAAGTTTTGAAAAAATAAAGGGACTGTTTGGAACCTCGATCATGTTGTACTTTCCAGATCCGAAGAAGGGATATTATCTCGAGACCGACGCGAACAATTATGCGCTCGGTGCGGTATTATATCAACTCAACGATCACGAAGAAAAAGAAATTATAACCTTGGCAAGTAGGATGTTGAAAGGACCAGAGCTGACGTATTTTACTACTGAGAAAGAACTGCTCGCGGTGGTCTGGGCCCTGCAAAAATTTCGCACGTACCTACATGGCGCAGAAATCACGATTCGAACCGATCACCTGACATAATCCTTCCTCAAGACATGCAAGTTCGTCAATGCGAGATTGACATGGTGAATTTTGGCCATACAAGATCACAAGATCAAAATCGAACACTTGCCCGGTAAGGAGAATATCATGGCGGATGTGCTGAGCCGCATACACGATAGCGACACGTATAAAAACAATCATGGAAAAACCCGTGTGGTCATCAACGCACTATCGCACCAATGGACTCAGGAGATCGAACGAGAGATAAGAAGCCTACCGGAAAACCAACGAGAAGATAGAAAAATCCAACAGCTAGTTCGTGAAGTAACAAAGGACGCGAATGAAAATGTAACGCGCTTTAAAATCATGAACGGCACGCTCTATCACTACGACGGCTTCACGTACCGCATCTGTACTCCGCGAGACCTGATAGAAAAAATAATATGGGAGTGTCACGTGTCCTACGGACACCCAGGAGCGGAAAAAACTTATGAAACAATCCGTGAATCCTTTTACGCACCGAAAATGACAAAAATGACCCGACAGATTCTCGCAGCCTGTGACTCATGCCAGTGCAACAAGCTCTCAACGCAGGCATCGCAAGCGCTGCAAGAGCCTGTACTCACAAGCGAACCTCTAGAAATCATATCCATAGATTTTTTCGGATCACTGACCAAAACAAAATATGGTTATGAACATCACCTAGTAATGATCGATGCTTTCTCGAAATACACGGAATTGTATCCAGTCAGAAAAGCAACAGGCGACATTACGATAAAAAAATTAGATGAATTCATCGAGAATATCGTGTGACCCCGAAAAGTACTCTCTGACAGAGGTACTCAATTTATCAGTCATAAATGGCGACAAGCATTAGAGGAGAGGGGGATACAAATTATCCTAACATCGATTCGCCACCCACAAGCAAATATGGTGGAGCAAGTAAATCGAGAATTGGCTCGACAAACGTCCTGCTCGACATTAGTTGAAACCGAGGTTAAAACGCAGCGAATACACAACTCGATCGTATACGTCGCAGATAATAGTCATCCATCCGAGTGCTATGCGCGCTGGTAATGCTTGATATCTGGACTCTTCTCGAGTCCAGATCATTCACTGTGTATTTCTATGAAATTTTGTACTCACCGACATTCATTTTATAGGTTTTTCTCCAAAGTTGCATGAAAATGTTTAGAGTTGTACAATTATTTATTCTGCATCGTGAGAGGGTATCTATGCGAAGCCGTGTACAAATAAAAATTATTGAAGCTAAAATTAATTTCATGGTATTTTATTGAACTTCATTTCCAAATAACATAATTACATGAAAATAAATTGATCGCGCGCGGAGTGCGCGTATGAGGCTCTAGTATATATTTGCAACAGATCCTGTTTGCCCCTGCGCGTTAGTTATACCTTAAGAATTCGATTGAATGGGTATGTTTTTAACTATATTCGCGCTGGCGAATTCTGGCGAATTGGAGCTTGACTTAAAATCTAGCGGATTAAAATGAATTGGCCGACACTGAAATTAATTCGTGTTGACACATTCAAATGAATAAAGTCGCCTAAAAAATCTTCGCTGGATTCAGACGAATAGGCTATTTGAAGACTATATTACTCTACACGAATTTACGAATTTAACAAAAAAACTAAAAAGTAAAGTCTCAAAATACCTTTAAAAAGAAGTCAAAAACTTCGGAGAAAGCTCACTATTTTGGAATTTGTCAACATTTTTAAAAACATTAAAATGTGTTTACTGTATTAAATAGAAATTTCACAAAAAAAAACAAAATGTGAATCTGACGCTAATTTCAGGGTACCATTTGCTTGCAACAAAAATTAGTCTTGGTTAGTGATGGGCGCTGCTCGGTATTTCACAGTCATGACCAATCCTGACCGGTCATGACGGTAAATGTTGGTAAAACGCGGTCAGACCCAAATATTTCCACCATAAAAGTTTTTTTTTTAGTGGAAAGCGGTTTAGTTGTTAGGATATACCCTATTCTAAACTTGTACAAAAAGTTTTTCGATTCTGAATGTTCCAGTTATTCTCAAAGTAATAAAAATTCCAAAAAGCTGAGCATAGCAGACGATACTTTTGACAGTTTCGCGCGAGTTTCGAGGAGAATTTGAAAATGACACTTTATAAATTTACGAATTACATTGAAAATCTGTTGCATTTACTAAGTAATATTTTAAAAATAATATTTAGTAGTGTGCTTAGTTATTGTGTATAAAATTTCAATGAATATGACTCTTAAACATTCAATTAAGTACTGTGTATCGTATAGGTTATATTCCCTGATTGAAATACTGTTTTTTTGTCTTCAAATAAAATAAAATTGATATGTAGTTAATATCAATTTATATTTATGAGTAATTTGTGTAAATAATGTATTATTTGTTATTATTTGTGAGTGGAGAAATTCAATAAGGCAATTATTATAATTAAAAATAAGAACAATAAAGTGAAATAAAATTGAATTATTTGAATGGGGTTTAAAGAGAAAGAATTGTTTGAAACATTTTTTAAAATCATTTTTCTGGGAATTACGAAAATTTTTGTAACAGCTCTCAACTTTACACGAATTTTTCTTCAAAAAATCGAAACTTCAGTAAGCTTTTTGTTTATGCAATGGTACTGAATTAGTCGAGCAATTCTTTCTGCATTAATTATTATAATATTCTTTTGAAACTGTTCGTGTCAAATAAAATTTCTTAATAACATGCAAACTTCCTTTATTTCTCTTTATATGTAGAAGGAGAAAAATATATAAAAAAAATCGTCAAAATGTGAGAGTTTTTACACAAATTTTCCTAATTCCCGAGAAAAATAACGTTAAAAAATGTTTTAAACAATTCTTTTGCTTGAAAACCCATTCAAAGAATGAAATTTTATTTCACTTCCATTGTTCCCATTTTTGATTATAATAATTGCCGTATTGAATTTCTTCACATATAATTAATAACAAATAATGAATTATTTACAAAAATTACTCATAAATCTAAATTCATAATAATTAGATATCAATTACATTTTATTTAAAGCCAAAAAAACTGTATTTTTATCTATTGAATATAACCTATACGATACACAGTACTTAACTGAATGTTTAAGAGTCATATTCATTGAAATGTTATACAAAATAACTAAGCACACTACTAACTATTATTTTTAAAATATTACTCAGTAAATGCAACAGATTTTCAATGTAATTCGTAAATTTATAAAGTGTAATTTTCAAATTCTTCTCGAATCTCGCGCGAAACTGTCAAAAGTGTCGTCTGCTATGCTCAGCTTTTTGGAATTTTTATTACTTTGAGAAAAACTGGAACATTTAGAACCGAAAAACTTGTTGTGCAAGTTTAGCATAGGGTATGTCCTAACAACCAAACCACTGTTGTCTATAAAAAAACTTTCCTGTTGAAGATATTTGGGTCTGACCGCGTTTTACCAACTTTTACCGTTATGACCGGACATTACCGGTCAGGTCAGGTCGAGCAGTGCCCATCATTAGGCTTGGTAGTGTGAATGGTACCACTACAAAAGGTATGGTTTCCCTTTTGGACTTGGGGTACGAAACTTCACCTGCTGTCAATTGTTTTTACAGTTTTGCGGCCAAAACATTATGCGATAGTTTCGTACCCCAACTCCGAGCGATATGGAACCCCATATTAAAATCAGGCGCAACAAAATTTATTCCAGAATTTTTACTGTGTTAATTAAAAGACTTCAATGTCAGAATTATCTAACTATATTTCATTTTAATTGTTTCTTTAAAGAAACAATTGTTCAGCTATCAAGCACGAAATACGTATCATCATTCGAGAAGAATAATTATATTCTGAAATATCATAACTCAGGGTGGCCGCTGGACCGGGAAACCAGGAGATGATCGGAGTTTTTTGAGAGCGGGAAATGACATTGAATTTGTTTTTTGACCGTTATTTTCACAAGTTTTTTGTAGAAAAATTTATCAAATCACTTGAAATATCACAAACTTCATATCACAAGATATATAATGAAATTTAAAATAAGTTTGATTTCAACTTTTCCAATCATGAATATAGTATACAATGTGGAATTCTAAAGTCTTCTACGATCAAAAATTTCCATTTTCCATCTCCATTTTAAAGGGTACATTTTCAATTAAAAGAATGTTAAAATGCATTTTTGAAGACTTACGCAATACAAGATTAATATCATTTTAAACTGAAATTTTTTTCGAGCAAAAATGTTTTAAGTTGGTCAACTGTAAATATAAATTAAATAATGATGTTAAAACTTAAACTGTAGATCGTGTATTCGCAATTGAACAGTAATTGATTGATTTTATAGGTAGATTCTGAATATGATAAAATTAAACAATGTACAGATTTTTTCGTTAAAAATTGAACTGAAGGGCACACTGCATACGGGCGTATGTGCCAAATTTCGGAAATGCGTTTTATTTGCCTAAAATAATTTGTATAACCTAACTCATATTTCTGTCATCTCATTTTTTGCGTGTTCATTTCACTACTAAACAGACCTAAGTAATAGCTTGAAAGAACTGTTTTGTTTTTTCATTAATTGAAAAAATAAAAAAGTTATGCAATTCTTTGGGTGTCCATATTTTCATTTTTGGGGCCGCACCACACTACTGATGAGCGGTTTTATCGGATGGGATAGCTTCTTCTAGAATGCTCTTTTTGCAGTCTGATAGAGTTAAGTAATAAATCGAAAGCACTTTTTTTTCTAAATTCAAAAATAAAACAGTTACGCAACTTTTTAGATGTCAAAATTTGAGTTTTTTGGGATATGCCGATATTAGACAAGGGATTTCTCGCACATGGTAATTTTTTAAGCTTTCGTTTCGCGATTCAATGGAGCTGAACAATAACTCCAAAGAACTTTCTTTTTTTTCAATTCAAAAATTAAAAAGTTATTCCACTCTCTTTGTATAAAAATCAGAGTTTTTGGGTACACGCCGTTCCTTTGACAAAGGTTTCTTCGGAGATGGTTGCTTCTTCCAAGATGTTCGTTTCACGGTTCGATAAAGCCCAGCAGTACCTCGAACCGTTATCGCGTTTATTTGTTTAAAATTAATTCCATGAAAGTTATACAGTTTTTTGCTTCTCCTGTAAAATTCGGGGTTTGGCACTTACGCTCGTATGCAGTGTGACCCTTCAACTGTTTCAATTCGGAAGCCTTAGTAGTTAATCAAATGTAAACTTCCGATTGAAACTTTATAAACTATGTGTTGTTTCAGTCTAAAATATAACGTTTTTCACGAGTTCAATTTGAAAATTTTTAATTAAGAAAAAGAACAATTTTTCAGTGTTGTCAGCAATGTTTGACTGTTCATTTTAAATAAACAATTAAAAATGAAATATTCAAAACTAAACAATTTGAAACTGAATTGTTTTAAATAGAAAGCCTTGAATCGTTAAAAATTCGGAGAGCTAAACTTAAACTTTGAACGTGAGAATGTTAATTTTAATTGTTCTAATTGGAATAATTTTATTTGCAAGTGAAAATGTTGAATATTTATATGTAAATAACAAATAAAAATGTATTCATTTAGACAATTTTGAGTAAGTTGAGAAGATATTTAGAAGTTTTTGAATAAAATTGTTAAGCTTTTAAGGATTTTGGAAGGTTTTAAGAGAATACAGATATTGTCTTAAGATTCGTGGGAAAAATTTTGAATTTTTTTTATTTTGGAAAATTGTTTTTAACAGAATATTTAAGAATATTTTAAAAAGGACGCAAATTTTGATGAATAAATAAAAATTGAACAGTTGTAAATTTGAAAGAAATTGATTTTTTAGTAAAAAAATATATTTTTAAGAGAATATATTTTAAAACATTTCAAAACAAATTTTATAAAAATAATATATGTAGATGGTAAAAAATTGACATACTTCAGACCAAAAGTAGATTTAGATGTTAAAAATCCTTTATTTCTGCGAACGTTTCGAAAACATGAGTCGTTTTCCTCTTCAGGACGTAGATTAAATTTCAAAGTTCGTCAATTCATCTTAGTATTATTATAAAATCCTCTTCCTCGTCTTATCGCTTGTAGATCTTCATTTTTTCATCAGATTTTGTTTAATTATTTTAAAAACTTAAATTTGTTTAAAAAACTTCTAAATTTGTACTTTTTAAGATTTTAATAATTAAGTTGACTTAGTTGAAGAGTCGGAGACTCCCCAACTTTTCTGCTCCATCCACAAAAGTTGGATGTTAAGAAAAGTTAAGATGTGTTCAATTTAAAACGTGTTCAAGTTAAAAAAAAATTGTAATTTTTCAATTTTTAAGGTTTCTAACTTAAAATTGCGTACAATAATATAATTTTGAAAATTTATAAATTTCTTGATTCATTCTTCAATTTAGAGCATTGAAAATAATATAGTACATTTATAATTAATATAAATTTTGATTCGATAAAACGATTACTTTAGACAAATAATTTGTTAAGAACAAGAAAAATCTGCCTCAGCCCGGATTTGAACCAGGAATATGAATTTCGCAAAGAGTGGAAATAGACGCCTAAATTTTCCTGTTTAAAAATAATATTTTTATAGTTTATGCTTGACTTTGAAAACTTTATGAATATTTTATACTTGTTGAATAATGATTATACCATGACATGCAGAACGCAGTTTGTAAATATAAAAACAAGGTTTCTATTTAAACATTTATTAATCATGTTTATAAGATTCGTGATTAATATATTTATATAATTTATAATAAACATTCAAAGCGATTAAATAACTTCAAAATTATTATTAACCTCCCCCTTGAGAGTGTATGGGAAGGGGAATAATTGGATGCTCCCCCTCCTAAAGCCCTTCTCTGGATCCGCGCCCGACTTACACAGGAATAAAATTATTGATATTTTACGATTTTTTATTTGTTTGAAAAAAATTATATCTTAAAATAAAAGTGTTACAGAGTGGAAACAGAACTTCGGGGACAGAGTTTTGAACATAATTAAGTGCCTTAAGAACTCAAATATTTGTTTATATCCACAATTTTCATATTCGTGAACCTAAAGCATAAATCATTCGCAAAATTCTTTTATCATTTTTTATTTGAGGATATATTAAAGAGTAGAAATTTGAGTTATATTTTAATTTCTCATTTCTGAAAAAAAGCAAATAAAATTTTGAAACTTTACTAAAAACTACTTTGATGTAAGTACTTTATTCTAGTATCATTTTTTAAAAATGCTATGAAATTATATAAATGGGTAAAACGGCCAGAACATAAATTTCACAACTTTTTGGCAACGACCCTTAAACGTTTCTATTTCATTTCAAATTTGTGACGTTTTGGATTGACATAAAACCACATAATTTGTTAAGTGTTCAGTTTTAAATTACTGTGAATTTTATTAAACTTTTTATGTTTGAAAACATTTCATTTTTAACGTTTTAATTTTAGAAATTTCAACTCCAAGAACTTTCAGTTGTGAATTATAGAATTCTGAATATATAATTTGCAGATACTGTCCAATTTGTAAAGCCTTGAAATTAACATTATTTGACTCGAAAATATTCCAATTTTTTAATTCTGGATCTAGACTGGGAGGAGGGGGCAAGAAATGAATGGACATTTTGTTAGATTTGACTAATGAGTTTGATTTGTAGCAGAATATGTCGTTTTTGAGTCAAGTATTTTATCAAATATTATTTGTGTCAAAGTATTGTAAAAAAACAATGCTAAAAATGCCAATTTGAAAATCTCAACTGTCTCTGTATGATACGAAAGAGGTGTAAAACAATAGCAAACAAAAACTAAAAACATTGAAAAAACCAACCATTAGAAACGCAGAAGCTCAGAGTGCAGCCAATGTAATTTATTATTCTTGATTTTAATGTAATCGATTTTTCAAGCATGTTCGAATCTGTGTTTTAAGCAAATTGATTACGTCGCATACTTGTACAGTGATTCGAAATCAATGCTTGGAAAGAGCGAGCAACGGTTGCGGGAACGCGTTTCTCTTCTGCCTTGATTGGTGTCAATCTTCTCAATCTTGGGACGAAAGTACCACGCAGTTGCCGCATGCTGTATGATGTTGAATCATACAAGTATGACCGATGCGTCGTCTTTGTGCAACAAGCAACCAAACAACCATCAAGCGCAAATAAGATGGCTCTTAATCGCGAGTGGTAATCATCGTTATTATCGTCATTGTTGTTGTAGCGGTCGACAATGATGGTCAAGCGCCACACGATACGATTCACTATCAACACAGATTATACATAGACTACAATGTTTTAATAAGAATCTGCGCGGGTTGGTCTGTGTTATGTTGTATTTGTCTCTCCCATTTAAGAAAAAATGAGATTTATTATATAAGAACAATTTTAAATCAAGGAACTCATTACAAATGTAGTTACGAGATTTTGTATTGTTCATAACATGTACATAATATGCATATAATTCCCTGTTTGCCTGTTTGGATACGGCCTTGGTTTTGTAAGAGTTTTTCTTTGAAAATCTGATAAATCTTTAGTTTCAAAGGAAGAGATGCAAAAGAAAGAGTTTCAATTTCTTTCAGCCAATCAGCCAAACTGTGGATTCAAAATCAAGTACATAGTTAATTAATGTTAGCCTAGGGGCGACAACGACCTAAATCCGCCACTACAGCCAATTTTCTTCTTTTCAGAATACCTTCGCAGTCATCCTCTACTAATCGTACAACAATTTCCGTAACGTAAAGAGATAGAGAGAAAGAAAACAACATCAATCTAGCTCTAGCTCTAGACTAGATAGTTCCATTGTTGGTTCAAGTGTAAGACTTTAATGATTTATTAGTCATAGCAGTGGCGCAGAAGAAAGGGTCTGGACAGAGGAGGATGGAAGGGAAAAAGCGGAAGACAAGAGAAATCAGTGGCACGCAGCAGGTACCACAGAATTCCAGAAACAAGTCAACAACCGGCCGGCTTTTGCGGCCATTGTTCCTTGAATACGCATTCATCGTTGCAGCACAGGTTCCACTTTGCCAAGTTTTTTTTCTCACTATACACAGAATCTCTCTTTTCCCAGAGTCTGTCATCTTTCTTCTTCGTAAGTGAAAATCATGCCCTATGCCTATTGGTACACATGCACTTGCGTTTCCGTGACTGCTATGCATTCTATGCAGAACTTCGTTGAAAACTGGTAATACATCTTCGTCAGGATACAAGCACACAATATGTCAGTAATGTTGGACATTGGTTAAATATTGCAATACTTACCTTTCACATGCAATACCGTAGAAGACGGACACTAAATCGTTAAACGTTGAAATTGTTACTCCTCACAATTATCCCACATAGCAATTTTCTCAAACAAAACCTGGTCTTTTCTTATGAATTATTATTCAAAATCAAATATAAAATTCTACAGTTTGGTTATTTTTCTATAAACTGTATGAAAATTAAAAAAAGAAAAGTTTCAAAGCATTTTTGCACCATTCTAGAGCTACACAATACCACTTTTTCCAAGCATTGATTTCGAATCAATACAGCGTAATTAATTAGCCTTAAAAATGTTCTTATGATTTATTGAAGAAATTAATTAAATTGTATGAAATTAATTATTGTAACGCTGCGCCGGGGGGGGGGGCTGATCTTTATAGATACTTTAAGGGGACTGAAAACTCGAAAATGAAACTGATGACGCTTGTCTTGACGCGTTATCTTTAAACATTCCTAAATGCTTTTAAATTCCCTCTAAAAATTATAATATTGCAGTTCAACTAAATATAAATATTTTAGTGTTTCAAGCAGGAGAAAATTTAATATATATTTATATATTATATATATTTATATATATATATATATATATATATATATATATAATTAAAAAAAAAAGTTAAACAACCACCGCAGGGTACCACTAAGAGCAACTGCCATCTAAAGAAAATGTCAATAGCCCCCAGTAGAACCGCGGTAAAATACACCTATGGCCACGTCTCACATCCGCAAGATGGGTGGTCACAGGGCACGACGAAATCACAACGACAGGCCGGCGAAACCCTCGTGTGTCTTGAGGACACGAAGCGACCCAAGGATGACAGCTTTCTGCATCCATCTCGCAAATGCCTTGGCATATTTTTGGCACGCGGGTATGGCTTTAAGGTTACGAACCAGTGATAATTTAGCACCTCCGAGAGCACCTATCACAAGGACAATTACTCATACCGAATATTTTGGGAACAGTCGTTGCAGCTCTCCTTTAAGGTCTTGATATCTCTCCTCTTTTTCTTTCTCCTTTGCAGTGATGTTGTATTTGGACGGAGACGAGAATTCGATCACGAATATAGTTCGTTTCTCGAAGTCTTGGAGAACAATGTCAGGCCTCGAGTGCGTAACGGAGACTGCTGCCCGAAAATCGTAGTTCTAGAAAATCTGGCACTTCTCGTTTCGGACAATTGACTCTATATCCCTTGGAGCGTTCGGCAGGGGCAGGGTCGCGACCAACAACGTAAGAGCGACAAAGGTGGTAATAAAGTACTCTTAGGGCCGCATTATGTCCATAGATATACGTTGTTCCTGCGTGGGTCGGACACCCCGATAGTATGTGTTCCAGGTACTCAGCGTGTGCATGACACGCTCTACAACTATCACTGGGAACTTCTTGACATAAAATGCGGGCGCGGTATGCTAAGGTGGAGATTACACCGTCCTGGCATGCGAAAATAAAGCCCTCTGTAGCAAAATTAAGCCCTGATGATTTGAGGAAAGCAAAAGTTGGCTCCTTCGACAAGGACTGTTTTTCTACATTTCTGTGAACGTTTCCATGCATATGCTTGTCGAGTAGCTCTTGGTGAAATTTTCTAACCTCTGCTTTCTTTACGTCGACTTTTAGGCGCGAAGCATCTAGATGGAGTAATGCACTTTCCTCACTTCTAATGTTGAAATTCAGGCCAAGGGTCTCGGCAGCTTGCTCCGCGGCTTTGTAAGGGAAAACAATTCGGTTATGAAGACATTGGAGATTCAGAAGTCCGCGTTCGCCTTGACGGCGTGAAATGTATAATCGCGGAACTGACGAATTGATATGCAAGCTTTTATGCATATGCATGATCTTACGCGTGGTGACATCAAGGGCCTTTAGCTCGTTCTTCGTCCATTGAACCACCCCAAACGAGTAGAGTAGAACCGGGACGGCAAGCATGTTAGTCGCAGATACCTTGTTCAACGCCAACAGATTGGAAGACCAAATCTGTCGAAAAAGATGCTTGTATCTGCTTCGGAGAGACTCCTTCACTGATGTTACATCCTGAATGCGGCTTTGAGGCACGCCCAGGTATGCATAGGTCTCTCCAGTGTTAAGATGTTTAATAACACTTACATCCACAAACTCAGGGTCCTTGGGAACGCCAGTAATCTTTCCTTTCTTCAAATGAATTTTGGCACACTTGCCCAAACCAAAGTGCATCTCAATCTCTCCTGTGTAGTTCTTGACGATATTTATAGCAGTTTGAAGTTTGATTTTACCAGCGGCATAAATCTTTAGGTCATCCATATAAAATACATGAGTGACCTTATGCTCACGCTGATTAGTGTCGCCACAGGGGTATCCAGGAGAATTTCATAGTCCGAGAGATAAGTGTGATGCAAAAAAGCAAAGGGCTCATACTATCCCCTTGAAAGACGCCCCTCTGGAAGGTGACCTTGTTCGTCGTCAGACGATGATTCCTAGATGAGATGGTAAATCTAGTTTTCCAAAGAGGCGTCAATCTCTCTATGCATCTCACTATGTGTGGATGTACCTTCAAGCTTTCCAACAGACAGATGATAAGTCTATGAGCGGTTGAATCGAAAGCTTTCCGGTATTGAATCCAGGCCATTGACAGGACGCGCTGATGGGCGGCAGCGTCTTTACAGACACACTTGTCAATCAGCAGGTTCTCTCGACAGCCTGCTACACCTTTTTTCGAGCCTCGTTGTTCGTACATCTCTCGCCATACAGGCTCAATTCTTTGAACGATCCTGTTGTTTAGGAAAGCTGCAAAGATCTTATACAGTGTGTTTAAACAAGTTATTGGCCTGTAATTCTCTGGTCTGGACAAGTTGCCTTTTTTCGGTAGGAGTATAGTGCGTCCTAACACCAGCCACTGCGGAATGGGCGTCTTCGACTTTAAATATGAGGTGAATATGCGGGCCAAATGTTGGAGTATAGAAGTAAACTTCTTCCACCAAAAGTTCTTAATACAATCTGGTCCAGCACCGGAAAAGTTCTTCGTGCCTCTAAGTGCTTTTTTCACCTCTTCGGCAGTGATATATATATATATATATATATATATATAACTCCTATTTTTCAAATTTAAAATAATTCATTGTCAAGAAATTGAGGGGGGCTTCATGAGATTTCAAGAATTTTTTCAAGTTTTTTGCAATGCTTTCCACTGAATTTTACAATAATATTTTAATTAATTTTTTTTTCAAAAATTTGCTTACGAATAAATAAATGACTTCACAGTATTTCAAGATTTTTTTACATATCCGAAGGTTTTTCCAAAGAATTTTAAAGCACTCAATATTTTTTTATCGGTCTAACTTAAAACAGAAGCATTTGTAATTGGACCCTAGTCAGAGGGACCTTTGTCTAAAACAAAATTCAGTCCTTGCTTGAACGCCGCACGGAGTCAGTCGATTTTCAAAAACAGGAAGGAAATCAAATATAAAATTTTACAGTTTGGTTATTTTTCTATAAACTGTGTTTTCTGTATAAAGACACATTCATAAAAGATTTATAATCGCCCAACTGAAGTGTAGCTTGGAAAGTGGAATATACAAGAGACCGAAGCCGTTTTTAAAAAGATGAGTTTTTATAACTCTCCACCATTGGACAAATCACTGCTTAATTCGGACATGATTTCGACTCGCAAAACCAATTTCGCGCATACAGGTGGTAGTTCGGTGTGCAATCTAAACATGAATAATACAAACAATAAAGTAGCCTCGGAATGGACTGAAACTTTGATTGATGAAAAGCATACACACGGTAAATGTAAAAGTCGAGTTTCAGGCGATGAATGGAGACTGGGTGTTTGGAATGCTGGAGGAGTAAATGATCTTAAAGTAAGAGAACTACGAGAAACTATGCACGTAAGAAAACTAGATATTCTATGTGTACCTGAGACGAAGAAAGAGGGTTGCGAAAGTAGAAACACAGAAAATGGGGTGTTGAAAGGCGGTTTCGAAATATGGTCTGGAGTAGATAGTGAATCACATGCTAGTCAAGGGGTCGGTTTAATTATGAATGAAAAGGCAAAACACTATCTCAAAGATCACAGATATGTATCGCCGAGACTGCTCTGGGTTAGAATGAAGGTAGAAATTAGAAGATTATTTATCATGGCGTGCTACGCCCCAGTTGATAGTGACCCGAAAGAAGTCAAAGACGCCTTCTATGACACTTTAAATGATACAGTAAGTATTTGCGATCAAGGTGAAAGAATAATTCTGCTAGGAGATATGAACGGATGGGTCGGTGTTTAACGTCAGGACACAGATACAGAAAGGGTGCTAGGTAAATTTGGAGATCCAACAAGAAAAAATTATAACGGGGAAAAATTAGATAGCTTATGCTTGGAAAAGGGCCTATTTATTACAAATACTTGGTTTAGATATAAAATGATCCACATGTAAATCTGGCGTAAAGGAAATAGCCACAGTATAATTGACTTTGTTATTGCAGATGAAAGACTAAGAGAACTAGTAAAAGATACAAGAGTCATGAGGGGTTCCGAATGCAATACTGATCATTACCTTTTAGTCTCCAAAATAAATTTAGGGCGGGTTTGAGGAAGAAAGAGAACAAAAAATTGGCAAACGCGAATAAAGATTGAAAATTTACAGAAACCGGAAGTCCGAATAGACTTTCAAAATAAGTTAAACGAACGTATAGATTAGACAGTTTGGAAGGGGTTATTAAACAATGAAGATATAGAGAGCGCGTGGACTTCGCTACGGGATATCATCGTTAAAACTGCGACCGAAGTATGTGGTACGGCGGTTGTAGGAAGAAAATCTGGTGATGCATGCTGGAATGATAAAATTGAGGCAGCCCAAAAAGAAAAGAAAGAAGCGCACAATAAAACGCTGAACACGACAGGTCTTAGCGATGAGGAGAGAAATAGACTCAAAAATGATTACAGACACAAAAATTGGAAAGTTAAACAACTAGTCAATGAGAGTAAAGAGACACTCAGAACAGAAGAAGAGAACAAAATACAAAACTACTTTCAAGGAATTATGAAACAATTGAACCGCTGGCGATCAAAAGGGGATACGCTTCTCCAAGACTTCGAGAAACGAACTATATTCGTGATCGCACAGAAAAAACTTAGGGTAAATAGTGTTGCAGGTAATTTCGTATTTTTACCTGTTCGTATTGGTAAAACACAAATATTACCCTCGATGGGTCTTGAAAATTGGAAAGCCACTAGCTTTGAATCGCTTCATAAAGGCTGTTTTGCCGAATCGATAGAATTGTCAAAAGTTCAATATGACATTTACAAGGCCTTCAGGGTAAACAATGAGAACTACTCCCGAACGTAGGTAAGCGCAGAATAATACCCTAAATGTGCGGGTAAAGTTTACCCACATGGGGTAATTTGTGTTGCAGTTAATCTTTACCCCGAATTCCGGGTAAAGTTTACACTTAGTTTTTTCTGTGCGAATTCTCGGCTCCATCCGAATACAACATCACTGCAAAGGAGAAAGAAAAAGAGGAGAGGTATCAAGGCCTTAAAAGAGAGCTGCAACGACTGTACCCAAAATATTCGGTGCGAGTAATTGTCCTTGTGATAGTCTTGATCGGGGGCAATTTAAGTCAAAACCAAGTCGAAGAATTTTTACTCGGGTCGTTCATAAATCTCTTGACGCGTTTTCCTTTTGTTTATATCGTTGTATCCTTTTTTACTTCAAAAAAATTTCATTCTCATCTTTATTTAAACAAAGAAAAAACGCGTCACGAGAATCATGAACGGCCCCCAAGTATAAAGGTTATGTAGGGTATAAATCTATGTAAGAGTAGGTTACTTTTTAACCTTTGTAAGCTTTTGAACACAACATCTAAAACAATATTTAACAAAACTGAACCCAGTTTAATGGGAATGTTACGAATGACAAATGTCTGAGGTCTAATTTCTTTGATTAACAAAATGTAAACAAAAGTTATATGCCAGGATACAGATGTGTAAAGGAAAATGTTTTATGCCTAAGAAATGTGTGATGAAGAATATCACGTGAATTTTACATTGATCTAAAATCTTTCCCTTCTCCTACGCATCCCTCACTTACGCTCACCTATAAATTCCTTGATCCCCGCCCCGGTAGTTTAACGCGGCTGGAACCGAACGAGTTAGGCTTACTCCGAAAAGAATTTTGCCTAATATAATGGCATAATAATAGTAAAGTCAGAAGTTCATGTGTGATATTTCACAATTATGTATTGACGAATGTGATTTTGTCTATTACTTTTTTACCAAAGACAATTAAAGTTGTTTCAATGAGAGCTGTGAAAAAGCAGTTACTTTATACATACTGTGCCAAAATGTCCTTGATGTATTTATGATTTATCATGCTTTCCTAGAACTACTTTTTTTTTTTCGAACATGTTCTCGAGTGAACCCGGTTTTTCATCATAGCCACGACTAAGTCAAGTGACTAATGAGATAAGGATGTTATAAGTTAATTGAATACAATGTTTGAAATCTTCTGCGATGATGTTGTAGGCACAAAATTAAGAGCATCGTGTAGTTTGAAGTTCGTCTTTTACCGCTATTATTATTACACAGCGGCCGCAAGCGTTAAAGGTGAGAACCAGGGCCGTCTTTAGGGTTGCCGGGGCTCCGGGCCGGTTTATATGTGGGGGCCCTTTAGCGGACTCAAGAAACGATATTCCTCGCTGGCCTTTATGTAAAGGCGGCCCTGGTGAGAACAGTCGTCCCTGGATGCTTTCTTAGAGCTATCATCTGTCATTTCACAGGTTTTTAGTCGCTTACATCCTGATGGTATCCTACAATCTCCTACATTTCCAAGATGTTTCGTGCATCTTGCGTGCTTATTGCCTGTAGCCGAAATCACAACAGGATGAATAGACGCATGTTTCACATTCCTCCATATTGTACTTACTTAATGTATAGCTCGCTATACTTATGGATCTTCGTTTTATAGGTTGCTTGCAAATTTCAGGTCAGTGGACAAACAATGTCGACGATGTAAACTCTTTCACATTTTTTTTCTCGCGTCACGATGTCGGTTCTTTTGGTTCGGAAGTAATGTTCCGTTTGGATAGTAACATCCACTGGAATGTATCTACAGAGAGGTAACCATTCTGTTAAGGTTCCTAGGTTTAGGGCCAGTTGTTGATATATGATGCCCGCCACATCATTATTTATGTCTGTGCACCGGTCAACCACGTCTTGATGTAACACGTGTTTGCGATAATTTTTGGTGCTGACAACCCAGTCCTAAATCGCAATGATGAATCCTTCCGTTTCTGGATATAGGACGCCCTTTCTCAGCAAAATATTGGATGCCTCACTATCCACTTCATATTGATCTAACGTTTTGAAGAGCTTGCTGTGAATGGATTTTTCTCACCATTGCGTTTCTGATTCCTCTATGGTTTCTGCCCAATATTCAAGGCCTCCTCTGAGGACAAATTGAATAGCGTGTGATCAAGATCCACTTTACAGATGATGTTAGTTAGGATAGTTAGGTGGATAGTTCTGTTTCATCTTTCAAGGTCGGTATTCGACCATTTCATGAGCCCAGAGGAGTACGTGAGGACAGGGATGGCTTAGGTGTTGATTGCCCCCTATCCTGTTTGCCGAGTTAAGAGAACTCTTCCGAATCAATCGGAGCTTTGCAGTGAAGGCAGCCGTTAGGCTTTCCTTAACTAGTGTATACTGAATACCCTTAGATTCGAGAATACCCAGGTATTTACATTACTCGCCCTCAGTCAGTGCCTCGATGTCATTCTCGAAATCGTCCTCTAGCTCTGCGGTCCCTAATTCTCTTCTGCTTAAATGCACTGTTCTGCATTTATCTAGTCCAAACTCCATGTGGATATCATTGGAAAACTGCTTTGTGACACCAATCATTTGCTGCAGTTTCTTGTCCGAACTAGTGTATAGCTTCAGGTCAGCAATGCAAAGAAGATGGGTCACTTGGTGACCATCCTCATTAGCATACATTAAGAAACTATCAGACATGTTATTTAGTGTTTTGTTCAAGGCGTTCAATGCTGAACAGAAACACAGTGCTCTAAAGGAGTCTCCTTAAAAGATTTCTGTCCTAATGCGTATCTATCTAATTATCCTTGTTTTGTCCATGATGAAAATACTTGATTCTTGTACCCCAAAGCATCATCGCACGACTTAGAAAGTCGATGATGCGTAGGCAGGTTTTGTATATTTTTAGGACTTCGAGCAAATAGTCATGTGGTATGGAAGAAAACGCTTGATTGTAGTCGATGTATGCCATGTGCCAGTTTCTTTTATGTTTACGAGCTTGCGTCATGTCAAAAGCGTCTATGGTGACTAGATCTTTACTGCCCCGCGAGTTTTTACAAGTGAGAATATACCTTATCTGCAATGATGGCTCTAAGGCATTTATAAATTGTTGGAAGACAGGCTATCGGTCTGAATTCAGATGGATTTTGAGCGTCTGGTTTTCATAGCAACATATACGTAGTACCTACGAGCATAAAGCTCATCAGGTACTTGTACCAGAAGTTGTGCACCATGTCTAGACCTGGAGCTTTCCAGTTATTTGCCCTTTTCGAATCCGTTGAAAGATCTGAAGCTGTGATGGTAGACAGCTCCATTTCAGAGTTATTGCTTGTCCTTGCTTTCCCTAGTAAGAACCACGCAATGTCCAAAATTGCTTCGGTCAGTTTTTCCCTAAACACCCGACCAGTAGTTAGTCATGTCTTCCAACTGAGGGTCTTCGGTGTTTTGCTAGATATTTTGCTTAACACTCAGCTCAAGGTAGAACCTTCTTTCATTTGCCAGAAAAGTGCGATTGTGCTGCCTTCTTGTACAAATTTTTCCTTAACGACGTAGTCTAGCAGAAAGAACATTAATTTTCTGCTGTTGGAAGTCTATAATCTCAGACAATATTGCTGATGTCAATGTCCCGATGTACCTAGGGTGGATGATTTTATTAACATGGTTTATCAGCTTTCTGGTTCTGTATCCTTTCTTATATTGAGTCAATCGACCCAATTTGCACCTGACTTTGCTGGCATCCATATCCAACCTGGTCTGCCAGATATTGAGCGTTTTTGGTCTGCTAGATTCTGCTAATTTATTCTTGTAGCTAGCTTTGGCTACTTGAGTAAGAAGAGTCGATGATGTTCCTTCCTCATACTTTGCGCACCTTGCTCTGCCAAAAAATAAAGGCGCATAACATTTCTGTTCATATGGTATATCCATTTACATCGCCTTCTTCGTTGATAAACTTCTGCTCCTGCCTCTAGTTGTATCAGGCCATCTGATTCTGGAGGATGTGGTGGTGCTGGAACATCATCAGTTACAGCATGAACATCAAATCCCGCTGCTTGGTCGTGTGACGCGGTTTCCTCTAACTGATGTTCATTGGCGTCGTTTCTCCACGCTAAACCTACCTGTTGTTTCATCTCCATTGTTCGGTTTTCTGAGATGTGTTGATTAGTCTGATGTCCTTCACGTTAGCGATAAAATCTCAGTAGTGCGACTTTTTTTTATATGAGAATACTTTGCAGCAAAGTTCGTCCTAAAATTGTATCCTTTTTCTCTTTTGGTTTCAAATTTCGCACTTTCATAGTAGAAACGCACTATGTCCCCTTTCATTGTGGTATCCCACTTGGTGCTCTCCAACGGTATTACTGTTGAGGTAGTTGGCTGCAAATAGCTCACGGTAGTCAAAGCATCCTTAGCAGGCACAGTTGATATTCCACTGCTTACCGCTTGTCGCAGATGTTCTTGCCCGACGATCCTTGGGAAGCGACAATAGGTTCAAAATCTTCAATAGACACTCCATGATAATTTATGGGTCTTGGTGTTCCCCTTAGTCCCTTTCCTTATCGTTCTCTGCCTTTCTAACATGGGAAACCCTGTCAGTGGCAATGCTTCCGCCAATATAGCTGTCGAAGTTATGAGGGGAAAGCTCAAGCCCTACCGTGGCTATTAAGCAGCCACTGTTTAATCCCACTGGTCCCACTGGGAGCACTGCCATCTATGAAAATGGCACTGGCTCCCAGTAGAACCGCGGCAAATCATACCTATGGCCACGTCTTACGACTATATAGTTCTAAAAAATCATCCAGAGGCGATTAATGTCAGCTCCAACGCTCTTGGTTGCTGTGTAAGGACAACCGCGGTGTAAAGAACGAACTCCAAACTACACCTTACGCTCGAGCGGCTCGAGTCCTGAAACAGCGGGAAGTCTTGAGATTATTTAGATTTTAGAACACCATCTGCATCTACAGGTTTTCGATATATATATATATATATGTATATAATTTAAAAAAAAGTTAAACAACCACCGCAGGGTACCACTAAGAGCAACTGCCATCTAAAAAGAAAATGTCAATAGCCCCCAGCAGAACCGCGGTAAAATACACCTATGGCCACGTCTCACATCCGTGAGATGGGTGGTCACAGAGAACGACGAAATCACAACGACAGGCCGGCGAAACCCTCGTGTGTCTTGAGGACACGAAGCGACCCAAGGATGACAGCTTTCTGCATCCATCTCGCAAGTGCCTTGGCATATTTTTGACAAGCGGGTATGACTTTAAGGTTACGAACCAGTGATAATTTAGCACCTCCGAGAGCACCTATCACAAGGACAATTACTCGTACCGAATATTTTGGGTACAGTCGTTGCAGCTCTCTTTTAAGGTCTTGATACCTCTCCTCTTTTTCTGTCTCCTTTGCAGTGACGCTGTATTCGGACGGAGCCGAGAATTCGATCCTGAATATCGTTCGTTTCTCGAAGTCTTGGAGAACAATGTCAGACCTTGAGTGCGCAACGGAGACTGCTGCCCGAAAATCGTAGTTCCAGAAAATCTGGCACTTCTCGTTTCGGACAATTGACTCTATATCCCTTGGAGCGTTCGGCAGGGAAGGGTCGCGACCAACACCGTAAGAGCGACAAAGGTGGTAATAAAGTACTCTTGGGGCCGCATTATGTCTATAGATATACGTTGTTCCTGCGTGGGTCGGACACCCCGATAGTATGTGTTCTAGGTGCTCAGCGTGTGCATGACACGCTCTGCACCTATCACTGGGAACTTTTTGACATAAAATGCGGGCGCGGTATGCTAAGATGGAGAGAATAGCGTCCTGGCATGCGAAAATAAAGCCCTCTGTACCTGAATTGAGCCCTGATGACTTGAGGAAAGCAAAAGTTTGCTCCTTTGACAAGGACTGTTTTTCTACATTTCTGTGAAAGTTTCCGTGTATATGCTTGTCGAGTAGCTCTTGATGAAATTTTCTAACCTTTGCTTTCTTTACTTCGGCTTTTAGACGTGAAGCATCTAGATGGAGTAATGCACATTCCTCCCTTCTGATGTTGAAATTCAGCCCAAGGGTCTCGGCAGCTTGCTCCGCGGCTTTGTAAAGGAACGCTCCTTCGCCAATCATCTCGTGGTCTCTGACCATCTTTAGGAGAGGATCTCTGCCATTCGCAACGATGTCAGCTGTACTTAAAACAATTCGGTTATGAAGACATTGGAGATTCAGAAGTCCTCGTCCACGTTGACGGAGTGAAATGTATAATTGCGGAACTGACGAATTGATATGCAAGCTTTTATGCATATGCATGATGTTACGCGTGGTGACATCAAGGGCCTTAAGCTCGTTCTTCGTCCATTGAACCACCCCAAACGAGTAAAGTAGAACCCGGACGGCAAGCATGTTAGTCGCAGATACCTTGTTCAACGCCGACAGATTGGAAGACCAAATCTGTCGAAGAAGATGCTTGTATCTGCTTCGGAGAGACTCCTTCACTGATGTTACGTCCAGAATGCGGCTTTGAGGCATGCCCAGGTATGTATAGGTCTCTCCAGTGTTAAGATGTCTAATAACACTTATATCCACAAGCTCAGGGTCCTTGGGAACGCCAGTAATCTTTCCTTTCTTCAAATGAATTTTGGCACACTTGTCCAAACCAAAGTCCATCCCAATCTCTCCTGTGTAGTTCTTGACGATATTTATAGCAGTTTGAAGTTTGCTTTTACCAGCAGCATAGATCTTCAGGTCATCCATATAAAATACATGAGTGACCTTATGCTCACGCTGATTAGTGTCGCCACAGAGGTATCCAGGAGAATTTCGTAGTGCGAGAGATAGAAGCAGAAGTGTGATGCAAAGAAGCAAAGGGCTCATACTATCCCCTTGAAAGACGCCCCTCTGGAAGGTGACCTTGTTCGTCGTCAGAGGATGATTCCTAGATGAGATGGTAAATCTAGTTTTCCAAAGAAGCATCAATCTCCCTATGCATCTCACTATGTGTGGATGTACCTTCAAGCTTTCTAACAGACAGATGATAAGTCTATGAGAGGTTGAATCGAAAGCTTTCCGGTAGTCAATCCAGGCCATTGACAGGACGTGCTGATGGGCGGCAGCGTCTTTACAGACACACCTGTCAATTAGCAGGTTCTCTCGACAGCCTGCTACACCTTTTTTCGAGCCACGTTGTTCGTACATCTCTCGCCATACAGGCTCAATTCGTCGAACAATCCTGTTGTTAAGGACAGCTGTAAAGATCTTATACCGTGTGTTTAAACAAGTTATTGGCCTGTAATTCTCTGGTCTGGACAAGTTGCCTTTTTTCGGTAGAAGTATGGTGCGTCCTAACACCAGCCACTGCGGAATGGGCGTCTCCGATTTTAAATATGAGGTGAATATGCGGGCCAAATGTTGGTGTATAGAAGTAAACTTCTTCCACCAAAAGTTCTTGATACAATCTGGTCCAGCACCGGAAAAGTTCTTCGTGCCTCTAAGTGCTTTTTTTCACCTCTTCGGCAGTGACTGATGGGCACTCCTCCTCAGATTTTATGTGGCTGTCGCAAAACTCCTTGAAGCGGATGATATTGTCAGTATCTTCTTTCAACTCTAGTGTTTTCGGGATCTTGTACACCTCTCTCCAAAAAGTCTCTACCTCCTTGGGCTTGGGTGGATTTTTTACAAAAACAGGGGGATCACTGAAGAGGCGTGATGGGTCAGCAAGAAACTGTTGATTCTCCCTGTTCCATCTCTCCCTCTTCTGTATCCTCCTCCTTGCGTCAGATAACAGCCTTATTTTGTCAACAATATGCTGCTTGATTTCAGCAGCTTTGACTTGTTTAGTGCGTGATTCAAGGTCCTTAGTTCTTGGGCGAACTTTCGAACCCTTTCCGTGAACGGTCTACCAGATGTTATGTAGTCGATCACACATTGAACACGGGACGCATTCTGTCTTGCCCATCCAATTTTCTTGTTCAGTTGATGCAAGCGTCGTCTGGTCTTCTGATCCATCGTCGGTTTCAGCCTTCGATTTGAATCAGCCAAAGCTCTCACAGCACCATAAACTGAGCAATTGATGGTCCAGAGGTCGGACTCTTGCGAGATATCTCCACGTAGGGAGGCATCCATTTCAGCCAGATCTTGGGGCTTAAGAGGAGCTTGCATGTTGATGTTCCTCCTTGTACTAAAATTGTGATCATCTTCCAGAAGGTGCCTGCTTTCTGCGGTTGGTCTTAATGTCGTTTCATCTTCGTCTGCAGCTTGTTCAAGCAGCAGTTAAGAAAGCGCTCTGCGTACATATCCATTTTTCCGGAGGTAGTCGGCTTGATTTCGCAAAGACTGATGCGAAACATGCTGAAGCTCTGGCTGTTTCTGTCACCACAGAGTATGCATACGTGCCATAAAGCCTCCGCGAACAAGGATAATGCTGGCATCGTAGCAGTCCAGCACGTCATTCTTAAGTTGATCCGTCCACGCAATGTGGGCGTTTTGCCGGTTCGTCGTCGTGTTTGCATCTAAATTATTTTCAGCACCCCGAAGTCTAGGACGATCGGCATTGTTTGCCGACCCATTGTCGGGTGCTCTGCGCGTTCGGTCGTTTTGAACCGCATCACAGTGGGCCAGGATCGCACTTTTTTGGCCAAATGTCAAGGTTTGAACTTGAATCAATTCAATAATATATTTTCGACTTTCAGACGCCTTGCAGTATCTGTATTTGGAGTTTCTTATCAATCAGATGCCCTGGGTTTCGTTCAGAAATAGTCAAAGTGGAGAAATGGAACTCGATTTTCTATACTTGGTGACTAAAAAGAAGGAATATAATTTTATGATATTTATCGAAAATCAATCGGTTTTTGATTTTTTTAAATACATTTTGGATCAGTATATTCATCTAAACTCATCTAAAATTTTTAAAATCACATGTTTTATTCACAAAATACTTGATTTTTCCCCGTATCGACTGCTGCCGAAACTTCTTTCCCCGGCATTCCCCTTCACTTTCAAAAAAGTAAGGTACCAGCGGGTTCCTTGGGATGTCTATTTTGACGCAAGGGTGCTCACTTTTGCTCGAATTCATATCCTGCTGAAGAAACAACGAATATCTGCGAGCTCACGCATGAAGTCGTCCACGCGTAACAGCGCACGGCGCTACAAATTCTCACGTACACTAGAGTCCCGCTATACTGGCTGTTTCGGGGGTACACTCAATGGCCTTAACACTATTTCGGGACTCTCCAAACCGTCCTTCTTATCCTTCTTGCTTGTGGCTTCTTATAGTGCCGAATCGTAAACATCGCAACTCCGCTGACCTTGCAAGCGCCTCTCTCTCGCAGGACTCTAGTGTGTAATATATATTTGGAATTTCATCTCTATGTCTACCGCTGGATTCTTCCAGTATCTTTTCGGAAATATATATTGAACGAAATCCGAATGGATAGATTCATCTTGTTTTTCTCCTCAAAAGATACTAGATTATCGTAATACCTTAAGTGTAATTTTTTTTAGAAACTGAAAGCTGCATGAAGCTTGCAGTTTCTTGCCATCCGCTTTTCGGCCTCATTTTCATTTAGTGATAAATGAATATTTATTGATTTATTCAATATGACAACATTCACGAAACGTGAGATTTTGGAAAAAATTCCAAACGATGAAGCAAGAGAGACTGGTGTTCAGTATATCTTGGATGAAGATAAATACAGAGCCTCTCGTAGGATTAAAGAAAGATTTGAAGCATATAATGCAGATTGGCTGAATTCGATTTTTCTCGTTCCTGAATTGAGATTGGAAACTCTTGACCGTAAGCCTCCGAAACGTGGTCGCCCAAGTGTTGATTTTGCGGAAATGTCGGATAGATCAAAACGGCAAGAGATAGTACAAATGAGTCAAAAATTTAAGAATGACTTCTATACTTACACCATTTAGGTGGATTAATAATCACACATAAAGGAAAAAACAAAACAAAAAATTGTTATCCACTTTTCGTGGATTTTGTGACTAGAAGTCGAAAAACACATCAAAATCTAGAACAATAAAATCTGAGGATACTCATATATAGTTTCTGCGGGTGCTGATTCCGAATCTGCCGTCAGAATTTTAAAAAACAAAATGGTAATTCCAATATGCCGGTCAAGTATTTGAAAAAATCGTTGAATTTACATGGAGCGTGGGATCCAGGGATTTTCGAGGGCACTGATTCCAAATCTGTCGTCAGAATTCCAAAAAACGAAATGACCGATTCGATACATAATGTTTTGAAATACTTGTCCTCCATACTCGATTCACCATTTTGTTTTTTTAAATTGTTGAATCCAGATTTGAAATCAGCACCCTCGAAAACCCCTAGATACTACTTTTTAAGTATATATAATAATTTTTTGAAATACTTATCCGCCATAATGGAACCGCCATTTTTTTTAAAACTTTGACGCCAGATTCGGAATCAGCGCCCTCGAAAACCCCTAGATACCACATTTGAAGCAGATTCAATAATATTTTGGAATGCTCGTCCGCCATATTGGATCCGCCATTATCATTTTGTAATTTTTGACATAAAATTTGAAATGGGCGTCCTCAAAAACCCCAGTATACCAAGTTTGAGATGAATTCGACGTAAAATCGAATTTTGGCCACTTTTTGTGGTTCCTGACCCACTGTGCGCATCTACAACATTTTGGTGGTTCGGTTGTTTCATTGTTGTTCCCTCGAGCAGATAGGGAAAGGGTTCGTCCATCCTTGTAGAGCCCCGCGTGCAAGGATAATGCTGATGCTCTGAGAGATCGCCCGGTATCCCAGAGTCACCATTAAAGACACCTCACTCAGGTGCCATGCAGCTTTCGGCACGGTTCTTACACCTCCGTTTAGGGGTTATTCCTTCGGGACCATCCCTGGACAACTGTCCGCGACTGCTTGTTAATTATTGTAACCATATTCAGCAGAAACCCTTGGTACAGGGACCCTCTATCCGCAACCCGATGACGCGTTCGGTGACTTTGTCATATATATATAATTTTAAAAAAAGGTTCAAACAACCACCGCAGGGTCCCACTGAGAGCAACTGCCATCTAAAAACTATATTGGGAAACATTTTTTATGAATTATGCTATTAAAACTTTTTTAAATATTATATGAAATACCATTTTATACATTACAGAACTTGGCGGGATTAAATGTATAAGCTAAATAGTTCATGAAAATTATTGGGTATAGGAGATGAATGGTATAATATGCATAGTTCCGCCAAGAGTCAGAATGTCTGAAAAGGCAATTTAAAATTTATTTCAAAATTTACCATATCGTACGTTATAAAAAAAGGTTTTTAATGTATTTTATTATGTATATTTCTTTCGAAATTACGTGGCCAAGTTTGATTTAAAAAATTCATGTTATTGTATAACCTGGCAGATTATTTCATGGCAGATGTTTTTGCTGGGATTATATTATTATAGAGAAAACCTTATACATAAAATGATTACAGCACAATATTTCTCAATATTTATAATACAGCATCTGTATTTTTACATATTAATTAACGATTTTTGTTCATCACTTTTTTCATAAATGGGTAGATCGTACCGAAATTATCCAATAGCAGTCGAAAAAATATTAAAATATTCAAACGTTTCCGTTGATTTTCACCGTTTACTGATTTTTTAGGTACTACCTTTTTCCATGGAAGAGCAATGCCCCGGTATATATGGTCAGTGGGACGTATTTTTATAATGCAGTTAGTATTTATTGTTAGTTCTGAGTTGAGACCGTCACGGCCCCTGACGCTTGGGTAATCCCGTTGCGTTCCCTTATGAGCCCAAGGGTGACCCCAAAGCCCTCTCCATACGGAGAGGACCGCAGCCACGCTGTTGGCTGATATCTCTGACTCACTGATGCAGTAATTGCCTGTGAGTGTTAGACGTTTCTTCGCAACCGCAGGGAAGTGACGAAGGATGTGAGTAGCTGTCTTATTATCCTTTTCGCACAGACGACAGAGGGGACTTTCTGCAAGCCCTATCTTATGTCTGTGATATCCGAGGTTCCCATGTCCTATTAACATTTCTGTTAGGACTTTAATTCAGTTCCTCCTGAGCTTGAGTATTTCCCTTGCTAGGTTAAAGGTAAGGTTGAGCCCAAGAATGTTTTGGCCTACCTGCAACCAGAGACCAAATTCCACTCATTTTGATGTTCCTCAGTCAGTCAAATGTTAATTTCTTTAGTGACTGACCTGCTGGAAATACATACAACTGGCTCAAGTCCAGTAAAATTTCTTCTTGCTGCTAGTTTGGCCAGCCTATCCGACATCTCATTGCCCTTGATACTGCTGTGTCCAGGGATCTATAGAAGAGTGACTTGGTTTTCCGTTGCTAACATATTTAGTACCTTAAAGTATTCCCATACTAATAGCGACGTGGTCGTTGTTCCATTCAAGGCCAATATATCAGTCCTGCTGTCTGAGCAGATACGGATGTTTCTTTTATTGTCATACTCTTTTGCCTTGTAGGCGCACTGGGGTATGACCACAATATCAGATTGTAGAACTGTGGCATAGGACCCCATCTCGATTGTGAAGCCGATTCCATTATTTCTACGATATACACCGGCTCCGGCATTCTCCTCGTTCTTGGAGCCATCTGTGAACCAGTTGTCTCCATCACTGGGCAGGTGTGCGTCGCCGTTAACCCATTCCTTCTTAGTTCATAGGCTAACTCGATCATTCTTGTCGAAGAGGTAGCGAGTGACCATTTCGTCTTTGGGCATTTTGAGGGTCGGCCTCCTCGCGATGTCGACTGGGATCTTCACTGCTGTCGAGATCCTTCTTTCATTTACCGAATTCAGCCTCCAGGCCGCCTTCGTAGTCACGGCCTTGATAGTAAGATGGAGGGGCTCCAAACCTATTAGTACCCCCAGTGCCATCGTTGGTTTCGACTTCGAGGCACAAGTGACGCCTCTCAAAATCAGTCCCCTGATCCTTTCCTGTCAAGACTTCACCGTGGACAGCTCGACCCTGCTCCACCAGACCACCGCCACATAGTTTAGCCTGTGTCGCTTTTCCCTATGGCTCTCCTACAGAGCCATATAGTCGCTACTAGCTTCTCGCACTTGCTTTCCAGGTGCTCGTTCCATAACAGCTTCTTATCCAGAATGACTCCTAGATAAGCTCTTTCAATAAGCTCAATAAGCTCTTTCTTTGATTTCCAGTTGTTGTCCTCCAAACTGCAATGTATTCGCGGTTCCCCACTTGTACCTTCTGGTGAAAACATCCGCGTATGTCTTACTCGGATTAACATATAGTCCAGTTTTCTTGCACCATAAATCCACTATCGTCAGTGCTCAATGCATTACTCCGGAGAGCGCATGCAGATGCTGGCCACGCACAGTAACCAGTATATCGTCTGCATAGCCTATGACGTGGTGGCCCTGACTCGAAAGTAGATAAAGCAGTTCATCCACTACTAGGCACCACAGCAAGGGGGATAAAACTCCACCCTGCGGACATCCTGAGTCAATGGTTCCACATAAAGTGGTATCACCCTTGGTCGTAGTTAGATTTCTGTTGACCAACATGTGGCACGCCCATTCCACGACTGCAATAGGCACACCATGTGTAATGATGGCCGTCCAGATCACCTCTCCAGAGTTGTTATTAAAGGCTCCTTTGATGTCCATAAAGGTTCCAATCACGAGGGCTTTCTCCTTCAGTTGACCTTCAATTAGGTTTACTACTTCGCTCAGGGCTATCTCCGTCGAGTGACCAGCCCTGTAGGCGTGTTGTTCCTTGTGAAGTGGCCTACTTGACAAGACCTTATCGCGGCTATATCTATCCACAAGTCTTTCCACTGTTTTTAGTAGGAAAGATGTTAGGCGATGGGACGGAAATCCATGGCTGAGGTATAACCGATCCTACCTGCTTTCGGAATAAAGACTACTCTCGTACCCCTCCATGCCGCCGTGACATGTCTCAACGTCAGACTAAACCTATCACGTCTCACTACCGACCCTATAATGATCTCTCCAGCCCTCTGTAAGCGGACTGTATATATGCTATCTGGGTCATGAGACTTGTAAGGACTGAAAGACCTTACCTACGCAGTTTATCCGCCTAAGCTCCCTTCTCGACGTTTGTGCAAATGTTGGTTCAGCTCCCTCGTTTTGTCTTATGTATTGCATCCCTGTATTCATCCTTCATCGTCGTGAATAAGGTCCATAGTTAAATAGTTAGTTGTAATGTAGGCGGGGGGCGTGAGGTCCCACCCCTGGCGCTCAAGCCATAAAGCCTATTATGCCATAACCGTGTTTATTCTCAAGGCAGTACTCCGAATCCGGCCATCCTTCGCCAAGTTTTTTTTGGATCTCGGTGGGTTTCGCTGTTATTAACGTTCTGAGATTATACCTCTCAGGTGCCAGGCATACCTATGGCACAGTAAATGACGTCCTCCGTTGTTGATCAGGCAATGTGATCCCCATCCACTCTGCCATTTGGCAGCCTCCCTAGCAGGCTAGGATGGATGGAGCGATCCCTCTGAGGTCATCAGGTAGATGCACAGATTCGAAGCACTGTCCTGGTATGTTATGTAAGTGTATGTGTGTGTGTACATTACTCGAAATCGGCCAGCGACCATCGAGCGTGGTGCCCCCTGTAGGAGCTCCCAAGCACAAGAAGAACGCTAACTCATTTTCGAGCCTTCTCAAAATCGGCTCCGGCCCCTAAGGCTAGGCCCCTCGACACGGAGCCTCATCTTGGTCGACAACAGCTTTTTCTGAGGGGACCTACAGATTAAAGTGGGTTCCGAAACACAGAAGCCCCGGTAGAAGTAGGGGAGAGTGCCCTTGTTTGGGACGGTCCTTGGTTGGGACAGCGGGGATAAATGTTATAGATTAAGCATTAAAAATCTGAAAAAATTATTTCAGTTTTCATTTATTATAAGGCATGTATGGCCAAAGTGAAAATTATTTTTGTTTAGCTTACCCCTAGATATGAACGAAAATCACAAAACAGCTATCAAAAGTAAAATGTTAGGGTATTTTTCCAGTGAATTTTTATTATCTTATCAAAATTTTTTGCAAAATAAAAAATATCTGCTTGTAGGGAATTTAATTAGTTTTATATAACCATTCATGTTTCTCAAAAATACTAACACTAACTATGTGTAAAAAATTATTTTCTATGCGCACGGAATATTCCTTGGTTGGGACACCTGCATGTTCCTTGGTTGGGACACTTCGCGCATGCTCATTATATTTGATTTTGTTTTCGCTTTCGATAACAGTAGAAAAAAATGCTGGAAAATAGCGTCGATGTTGTAAATAACGATTGTTTATTGAGAACAACATTGAGGCAAGCTGTTCAACTTTATAAAATAATGATTATAAAAATTTCACATAAGAATATTAACCTTTGTTGTGCACTGGGGGTAGGATATACCCCAAAGTATTTTCAAACGCGTTTTTCTAATCCGTACAATGCGAATCGGGACCTGTGCTGCCGTCTACATGTAGTCTAGGAATAACATTTCAAGATCCCATACATAGTTTAGCCCGTCGGGCTTTTGTCTGCTCTTGGCAGAGGTGAAAAGTTGACGTTCGGAAATTCTGGGGTGTGAAATACCCCATGTGCACAGTACGTGTAATTTCATAAATAATTTCAACTTTTATTTTGTCGTTTTTTTGGCCTATTAGTGCATAAATAGTGTGAATAATAGTGGAAGAGAGCTTGTTTTTTTCCTCTTTTGTGAATACATATATTTGTAATGTCTGTAGATGACTTATAATTTGAGATACCGCCCCATTCTAGAGCAGCTACATGTGGTGGACGAAGAATCCAACGGGTTCGATGACGTTGTAGATTGATATTTGCTCCTAAAATCTTGTAATTTTTTTTATATTTGTATAATTTCACATCATTTTGTGTGATAATGACTCAAAAATCTTCCAATGAAACGATTATTTTGAAAATAGACCCATATTTCTTATAATAATCAATACTTTCATTTTTGTTAAAATCGCGTCAATTCATATAGAAAAATAAATATTCTTTTTTCAACTCCGCCATAAACTAATATCTTTTCTTGAAAGCGTGGTACTTCAAGAAAATAATCCCGCAAAATTTATTCAAAAACATTAAAAATTGAAATTTTTATGCATTTTTCAGTGAAAAAGTCCATTTTTCGTTTTCTTTTTTCGTTAACATCATTTATAATTTGTGTACGTTACAAAATGTTAATGCCATCTATTAGGCCTTATCTTAAAAGCTTTAAGCAATGGCCAGCAATTTTGTTTGAGTCAAAATAACGAATTGTACCTCTGCAATAAACGTTTGAAGTGCCTGGGGTATGACATACCCCCTGTGCATAATACGTAATTTCGAAGAGGTGTGCACAACAAAGGTTTAGTTAACTTGGCAGAAGTCGTTTTTCTTTCAATGTATAACCTATAAAACATGCTATTGCGAATGCTATATCTTTAAATAAGTGAATCGAGTAATAATTGTTCATGGAATTATGTGATTTCCACTTAAAAATAATTGTTTTCGATTATCCGACATTTTGAAGATTTGTTAACATGTTCTAGATGGACAAAAAGTCCAATTTCAAAGTTTCATATATTTTATTCTTCAAATTTTTGTAAAATTAATAAATATATATGTATGTATACATATATATTACTTCTAGTTAATATCATTCTCTATATTTCAGAGTGAATAATGTCAGTTATATCAAGAACTGTTTTATTTGTTCAATATAAACTTTATGAAACTGACCAATTTTACACAGCTGTAATATATTGCTGCATTTACAGAAAAATCTTTTACATGACATATCTTGTTTCCCTTATACATTTCCTATATTTATTACTTCTTTCTGAATATTGTATCACTTTAGTTTAATCACTCATTCATAAATACACATTTTTTTGAAGTGTCCCAACCAAGGACCGACGTGTCCCAACCAAAGACCGAGTGCCCTTGGTTGGGACGTTTTCATCGATTTAAACAAATCATTCTCAAATCAACAATTTGTTTTCATATTTCATGTTATCTGTTTCTAAGTTATAGTTAAGCATCACTCTTATGTATAAGCATACAAAATTAATTATATTCATATATTTATTATTCTTATGAGCAAAAAACAAAAAACGTCCCAACCAAGGGCACTCTCCCCTAC
>CAKNXH010062560.1:0-26505 GCA_932178445.1 Andricus quercusramuli
CATTTGACATAAACATTTTCGTGAACAAAATTTATCTTTCGCGAAGATAAATTTTATCTTTCGCGAAGATAAATTTCATCTTTGAGTAGATAAACGTGCTGCAGCGATTTTATCCGATTTTAAGATAAAATTTATTCTTGGGATTTACTGTGAATGCAGTATGTAGAGATTATATAAAAATTGGCAAAATATTATTCCGGATTGAAATGCAATCCGAAAATACATGCGACAATATATTGTCGTAACTAAAAATATATAAAAATTAAAATGAAAAAAACTAAATGCTCGCACGTATTTTAGCGGACGTACTGGGTACGTCCCGTGGATGTCCTTATTTTTATAGTTTCGTAGGCTTCGCCGGAAACCATTCTGCTCTTTCAAATTTCAGAAAATGGGAGTTACCATATCTCTGAAATATAATACAGAATAATATACATAAAAATAATTCTGACTTTGAACAGAGGGCATTTTTGGATATAAATGTAATTGTGACTTGAATCCGTGAATTTCCGTACAGAATTATAATTTGAGTGAGCGAGAAGTGAGTTGCGCACGCATCATATGGACCAAGCACTAGCGGTGCAACCGGGAAGTACTACTTCGTGCAAAAACGAAGTACTTCGCGGGTGCAACGATCAACGAAGGGACCGACGCCATTTGCTTGAAAGGATTATCGGTATATATATTTCGTATTACTATCGTGTTCAATGGCTCATTTTAAAAAATTGAAATAGGTTTTCAACCCGGTTTACGTATTTTTTGATATCCGAAAAAACATGCGACAATTCTCAGTGAACGTAACTCAAGTATTCTTTGCATTTTGTGATATTCTGCTGCTGCTAGGATCAGTGAAATCTTCGAAATTATTATTTTGAGGTTAGGTGTTTGGATTAATTTCAACTTATATCGTCTTCATTTTTCCAACAGTGGGATAAGTAATAAGGTAAGATTCTTTTTTGCAGATGAACATTTTCCAATAAAATTTTCTGTTTTTAGTCTTAGAAAATTTACAATATAAATGCGAAGCTTTTGTGGTGAAAAAGGTTAAAGCCAACAACCGCTATCTCGACGAATTATCGAATTTTCCGGTGACGCTTACACATGTGCTTTCCTTGCGGTACGTACTTTTGATTCAATTAAAGTTGATTGTCCTCTCCAATTAGGAAACGTTTTTCGAAATTTATTTTCAAATTTGTGCAGAGAGTTTTATCATTTTTTGGAGCCATGAGATTTTTTCGGGAAGAAAATTTTTCGTAGCGATATCACGCATAAATAAGCCCAGCGTTCAGTTTTCATAAGGTGAAACATCACGCACGAATAAGCTGGGGAATACTCAGTAAATCACTGTCTCTCAATCGAGAGAGCATTTGCTTACATTTATAATACTGCAATCGTACAATTTTCGTTGTATCGCAGAAAATCTAGAATATTCTTACGGGATCAAAAAGATGTCAGGAGCCTGATACAGCGTGCCCGGACAAATAAGAATGTAAAAGGAAATGTCTGTAGCCTGGTGTAATGCACTCAGAGAATAGAACCTGGAAGAGAAATATCTGGAGCCTAGAATAACTTACCCAGGATTCGCACAAAATAATAAACATGTAAATAAAATTCAATGCAGATACGATCTTGAAGCCAGTGCGGCGAACCCAAAAGATCAGAACAAAAACTTTCTTTATATAGAGTGTCCGAGTGACCATTTAACGTTTAGTGAGTTAGAATTTAATGTATGGAGTAACACCGCTCTAGCGGGGGTCCATGCTGACCCAGAAAATACATAAAATTTTAAATAGCAATTGGCTTTAGCACGAGTCTATCAATTCTTATCTTTCAAATCGTTTGTTTGAGTCGTTTTACAGTAGTTGTGTTCAGAGTGTTGTTTATAGTTTTTCGAGTTCATTTGTGTCGCTGATGCTATTAATCCAGTGCCATTTTTGCCCTTGTTAAAGTCTAAATATTCTTACTTAAACTCATTAATATTTTCCACGCCTATGTGCCATTATCTGTATTTACATTTTCTAATTTAAAATCATTTATATTCCATTCCCCAATACTTTTTCCCTTGAGGTTTTTCAATTCGTGAATTGTTGGGGAGATTTTTTTTAAATAATGAATGGACCTTCATATTGGTCGTATAACTTACCTGCCTTTTTATCTGCTTTGTTAGACAGTTTGGGTACCCTTTTTAAAACCCTATCTCCTTTTCTAAATTCTACCGCTCTTCTTCTCAAATTGTAACTGTTAGCTTGTCTTTCGTTTGCTTTATCTGAATTTTGTTGAACCTCTTCTTTCATTATTTGCGTGGAATTTCCTCAGAAAATCTTTCATTGACGTAAGCGTTTTTAAAATCTTCGCAAAAATCCGCTAAACATCTCCAGGAATTTTTATTTATTTCGCACCAATATTTTGCATCTTCAATTAGTAGTGCGTCCAAATTTTATAAAATATCGCGGTCGTTCATTTTATACCCCCTTTTGAATCTCTTTAATTCTTTCAGAAAATTCGCGGGACTATCGTCTTTGTTATTGCGAAATTTGATTGGCCAATTACTCATGATTTGAAATGGCGTTTGGATCATGCCAAAAGGGAAAAATGTTGCTGGAATTGTTTGACTATTTGTATTATTTTCAGGTTCGTTATCAGTATCTGTATTATTTGTGTGGATTCTAGAATGCCTGTTTGACCTATTACTTGTTGTCGTGAGTCTACGTTGTTTGTTTTGGTTTGAAGTGTTTCTGTTCTGTTTGAACCTCTTCTTTTATTATTTGCAACTTTGTTAATCTATCTGTCCATTTGTCGACGCTTTGGAATTCTATCTCGCTATCCGGTTCTAAACTTTTTCTTAGGGACTGGAGTGGTTCTAATTCACGACCTAAGTTCAAGAATGCTGGGGTAAATTGGGTCGACGAGTTTTTGCTAGTATTTATTGCGAACTGCAAATCGTCTATGTGTTCGTCCCAGGTGGAATGATCGTTATCTAAATAGGTTTTAATTATTTGTTTAATTGCCCTATTGTATCTCTCGGTTGGGTTTGCTTGGGGGTAGTACTTTGGCGTTTTCTTGTGCCTGATACCGAATTTTTCTGTTAAATCTCTTAGAGTTTCGTTTACAAATTCCGTTCCATTATCGGTGTAAAGAATCCGCGGTGTTCCCCAACGCGAAACGACAGGTTTATGAAATTCTGACTCCATCGTTGTTCCGTTCGCTTTTTTAATCCGGATTATTTCGACCCATTTTGTAAATAAGTCTACAAACACTAGAATATATTGGTTTTTTCCCTTTTTGGAAATCGGCAATGGTTCCATGATATCAGCTGCTACTATGGTCCATGGTTCTTCATCGATTCTCTTCCCCATTAATCCTACTTTACTCTGGTTACCCGGTTTCTCTGTTTGACAAGTCTGGCAGTTTTTCACGTAATTGATAACGTCCGAATATACCCCTGGCCAGTAGTAATGTTCGGAAATTCTCGCGTAAGTTTTCTCTGAGCCTAAATGTCCTGCCTGGGTTTCGTCGTGATTTTCCCGTAAAACTTGACGTCTAAGTTTTTGGGGTACGACTAATTTCCAAGGGTTTGAGTCTGGTAATAAAGTGGATTTTAGTGGGTCGGTTCTGTAAAAATAGAGTTGCGAATCTCTGATTCGCGATTTTTCGTGTTCTTCTGGTCTTTTTGTAACTTGTCTGGATTTTGTAGAGTACCAGTCGTCTGTTTGGTCATTAACGTCCGCTTTTGGGTTTTCTACGCTGCAAGCTAACATGAAAGCTATATTTTTCATTGGTTCCCCTGACCTCGAGGGGGCATCAGGGACTAGGTTTGAACTACCTTCACGCCCATCTGGCTAATCGGCCAGTGGGGTTGTTTAGGTTATGGAGTCAGTTTAACGCTAAGTGTTCCGTGATTACTTTAAAGCTATATCCTTCTAAATATGGCCTAAATTTTCGTATGGCCCAAACTACTGGAAGGGTTGTGTGAAATCTGGGCAGGTTAAAATTGGTGCTGAAGTTAAAAGATCTTTAATTTTCTGGAAAGCCTCATCTTGTTATAATCCCCAATCCCATTTTCTATCTTTTTCCAGTAGTCTGTTCATCGGTTCTATTATTTCGGCAAAGTGTGGGATAAACTTTCTGTACCAACTTGCCATCCCTATTATGCGCTGTAATTGTTTAATATTTTTAGGTTTAGGGAATTCTAAAATTGGTTGAATTTTTCCGTCCTCTATTTGGAGTCCTTTATCGTTAACTTTGAAACCCAAGTATTTGATTTCTGAGCAGCCGAACTTACATTTGTCTGGACTGATCGTTACATTTGCTTCGTTTATTTTGTCTAATGCGTTATTTAAATATTTCAAATGATAATCAAAATTTTGTGTTACTATTACAATATAATCTAAATAACAGAAAGCGTTTGGCTGTAAATCTGGAGTGATGATTTTGTCCATCAGTCTCTGGAAAGTGGCTGGAGCATTGGTTAAACCAAATAGCATCCTTCTAAATTGATACATACCCTTTCCAGGGACTGTGAATGCTGTGGTTGGTTTTGAATTTTCTTATGAAGGTATATGTGAATAAGCTAATTTCAAATCAATTTTGGAGATAAATTTTGCCGATCTTAAAGTGTCCAGTATTTCTGTCATAAGTGGGATTGGGTAGAGGTCTTTTTTAGTAATATTATTAACCTTTCTAAAATCTAAACAGAATCTGTAATCTTTACGCGATTTTTTTTATCATCACTATAGGCTTTGACCAATCAGAGCAAGACGGTTCGATTATGTCTTGTTCTAATAATTTATCAACTGACTGATAAATTATTTCCTTAATTTTTGGGCTCACGAGATAATATCCCTGTTTTATAGGATCGTGGCCCTGCACATCAATTTTATGTTTCGTTAAATGGGTTGCCCTATGCTCTTTTCCCTGGTGTATTTTTATTTCATTTTCTAAAAGTTTTCCCAATTGGGATTGTTGGCTTTCGTTAAGCTCAACAATTCCTTCGCAGTACTCTGGCGAACCATAATTTTGTTCGTCTATTTTTACTAACCTATCCGAAATGTTATCTAAATCAATCGCTTTATTTTTAAAATTAATCCACTGATTTTTATTTTTGATTTCTGATATCTCATTCGCTTTTTGAGATTTCTTTCCTATTTTGTTTTGAACAGTAACTTTTTTATTTTTCCAAAGGTTACTATCACTATCCTTATATTTTTCTTCGTATTTTTTATTATAAAATATTCTTCCCGAATTATTTTTCTTATTATTCCTTTTCATTTTTGGTTTGCCTAATGTATACGAGTCTCCAGTGCTTGAGTCGTCGCTATTGTCGCGGGTGGGGATGCTCTCTGGGGGATGGAATTTATTGCTCTTTGGGATGCTCATTAGGTTTGGGATATTCTTCGTAGGATTTGTTACTGGAGTTTGGGCGTTTTTGGTTTTTTGGGGTTGGCTGGGATTGATAGCTAGTGGGGGGATTTCGTTATCTTTTAACGTCTGGCTATTTTTGTTGAGCTCTCTAGAACTTTTAAGGTTAATGCTACCTCCGAATTTCGATTTCCTATCTCAATTCCTATTTTCTTCTTTTTTGATCGATGGTTCGGTCCTAGTTTTTACTTTTTTATCTTCTTTATTCTTCTTTGTTGTAATTTCAGGTTTAATTTTGCTATTTACTTTCGGTAAAGCTGGTTTGTTTTCGATTATTGCGTTGGGGAGTGATTTTGGATAAGCTTCCATACGACAGTATGTTGGGGGTACGCCCTGGTAACCACCGGGTTTCCGAGTGATAATTTAAGGTCATCCGTAGGGCTTTTAGCATGTCCGTGGCTAAAATACCTACGGAGTTTAATTTTGGGACCAACCGGAACATTACATGTTTTGTGTATTTACCGACTTTAATTGGGATTACTGCTTGTCCAATTATGTCAACTGTTTCACCGTTCGCGACCATGAATTTTCGCGAGACAGGTTTAAAAATGGAAATTTTGGTTCTAATACCCGCCCCTCTAGTTTCACTGGTTATGTGCATAGTAAGGACATTCTCTTTTAAAGTTTCCCGTTAAACCACAATAATAACAATTTGAGTTATTTGTGTTTTCGTTCGTTTTCATATTTGTGTTCTGTTTTTTGTCTGTGTTGGAACTTGTTTTTTCTTGTTGATCCCTATTATTGTTGTAACATTGGTCAATTTATGGTTGGCATGGATCGCACGGAAAATGTAAGTAATCTAATTCGATTCACGTGATTTTATCCTAACTGCAAACTCTTCCATATAAAATTCTACTTTGGCACCCTGAAATTTAAATTGTCTCAAAAAGAGATTATTTTTGATTTTATGCTTAATAGATCTGTCCAAGAACACAGACTGGATTGAACGTTGGGAGGACATTAAATGTAGCCCTTACCTCCCTATTTTGAAAAATTACCCTTAATGAAACCTTGGGAATTAGGACAAGGTTACCGTTTGGATCAGTGTTCGTAACGATGCTTTTTAGGATACGCAAGTTTTGGAAGCGGAAGTAGTTAGCAGCTAAGAATTCTCTTGTTATGAAGTTTTCAGGAGATCTTGGTTCAACAGATGCCAAGAATTTAATGTAATTTATCGCGACCCCATTGATGTTCATATTTAAGTCCATAAACTAACCAATAGTTGATTAAAAAATCGTAGAAACGGTGGGTTCACTCAAGCGCGATGAGGAATTGCGAACGCTATTTCGCTAGACGTTCTCTTGGTTAATTCTTTCCTCTTGACTCTTAACAAATTACACGCGATGACCTGTAATCCCAATTCTAGAACATGTTCGCCCCCTTGAATATCCAGGAGTTCATTTTCTTTGAATTTATGTTTAGCTCTGTTCTCAAGTACATTTTATAATAAATCACGCGTCATTCTAATCCATCGAGGTGCCATGACAAAATTAGAAATCGACTTGATTTTCCTAGCTCCTAATTTTGAAATTTAGTAGTCAACGTGGGTTCAGTCCTCACGGAGGTGTTAAATTAAACTTTTTAAATGTCTGATTAAATTTTCACCCGATTGATCTTTTTATACCGATTTTGTTTGGTTATAATTGAACACTTCGGGCATCAGGTGGCCTAGTTTCCAAGTCTTAGCCTGGTTGAGAAGTCCGCCATGATTGCCAGGTGTCAAATTATAGTAACAAATTCGGCAAAGTTGATCGTACACAACTCCAGAATGAAGATCTGTTCACTTACTTCTCGCCTTAGGGAGCATTGATCTTCAATTTCCGGGTCTGATCCCAGTTGATAGAAGGGCTTTGCTCCGGCAAGTTGTAAGCGAACTGACGCCAATATGAAGTTGGGTAGGTCAGAATTTAATTTTTTTTTGGTAAAAGGAACCAACATGAGCAAAAAGAATGAATAATTTTTAATGAAAAAACCTTGTTTTAAACTCCTGGATAGTCCTGCCTAGATAAGAGAGTATTCCGGTAGTTGCATTCGCAAGCGTCGATTCGGTACGTTTCCAGCTAATCTGGGTAGAATATCGGAGAACTCCGTTCTCCAACTCAGTTGAATCGCAAGTGCCGTTCATTCGCGCCGTATCGAACGAGTGGTCCCCTGTATGCTTGGTCCCGCTTGTCTCCCTACTCCTGGGGTCTGGTTGCGCACGCGTTAATCGATTTTCCCGCTTGTCAGCTGACATATATTTTTTGACAAGAGTTTCGTGTTCCTGTCCTTATTTTTCTTATCGCTGTCGCTTTTCCTCTTATCGCACACAGTTGATGGCGAGACTTGTCGGTTTTCAGCTAGCCAGCTGACTTATATTTATTTTCTTCTATCAGCTGCTGCGGTGACGAGCTGAACCGTCTTATTGTTAAACGATTTTTTGTTTTTGTAACCGTAGTTTGCTTTTCCTTTGTTATTTTCTGAGTTATTTTCAGCTTTTTCTTTTGGGAATTCGATCATTGGGTTGCTTTAACCTTGATTGGAGCCTAATGACATTTGGTTGAACATAGGTAGCATTTGGTAATAAGGGTTGTAAGGGTACCTGAATCTATTGTTTGTTGTGAATCTGGGTAGGTCATTTGGTTAGAATCTAGGTGGAAATCTAGGTCTGAAGTTTTGTTGATATTGATTTGGAAAAGGTGGGAATGGAAATCCAAATGATGAAAATGGGGATCGATTTTTGTATGGATTTTTACCCTGGTTATTTTGACTTTGGTTTCCGTTTTGGTTATCCTTTTGGTTGTTTTTATTTTCTCTTCAATCTTTATCATACCCCGAATTATTTTTATCCCCGTTACCGTTATAACGCTTTTGTTCGTTTTTATCGTCAATTTTAGGTTCTGTAATCTGTAAAACTCAGTTTCCCATTCTTTTCCTAAGTCTTCTAATTCTTCAAAAGTTTCAAAATCATTCCTTTTTATGTACATTTTGTATTATATTCTAAAGTTCTCGTAAGTTCTACGCAATTCCCATTCGCGGCTTTTCCTAAGGTATAATTTTGTGAACAGTTTTCTAATTTCTGTCAAGTATGAGTGTATATCTTGTGTCATTTTTTTATTACAAAATTTGATTTTTCATCCAATTTCCTCAGAAAATCTTTCATCGATGTAAGCGTTTTTAAAATCTTCGAAAAAATCCGATAAACATCTCCAGGAATTTTTATTTATTTCGCACCAATCTTTTGCATCATCAATTAGTAGTGCTTCCAGATTTTCTAAAATATCGCGGTCGTTTATTTTATATCCCCTTTTGAATCTCTTTAATTCGTTCAGAAAATGCGCGGGACTATCGTCTTTGTTATTGCGAAATTTAATTGGCCAATTACTCATGATTTGAAATGGCGTTTGGATCATGCCAAAAGGGAAAAATTTTGCTGGAATTGTTTGACTATTTGTATTATTCAAATATACAAAACAATTGTAGATGCAGTAGATCCAAAACTGTTTTTCCTTTCTTCGACCGTTTTAAATTTCAAGAAGTATTTCAGCTGATTTCAGCAAATATGTTCGGTCTTACGGTCAATTATATTGCGTATTATTTTCAGGTTCGTTATCAGTATCTGTATTCTTTGTGTGGATTCTAGAATGTCTGTTTGACCTATTACTTGTTGTCGTGAGTCTACGTCGTTTGTTTTGGTTTGAAGTGTTTCGGTCCTGTAATGGTTCACTGTCACCTGAGCCTTGTAATTCCGAGTTATTATTTCTTACTTCATTATAATGGTTGATATTATTATTGGAGGTTAATCGAGGTTCTTCTGAATTTTTCCTTATATTAAGTTGAACGAATTGTCCGTTATGGGTTTCGTTTCTATTTTTCCTAGTATTTGGTACTATTATTGACTTTCTATGTTCGAAAGAACTATTTTCTGGCGGGTCCAGTCTAATTCCTAAATTATTTTCCCTTTTTCCCGTTTCTTTAAAAAATCTTTCTTTTTGTTTGTTCATGAATTCGTTGAACTCTATAGTTTCTAGAAGCTCGTCAGTTTCAAAGAGGAACTGTGTATTATTTTCCAAAAAGGAATCTCAATCAAAAGTTTCGTTGTTGGTTTGTGGGCGATTTTCTAATGTATTTCTATTTTCTATGTGAACGGTTTCGTTTGTTCCCTTTCTTATGTTATTCCTTGCTACAGACGTGCCTAGGGTGGGTAAGTTTTCATGATCCCAATAATATGTATTTTTAATTGGGTCAGAGCTTCTGTTTAGGGTTTGAGTTAGGTCATGGAGTAAGTGACGGTTATTGTGAGTTGGTTCAGTATATGTTGTCCGAGTCAATCTATCTTTTTCTGACCTATTTTTATTCATTGTGGTTTCCATGTTTTTTCTCGCGAACCCCCTACCGCGACCTATCGATTTATTTATTATTTCAGGGATAGCGCCTGTGTTTTTGGCTGGAGTTGGGACCATAATTTTGATTATTGGTCTCGTTGTGACCTCATCCGAATTAATATTTTAGATTTGAAGTGCAGCGGCACCTTCCAAATCTAGGTTATCGTGATCGTTTTCCATGACTGTAGGTTTCGGCATTGTGATTTTAATTTTTCCCCATCTCAATTTCATTTATTTTGGAATTGAGTTAGGATTTGTACGGAAAGGACGCCTTATATTTTCCTTCGATGAAGGTTTCTAATTTAAAATTTCAATTTCGTTCGAGAAATTTTAATTGAAATTTTAATTAGTTATGTAATGGTTAGAGAGTTTGAAAATATGTTTATTTTCGTCGTAGGGCATTTTGTTCTGGAGATACGACGCGTGACCTTGCGCATGACTCGCGAGGGTACGTGTTCCGTGTGGGGACTCGTTATCGTGCTGGGAAGTTTTGCCAAATCGTGCGATTGTAATATTTAGCGAAAATAAATTTTCTCAAATTTTTTGTTTGATCTTTCAATCCGCTCTAGTTTCCTTCTTTTTAAATTAGAATCTATTTTGATTTTTATTGCCATCAAGAGAAATTGCTATTTTAATTTCCATTTAATGTTTCCCTCGCGTAATTCGTTCAACCCCTTGATTGGGATACGCGAACACCTGCTGCAATATTCACATATACTAGTAAATGGCACAATTTGAAATTCATATTACATCAAATATCATATGACAGGCACTTTAAAATCATTTCACAAATATATCAGGTCATTGGCACATATAAATCATTTGCATAAATATATATAGAATCATGGGCACTTATCCATCATTGCATGTATAGATGAATCGTTTTCAAGGATAATAATCACAGGTACATATACATCATGAGCATATATAAATCATTTTAAATTTAGAAATCATTCCTAAAATGGGAAGGTATGTGGAATCAATAGCATGCAAACAGTGAATGGAGTCAAACATTTAATTTTTGAATTTAAAATTATGTCTCTTTCCTCGGTAGGTTTGAATTTTGAAATAGGAAATATGTGGGGTTTTTGGTCGGGCGCCAGGTGTTACGGAGGTAATTACGAGGAGGGAAATCGGGAAATTGGAGAGCCGAGTGTGAGGGTAGAGACATAATAAAAGGATCGGTAATTAACTTAAAAGATGTTTATTGCCACTTACAATCGGTGGACCACCTGTCTGTGGCAGGAGGCAGGCGGTCTAAGGTAGAGTGTGAGGATGATAGAGCGGCGAAGTGGCGGAGATCTGGTATGGAGGCGATCCTGCTTCCTGGAGTCCGAAGTAATCATTTCTTCCAGAGACATCCTTCCTATACCTGTTGTGCCGGGTCGGACACCAAACTAATTAACTTGTGTACCTCTAGTTGGGACATTATTTTTAGATGTTCTGCGTTGTCTCCTGCCCCATATCATTTCACGGCTGATACGTTGTGAATTAGATCAAAATTCAGCAATTTCGTTTTGATTCAAAAGCCACTCTGTCAGAACTTTTATTATTATCATAATTGCATTCCAGCAAATAGATATAAGTCCATATTGGAATAGCAATGCCGCAAGTATTTCCAATATGAAGCAAACAAAAGCCAAAAACGCTGTAAGCCAATTTGGCTTTTGATTGTGGCATTTTTTGCATACAATAATCACTTCTATGACAGCGGCACAGACCCATAATATAAACGCGCCTTGTGTGCCCCTTACAAATATATCGGCCATGATCACGGATATTAAATAAATTAAAACTTCAGTGAAGTACACAACCAACGGTAGATGAAAAATTATAAATTCTTCCAGAGACATGCTGACTACTTCTTCTGCCGGGTCAGACACCATACTACGTAACTTGTGTACCTCTGGTTGGGGCCACGATAATGAGCCCCCACCACTAGAAATGTGTTGCGTAAGAAATTTTCTTTTCAAATTTTTTCTTCAAACAATTCAGCGGTTGGGTGCAAGAACGACCTACTTGCATTTTCCGTAAGGTCGTAAGTCCAGTCCAGTCCAGTCTAGTCACGTGACTAAGCCACTCGCAAAATGAAACAATGCGATACGCGATGAGAGCCGAATGGAAATCCGAATCATCCGAATCCGAAATCCTAATTCGTCAAAAATAACAAAAAATGAAACTGGGTAGCTGCAGCAAAATTCGATTTGAAAACTCGAAAGTGTTTAGCGATATTCAAGAACTGAATTGATCATTTCTATGAATCACTACAATCTTTGCGAAATGTAAGTAAAGTTAATTTTCGAGAGTCATTGCGTACATTTCACTCAAAACACGAATCGTCCCGTGTGATTGACAGATGTAAACATTAATCAGCTGCCAAGGTATACGCGTGCCGAAAAATTACGTACACTGACTCGAAGCGTTACAAAATTTTTGAGAACAATCTGCTGAATGCATGATTTGGATGAAGCTTTTTATTCCCGTGTACCTTGAACTTCACTAGGAAATTCACAACAATTCTCTTATATTACTCCAGATAATGCTGGGAGGGTTCACTGAGTAAAAAAACTGTCTTGATGTCATTGTTTCACGATGCACACATGTTAATTGCACTCGCGAACTACCCAAAAAGTACGATTCACTTCATCCCGTTTTCGAAGGACCAAAAATGTTCGCGAGTGTGAGAAGTTTGTGTAAGAAAACGATGCAATGTTTTAAAACCCTTTTTGACGATAAATACATTAAAGGACAGGTCACTGAGAATAAATAATAAAACCTAATTAATCCAATGTTAACAAAATTCCAAAAAAAAATCGAACTGAAATATATTTAAATCATTTCAAAATTTAATATACGTTTAATTTGAACTTCTGTAACGAAACGACGAGACAAGTTCTCAATTTAACGTTCGGACGACGACTAAAATTGCTTACAAGAGGTACGAAAGGCTCTTACTCATACAAGGAATATGACTCAACGATAGTAGAATAAGAATAACAGAAGAAATCGATAACACTTTAAAATTAGAATTACATTAAAATGTAAACATATGAAATTAAAGTCTAAAGTGAAGAGTCGATGTTAGATAAGTGAAATAAAATAAAATAATGTACTGAGTAATTATATCAGTCAATTCCGAAGTGATGGCTATAAGTTTTGCCTCACCATGATCGATCGTTTTTCTCCATGGGCGGTGGCAATTCCGCTTAAAGATATCGAAGCAACAACAGTCCGCAGGACCTTTGTAGACCATTGGGTCGCTTGATACGGTTCGCCCGAAACACTTACTACCGATCAAGGCAGTCAATTCGAATCTCGTTTCTTTGTCTTGCTCTTGCAACTCATCGGTTGCCATAGAATACACACCACAGCTGACCATTCCGCTTCTAACGGCATGGTTGAGCGGTGGCATCGCACCGTCAAAGCCGCGATTATGTGCCACGCCAATAGCAATTGGTCACGTTCCCTTTCGACCGTCCTACTCGGACTCTGCTCTAATGTTTTTCGAGGTCGGTGCGTCGCCTGCAGAATTTGTATTCGGTACAGTTTTGCGCATTCCTGGAGAATTCTTTCTTCCGGAAGATTTCACTCGAAACCGATCCCGGTCGAGCACAAATACAAGCAAAAAGTATTCGTTAGAAAAATCTAGAATCGTGTACACACGTATTCTTACGAGATTTCGCCAGGAGGTCTCTTGAGCGGCCTTACACTGGTCCGCACGAAATCATTAAAAGAACATGTGACAGGGTTTATGAAATCGACGTCAGTGGTACGTCACATCAAGTCTCGATAGAGAATATTAAACCGGCGTACTTCATTCGTAACGACGTCGAACGCTTACATAATCTTTCCAGCGATGTAGGTCAGGCAAGCAATGTTGCTCTGCCTATTAGGACTTATCCGTCTAAAGAGAAAGTAACTTTTAAAATATAAAAAGTCTTATTCAACGTACTGTTTGTATTTTGTACCATAAGTTTGAACGTTTGGATAGACGGTTTATTTAACAGTCAAGAATGATTTTTCTTCTTTTTTACCAATAACTGTATGCGTATACACAATCTATCTTTCTATCTTTGAAAAAATGGTTATCCAATAGTTTTAATAATGATCGTTATTCTGACCAAGTACACATGTCTATATTTTATATTTATATTTCGTAAAAGCGCGCGCTCAGCACTTAGAAATCTTTCAGCATAATTACGCTATGGGCCCTATTAATGTATTTTAAATTCGCTATTGACAATCGTCGAACACATAATTCTATCTGTGATATAATTGTATGTGTAAATAATTTATTTTTAAGCCTATGTGTACCGACGATACTCGTATTCTTTTTTTCTCTCAAAAAAATAAAACGGGAGGGGGGAGTGGTGTAGCGACTAACAATGTATATTCGCGCCAGGCGAGTTTCCTACCTATACGAAATAGTCTATGCCGACTTTCGCCATGCGAGTTTCCGTTCTATTCGAACTAGCCATGCTTGGCGCTGCAGCGTGAGTTTCCTCTCTATCGGAATACTCTCGGATCTTCTCGCTACGCTCTTTTCTCCCGTTCGTGCGCCCGCTCCCACAGTTGGTAAACGGCCGCCATAGCCAAAAGACTTGTTCACGACTCGATGCGACTCGCACCTGTACATAGGGTTGCCACCTTTCTCGTAGAATTCAGCCGACAGCTCGTTTGACCGGGGCGCGGGGGGGGGCGGTTGGGTAAAAATTGGGTTCAAAACCATTTTTTAAAGTATCATGTTATGATATAAATGTCTTATGTTTAACTTTATTTTTTAATTTTATTGATAAAATTTTAGAAACAAAATTAAAGTTAAACATGTTTTCTACCAATATTTAAATTTGTACTTTCATAGAGCCATTTCGTGAATTCCGCCGGCCTTTACGCACTTCCGCCGGCAGCCGGCCTCAAGACGTTTGGGCCGGTCAAACCGGCCTAGTTGGCAACCCTATCTGTACAACGTTAAATAAATGCAGTTTAGTGAACTTCTGTGTCCATCCTTCATTTCTACACGCTCGTGCCTGTAGGAGCACTTACTTATGGAGTCAGATAAATAATATCTTTTACTGGGAACCCAACACCCCGCAATAATTACTGCCTACATATACCACTATATCATACAATGCGCTGATCACTGCGCCTATTTGGTTGTGCTAGACCTGCAATGGGTATCAATGGTGTTTCCAAGATTTTTGGGGTCGCTGATCACGAATCTGGTATCACAATTTGAGAAATCAAAATGGCGGATCCTATATGGCGGCTATTTTAGTTAGAATTGCGATTTTCTGAGTAATTCAGTTGGGAAAAGGTATACGGGGGTTTCCGAGGTCGGTCATCACGAATATGAATTCAGAATTTCAATTTTCAAAATGGCGGACCCAATATGGCGGCTATTTCAGTTAGAATTGCGATTTGCTGATTAATTCACTTGGGAAAAGGTATACGGGGGTTTCCGAGGTCACTCATCACGAATATGAATTCAGAATTTCAATACTCAAAATGGCGAACCCAATATGGCGACTACTGTAGGTTAGAATTGCGGTGTTCTAAGTAATTCAATCAGGCAGCCACACGACTCAGACAGACACACATAAAATAGCCGCCATTTTGATTTTTCAAATTCTGATACCGGATTCGTGATCAGCGTCTTCGAAAACCCTTTTATACAAATTTTCATAAGATTATCTACAAAGTCTGTCCAAGGCCGAATTTATTTGAAAAAAATCGCAAATTTGTCGTCTTTGTTTGTGTATAAATAATTATATAAATAAATTTTCAATCAAAGCATTACGAAGCCTAAGTACTAATGATGGTGTAGAAGTTTGTTCGAGAGCGATTGAGCTGAAAACGGTCGCAGTATGTATACAATACTTGAAAAAGTTTGATGTATCATATATGATACCCTGCGCCTCAAAGGGCTAAAAGTGCAGAATTAAGAGCTAAATTTTATTATAATGATAGACAATTTTTGAAACTAACAAAGTTACATACATAGCAAGTATATATCATATATATCCTAAAATCTTTAAAATACCCTGAAGGATTTAAAACGAATTCAAGAATTAAAATTCCGAAATAGTTATAGACCTGACTTCAATAGTGGTGACTTGTTACTGAAATTCCCTGAATTTTGCCTTTTTTTTTTAAATCCCTGACTTCTTCCTGATTTCTAGATTTTCCCTGATATGTGGCCACACCGTATATTTTAAACCTTGCCTCGGAAAAATGTATTCTTATTAAAGATGTATCTTCTGAAATCTTAAATAAAGTTTTGCTTGCGTGGTTCTCAAAATACAAAAGAAGATGATTGATGAAAATGATTCCATAATAACTTAGAAAAAGTGGTTGGCGGCTTGTAAAATTTAATTAAAGCTCCTTTGACGTTCTGATATGATACGCAGAAAACGCTTAATTAGCTGCAGTTAAGAGGGAATATGTTGACACTTAAAAAATATGTTCAAGTTAATGCTCTCCACTAATTCATTATCCATTCTCTGGTGTCTGCGTTGGCGCGACTTGCCTTCTCGTTTCGGACATCATCGACTACTCTTCGTTCAATGTAACTTCGTTGGACATTGAAGGGTTTTAATTAGGATTCGTTGAAGGCTTGGTTGATGTAGATTTACTACCAGTTTGACAAGCCTTCAAACTTTCTAATGACAAATTGAGGCTTAAGACTGTGTCAGGGTACTGCATGATACCTGACGCCTTAGCTGACCCTTCCTATTGTAAGGCGCTCAAGCACGAGCTCGAAGCTCGGCGGGGCTTTGTGTTGCTCAACCGAAGGCAACTGTGTTACGTTGCCTAATGAATTATGTTCCACACGAGACACCTGAATCTGAAAAAGACAGGTTTCATGATGGTGTCTGCCTGCCGTTGTTGTTGTCTTCGCTGTCGTCGAATCCTTGATTGTTATAATACGCGGCGTGCCTTTCTGGTATCTCTGCAAACAATTGAAAAAAAATTTTATTGACGAAAACTAATTACAAAAAATATTGACAGGGTTAGCAGGGGAAATTAGGGGAAATTCAGTAGGAGAAGCGAGGGGAAATGAGGAATGTGGAAATAGGGAAATGAGCAGAGGGAAATTAAATTTTTCCTGGGGTGTTCAAAATTTGTGTGATGATCTGTGACGAAGCAGGCAGGAGTGGGAAAAGTTTGCATTCGAGTTTATTTGCCTGGAGCCATTGTATTCCTTTTAAACTTGCAACTAACAATTATATTTTAAATCAAGAGGATTATTTGGTTCCAGAATACGTAAATAATTCAATTTAATTAATGCTGGCTACGGCTCACTGCAATAGCGTTTCATCGGCAGAATGGCCATTTATTCCATTCGTAAAGGAATTACGTAAAAGTTTAATTATACTGAAGCTAATCCGTGAACCCCAAAGTTCAATTATTACCATTGAGGGCAAGGCAATTACGGAGTCTCCCGCAAGTTTTAAGGTCAGTACTTTAACGCGCGCCTGGCAGGTGTCACCGCGATGCCCCATTTAAGCCTCAGGGTCCGCTATCTTGCGGTGCGCTAGGCATGCCCGCCGATGTAAAAAAAAAAACTGTCAAAGTTTTCCTTCCCCGCCGATTGAAAGTCCTGGCTTCCTTGATGTTCTTGCGGGAAAGGGACTGTCATCCAGGCATATATGCCAGGAATTTTCAGGGAATTTTCGTATTCCTGAAAAACCCTGGAAATGTCAGGGAATTTTTTCAAAAGCCTGCTCAATTTTTGTTTCAATTCAGTTATAAAATTGCATACCAATGATTCTTTATTTGTAACAGTACCCTCATGTTACTGTATTTATCTAATGAGAAATAATATTAAGATGGTAGAGATGACATACTTCAGACCAATAAGTAGAAATTGGATGTTAAAATTTCTTTATTTCTGTCGACGTTTCGAAAACTGTAACGTTTTCCTCATCAGGACTTTGAAGTTCATGTTTCCATTTTTAAAAAATTCATCACATTTTTTATTCAGAGAATTCCATTCCATGTATTTATCTATTCCATTTTTGGTTAAAAAGTGATATTTTTCAGTTGATAATCCAAGTGTCGTTAGTTTGAAATTGATGTATTTTGTTGAAAATTCGTTCCTTTTGGTAGAAAATTAATCTTCTTGATCGAAAATTCATCTCTTTGCTGTTTTGTTGAAATATCAACTCCTACATTTTTCGTTCAGAATTCATCTTTTTGAAATGAAAATTTGGTTCATTGCTCGAAAGTTGAATCTTTTGTTAAACATACATTTTTTTAGTTGAAAATTCATCATCTTAATTTAAAATTCATCTGTTTTGTTGAAAAATGAGCTATTTTGTTGATAATTCATTTTTCTATTGGAAATTTATACTATTGCAGTTTTAACTGTAACTATTTTGTTGAAAATTTGTTTTTTAATTTCTTTGCTCTCACTCGCCAGTTTTTTTCTGGTGAAAAAAATGTCTCCAAATTGAGCCAAATCAGATTATATTAACCCTTGCCTTACACATCATAAAGTTTCTCATGGACTGCCAAATCCATGGATTTCCTATGCGTTATGAGTTTGTTAATCATTAATAATGGTAAAATAATTTTATAATTATTTAAATAATGTAGCGATCGATCCAGGCTAGATCTAGTTTTTCATCGGGATTGGTATAACGCGAAATATTATTTCACATTATATTAATTCAGATTCTCAAAACAATCCAAAGTAACACTATGTGCAACCTGGCAGCTTTTGGATAAGTCTGCTTACGCAGCACCTTTTACCATACACGGAGAAAAAGGTCTAGTTAGGCTTACTAGATGAATCTAGTTACGCGCGTCTATTAAATTTAAGGCAGAAGTTTCGTTATTCTTACTCGATGTCTTGTCAGTAGTCTAGTAGATTTAACCGAGACGTCGTGTTATGGCAAATAGTGTCCATAACTAGACATCTAGTAGCGCGTTACCCCCCACTAATCTCTTACTCCCTTCGTCACTCCCTCCTACACCCTTTACCTACACTTTCTCTCCCTCCAGCCTGCTTCCTAATTTTCGGAGTCATCATCTCCAGTTTCCTCCAGCCTCTTGCATTTCTGTGTCCCGTGCGTTATTCTGACCATTTTCAGAATGGCAAGAAGCGAGAAGTGACGTGTTTTTATTTTTGTTTCTATTCGCGTGTATTAAAATAAGTAAATTCCGTGATGATACAGTGGATAATCTGTTGGCCTTGTGGAACCTTTTCTCTTACAAGGCTATATTTCAAGAAACCTAAACTATCTTTTTCTTCAGTGTAGCCACCATGTTGTTCTGAAGATAATGCTTCAGGCCGTACGATTTCTTCCAGTAATATAAAATCATACCTTTGACCAGTGTTTAATAAACGAACTCCATTTTTATTGTGCTGTTTACATTTTGAAACCTGTCTTGAAGATCCTCAAAACATACTTATTTTCCTAGAAAAAACTATTTCCCAACAGTATACATCTGGTAAATTTTACCAGAAAACTAGTTAGACTACCTAAACACGGAGATGTAAGCCTAACTCAACGTTTGCTTACTTTTACTAGACAGCTAGTTAGCACTACTAGCCATGGAAATTTTCGCCGTACTAGATGTCTGGTAACTTGTACCAGATGTCTTGTAATTCTAACTAGACAGTGTATAACTAGACTGTCTGGTGTGTTTAACTAGACGGCGTGTTGGTTCATATTTGACTAGACTGTCTAGTACGGCTAACCAGAATCCTTGTTACCCTAACTAGACATTTTTCTCCGTGTACGAGTTATAACAACGGTAATAATTTAAGGCGTGATTCCAATACGTGTATTAGTTACATAAATAAAGACAAAAGTCAATAATACGACCGTTTACCATACAAGTATTCCAATTTCACTTTACAATACCGGTATTGTAATTTTGCCTTACACTCATTTTCGCCCACCTAGCGGATGAATGACCATCGATTTGTTTAAAACTGTCTTCCGCAATATCACATTACATGTATGGCAATATTACAATAAGAGCGTTGGATAACTACAATATGACATGTCTTCAAACGTTACCTTATGTCTCAGAAATAAACTTGCAATACATGTAATGCAATGTTCCAATAGAAATTTTTTACAGTGTAGATCTATGTAATACGCCAGGGATCAAAGGATAGAGCATTGGAAGTAAGATAAGAAAAAAAAACATGCCATTGCAAAAATAAGGAATGCATATGTATGTACCCCAAAGCCATATCATACACGCGTGCACACGAGCATCAAGTTTTCTCCTCCTTCCATCAAGATCTCTTTCTTACTCCTGTTCTTTGAAAACCATACTTGACAACAGCGAAAAGATAAGCTTGGACCGACTGTAGATGTTTGCCCCCCCCCCCCCCTCCCCCTCCTCCTCGTCCATGCCTCGTGTCTCTTCTTTCCACATGCTACCTCTCTCTCCCTACTTCCAGATACATATGCCGCATATCCCTCTGATTCGCAGGCAATCTGACAGATATAAACATGGCTAGCGCTTCAAAAAAAAAACCACGTGCTCAGCTAAACTCTGACCGATTAATACGGGATTTCGATCGACCCGATATAGTTAATGAAGGCTGGGAATAATATATATCAGGATCGTTTTTCTGATTGAAAACCTCAACCTGTAATCTTTTTGATTCAAATGGAAATAAAACAAAGAATTCAGAATTTCTGACTAAGGTGCCAATTTCTGCAAAAGTGCCAATGAAAAAAATGACAACCCAATTATGCCACAAAAGTTCTGCTGAATATGGGATTTTGGTCTACACTGTAACAATCAATTAAGGTTGGGGATAATACACCTCAGAATCATTTTTTCTGATTGAAAACCTCGACCTGTAATCGTTTTGATTCAAATGAATATAAAATAAAAAATTCAGAATTTCTGATTAAATTAAAATGCTGTCGAAGTTCCTTTCTCGCGAATACAATTTCCTTTTCACTTCCATCCTAATTTCTCTGTTTAACAAAAATCCCTACCTAATGTACCCTTTCTATGAATAGTTGACGTACATCTTTCAAAATACATCAATGCAGTATCTAGTGAATTTGAAAAGTGAAATGTTTTTGTGTGCTCGTGTGTATGCGCGTACCGCTAAAAACAAGACAGTGCTATGTAGTGGTATATTCCTCGAATAGACTTGGAAAATCGTCAAAACTCTCAGCCCAGTCTGCAGATTGAAAATACCCGTAAGAGCGTTCCTTTTTAATGCAAACATTGTCATTTCGACGGGTAGAATAAATGGTAAGCTCCGTTGCTACCATTTGTATTGTCTTCGTGTCATAATGTACCTTTCGGAAATGCTTTTGAAAAATCTTGATTAGATTTGCAAAGTTATGGTTTAAACAATGTTTTATTTTCTAGCTTCGAACTTGATCCCTTGCGTATGGTATAAAATTAAAAAGGGACGATGATGTTATCGTCCTGCAGTTTATAGGAGCCAACCCCGTACAACAATCATTAAACAACCCATCTGTGGACTTATATTCACTTCTCTTTTGTGGCCACGATTGCAGGGCAAGATCTCTCTACAGTTAATTAAATAAATTACTTGACTGAAAAATTAATACCTAATTATTCATGTGTATAATTTATTTACCTAGAAAAAGTAGGAGAAATATTTTATTTCGCTAAATTTTCGTCAAATTTTGAAATTTTTAAGTAATATGTTTTAGAAAAATACATTTAAGTTTTTAAACAAATTTGAAATTGTTTAACAAAATTTATTTTGTTTAAATATTCGATATTTGCCAATCTTCGACAGATTAGAATATTTTTTCGGAACAACTTTGATTACTAATAATAGTCTCGAATGATCAAACAAATTTAATTCGTTCAAATTATTTTATTAACTAGTTTTACAGTTACTCAAACATTTGGAAGAGTTTTCTCAGGAAGCGAAATTATTAGGTGAAAATAATAAAATCTGTCGAAAATGTTGTGAAATAAAACATTTTTCTTACTTTTTCTTGTTAAACTGTATTCTTGTACAATTACGTATATTTGAATAATTAAGGAATTATTTTGAAAATTATTTTACTGTTATTATTGACTAAAAAAACTCATTACGTCTTAAAAATACTTTCATTTCGCGGCTTATATGCAAAATGAAGGTATTCGAAGATTTTCAGTTTAATTCACTAATCTCTGTAGTATCTGAATTTATCTCGATTCCTCCACTCTCTATCGTGTTCATGAATGGCTTGAATTCGCAGAGTGGCAGCTGTTCATCCTCGCTTGCGGTAGAAGTTGTCGATAGTATGCCTTTGCATTGAGTTCTGTGTAGTATTTATAGTGGCTGCTGCCTTTTTTGTGGAGAAGGTAGGTTTTTTTTATGTTTTTCCTTGAGTCTTCTTTTCTGCCCTTCTTTTTTTTCTCCCTTTCTCCCTTTCGTGCCGTTTTCTACATTCCCATTAGCGTACTTGGGGATAACAGCCCCCGTTAGATTTCCAGAGTTTGTGGTAGCCATTGCCCATTTTTATGCTCATAATTTGGGTTCCGACCATCAAAGTATTTATTTTTCGAGTCCCTATTTTGGGTTTCTTGATTTTCTCTATAATAATTATTTTCACGATTTTGATATCCACGTTTCCAATTTTCATAATTTCCCTTGTATTGGTTTCTGCTATTTAATTGATCATTTGCTTCGAAATATTCTGTCCATAGTTTCTCTTCTCTTGACCATAATAATTTCGACAATTATCGTGGTCATGAGACTGATTTTGATATCCTTGATCATTAAAATCCCTATTTTCGCGGTAGTATCGACCATTTTCAAAATTGTCTCTGTGATGGTCGTTCTCAAAATTTTGATTATGATACGCGCGTGAATTTTCACGAGCCTGATATCGGTCAGAATTTTTACAATTATTACGAGTTTCTCCTCTGTAGTTATGATTTCTCTCATTCGAGTAGTAATTGTCATATACTGGGTTTTCTCGTAGTGAATGGTATCCCCTGGTAGATAATGGTCCCGAATGATCTATGCTATCCAAGGATTCTATAAATTTCTCGCAGGTTCGCATATTTTGAATCGTAAAACCAGCTTTGACCTCTTCGGTGAAATGTCTCGATAGACTTACTATAATTTCATAATCAGAGGGTGGTGGGATTAGGTTTCTCGCTTGATTAATCATCTGAATTGCTTACTGATAACTAGTAAGTTTTCCTGGTATGAAACACCCATACTGCAGACTTTTCTCGATTTCAAATCTTTTATCTTGGTTCCAATATTTATTAATAAATTTCGTTGTGAAAGAGGAAATGTCCCTGATATTTTCGCGGGCCATTTCCCACAATTCTCTGGCGTTCCCTACCAAACATGTTTGGATCATAAGCGGACAGTCAAGTTTCCTTATGTCAGCCGCCCTAACATATATTTCAAAGTCGTTTAAAAACATCATTGGTCATTCTCGACCAATCGATTCTAGCTTCTAGCGTATTTTTATTTTCTTGGAGTTCACTAAGCCTTTTTTGATTTTTCATGTTTGCAACAATATCATTACCGTGATTTACGTGAATTTCCTCTGTTACGCGTTTCAGAGTATCGACTTTTTTTCCTACATCTACAATGCTCTCCTCTAAATACTTCGCTTGAGCTTCAAAATTTTTTTTTCTTTCATCGATCTTGAATATTATTTCATAGTTAAGAGTACTTGAGGTTGAGTCCAATTCGCTGGCTAATTTATTTTCTGCTTTGACTGACAATTCTATATTTTTTCGTATAATAGTTTCGCGAATCTTGAAATGTTTCCAACCTCAGTTTGGCGGGAAAATTCAAAAATAAAAAATGTGAACGGAATAGCGCATGAGGCAAAATAACTAAGTTTACGCGGACCTAGGCTTGTGAATTTATAATAATTATGATATGACGTGCCAATAACCTAACCTCGGCCATACGCTAGCGCGCATGCGCATACGCTTCAATGAGACCTTTCGCGCATTTCGAACTTTTTGTCTCATGAACTTTTGATAGCCCAGCCAATGACCGTTGAGACTGCTTTTGTCAAGTTTCCGGTCAGTAGTCGTAATCTCCCTCAAGATGGCGTCACCTAAATAACCATTCCAGCGTACCAGAACCTTGGTAATCCTCTGACGTGGCGGCTCAGCCCTGGTTGTCATGGAGTCATTAACTGGTATCGTGACGTCCGTCTTGGGAATATATCGCTGAATAGTGAAAGATGGCGATCAGGAATGAGGCCAACTACTTAATGTTCGAGGCCCGCGATCTTGTACTGCGATCGTGAAGATGGTGGCGTAGAATGGTCAGACCATGATTGGTAGCGGATCCTTGACTCAGGGTGCGTTTGTGAGGGATCTAGAGTTTTGACTCTGGTAAAAAACCCTGGTAACGTACGGTAATATTGGTAAGTTACCGGGTAACTTACCCGACGTTCGGTCTCGGCGAGAATTTATGAGAATTTATTTTTTTCTCCCTCCAAACTTCCGTGAAGCGCATTTCTGGCAACGACAAGTCGACAACTTTCCGTTCATTATCAATTTGCTTTCCAAATCATTTCCGATTGTGAATCCATGTGAATCATTGTAGTAAATCTTTAAAAATGTTAATATATTTTCAATCTTTAATTTTATTGTTTAGGTATATCGATATGAATCGAGACTGGCTAAAAGTACTGTGATTTTCAATATAGTATTTAAAATAATAGTAGGAATTGCCTGGATGCAATAAAATATTCAATAAGACAAATGTCGAAAAAAGATAGAAACTGGTATTATTGTATTCAGCTGTTTCTTTAAAAGCGTAGAGGTGCCTTATCTTCAGGTTGAAAATATCACATTATTTAGTTTAAATAAGAAGCTTTACTTAATGTTACACATGTGAACAGTTTATAAAATAAATCATTATTGCTTATTTGATTGTATTATTTTAATTATTTATATTTATTAAAATGTAATCATTTTATTTTTTAAAGTTTTTGCGGTATTACAAGACAATTATACGGAGTGTCCTGAAATTTTTCTAAATTTATTCTTTTAATGCTCACAAAGTTTTCCATATTTTAAATGTACCTAAATGGGCGCTGTTTATCATTTATTCTATAAGTGCCAGCATCTAATTACTGAATTTTTTAGATGTTAAAGGTTGTCGACCACTGTGAATGAATATATTCAACATGTTATACTTAATTTTCGATCATTTGGTATATTTTTTGGGTTAACAAATATTAAAAAAATAGATCAAATGATCTAAAATTAACTATAACATCGTGAAAATGATCTATTTACTTTTAAAAATAACAAAAAAACATTCTAATGGAACATTCTCATAAATTCTCGATAAATTCTCGAAGGGTCCGTAACATACCGGTACGTTACCGGTAATATTACCCGATTTTAAATTACCGAGAATTTAAAAACTCTAGTCAGAGATCTCGCAAATTAAGGGATGGGAAGGATGTAGGAACGTCGAGAACTAGGTGAAGTCAATTAGGAGGCATGTTAAATATTTTTCATAAGGTTTATTAAACCGACTTACAAGAAGGGTCCCAACCTGCTGGCCCACAAGCGATGGTAAGTCTCAGGGATCGACTCCAGAGCAGGTGATGATGTTGAAGGCAGCGTCGGTGACGATGTTGGAGGAACGTCGATAATCAAGTGTGATTTATTTATCCAACTCATAAGAGTGGTGAAACCTGCTGGGCCACAATCGATGTCACAACTCAAAGGCTTAGCCCGAGAGCAGGTGGTGATGCTGAAGGCAGCATCGATGGGGAGGCTGGAAGCAGCGTCGGTGACGATGTTGAAGGAACGCCTGTGATCTATCCTTGCGGATGGCGTGGCGTCTTTATGGCAAAATGAGGGGTTTGGCACTTCCGTACTCTTAATGAGGCACTTAACACAAGACTGAAGTCTTGAGGACGCGAATTTGGGTATTTAGAACCACGAAGTTAGTCCTCTCCACACTTCTGGTTCTAAGCCTACAGGGTCGCATTTACCGGGGTGCTTGTAACTTTGTTACACAACTACCGAGTCCAAAAACGCCATTTTGAAGTTTAACGGTTACTTCAAAATCGGAAAAATATCGAAAATCTCTAAAAATCTCGATGGCGTAATGGTGCGTCCCGTCACCAAGCAAACAATATACTCTGTTGTTACGGTTAGGCAGAATGAACGGCAGCGGCAGGTAATGAATAAGACCGCAAGTCGGCAATTAAATCGTCGAAATAGGTCGGGTGATTCGTTAATAAAATGCGCAAAATATAAGTACAATTAACAATGATCAATGAAAATCAATAAAAATCAAACAACAATCAATGATCAATAAATAATGGAAGTTCTCATCGCCAAATGTAAATAGAAGAAATTTTACATGTAGAATCTAAGCGCTCCGAGCTGCCACATTCCAGTATAAATATGTCCCAATAGGTCAATCAGGCGCTCTAAGCGGCTCAAGGGGTAGGGGATACACGTATCTTAGAATCGGAAGTTTTACTCCAAAATGCCATAAATAGGATATAAATTCCCTAATTTAAATCAAAATTCCCGTCTATAAATTCAAATTTGGAACTTTTATCTAAATTCATGAGTACAAATTATTTTAATTCAAAAATTCAGTATTTTAATTTGAATCACAATCAAATCTTTCATTTTAATTATTCAATTTAATTCCCATTTAATGAAATTGAACTCGATTCGAATTTTATTATATTTAAACCGTTAATTATCCAAGTCAAGCTTCAGATTTCAATCGAAATAAAATTTAAATTTA
>CAKNXH010062560.1:26605-41886 GCA_932178445.1 Andricus quercusramuli
CCCCCCGTTAAAATCCGGAAGGTCATGGCAAAGGGGTGGAAAAGTGGTTGGGCAGAAAACACCTAAAAAAATGGAGTCGGACCAGTGCCTCTAAATGTTGGGCGCCATTGCCAGGGTTGGTCTATCGCCACCTGTGAATGGCAGTTAACTTGTAGTGTATACACATGTATATACGTATCCAGATACGTATATACATGGGTATACGTATATGGTTTATAATAATCGAATCTGGGCACCAGCCAGGCCCCTATAACGAAAATTAAAAATAGGTGAAATTAATGACCCGGCAAAAAAAATTCCGAAATCCAAAAGACCTTAAATGAAAGGCTATAACTATATAAAAAAAGGAAACCTGGAACCTAAAAAGAGAAAAGCTAAAAGAGCATGGAATCACGGGGAGGGTTCTTAAAGATCCAATCGGCCATTTTTCTTTTTGCGATACGATGAAAGCGGTATTTATTGAAACAAGAGAAAATAATTAAAGGAACGGGCGTTAACAATTATCTTATAAACTTCCCAACAAATTCGGACGCGTATACTAGTCAATTCCGTCTCTGCGTAATTATAGGGCACAACGAGAACAATGAAATTGGCGGGATCGAACTATCGAAGCGTCTCTGCTTGACCAAAGACGTCAGAGAAGCAATCGTGTGCCCACTGTATGTTTGGGCTTTAAGAAAGTATGACGTCAGCTGTAACAAGATTTTTGTTTTCTCGTTCCGTTGTTGCTCCTCCTTTCTTTGTTTGTCATCCTTTCTTTGTTTCTCTAAAATCAATATTAAGAAATTTTAACTGAATTTCCGGAAATTTTGAAGGTGATTTCTAGCCCCTTTACGTCAAGTCAGGTGACTCAAAATTTGCAGGTGCTATTTATATGTCATCTTCTTCATGTACACAAATTTTTAAACTATTCCGAGTCACATTAATTAACCATGAAAATTTGCACCTTTGCCAGGTCGCCACCGCTCACCTCTTCCACTCAGACCTGCAAGTCACACATCTTTACGTTCGTCATCGTAAGTCGAACGTGTCTGGCACACAATATACCTCTTTCCTATAAATACGTAATTTATGTCATGAGCTCTTGGTCTAAAGAGCGATAGCACTGGCGTCTGTTTGGAGAAAGAAAGGTTTCGTTAAATCGGAGTAATCTAGAAGGATGTGTTCACAGAACAACTTCTTCGTCCATAGGAAAGCCTTTTCCCTGTCCGATGTCCATTCCCATATCACCTCTTTTTTTAAGAGTTCCAAGAGTGGAACGATTTCTTTGGCATGATCTTTCGAGAATTTGGAAGAAAAATTGTTCAGCCCTAAGAAACCCCACAAGTCCTTAATTTTCTTTGGTCGGTGATATTCTTTTATCGCCCTTCATTTGACTTCTCTTCAAAAGACTTTTTTTTTACTTTTAACCTTTAAATGACCTTGACAATTTACCTGCAGGTCAAGATGGTCAAGGTGGTTCACATTTTTACATTATATCGACTTGTTAAAAGCATCTTAAAGGTTTGTTATTCTCAGAACATCAATTAATTTCAAAAAAGGGCATATGCCCGTTTTTTAAACACTTTACCTTGATATTTGACCTTTCTAAGGTCACAGAAGCAAATTTCTCATAAGACATTTTTGACATACAATTTTCCGCTCTTTTCAAATCTAAAGTCGAAAATAGGGGTTTCCATTTAAAAAAGTCATCTTGACCCTCAAATGACCTTCAAAATTGACCTCAGGGTCAAAATTGATGGTACAGTCCTCTGTCCCCCTCGGTCCTGGTTAACCTTTGTTCGAACCATTCTTTCGTCGATAAAGTATTTTAGAAGATATTTGGGGTGATAGATTAAAATAGGACACCGTGTACAACCTCATTTCCAGTTGGTGGTAGAATTTTTTCCAATGCAACTTCCACTTCCTGGACATAGTATTGTGGTATTTCCTGTCGGAAATTATCAGCAAGTTCTTCCCTTGCATTGTTTTGTACATTGTCATCTGACAAATCTGAAATATATCCGAAGAGATTTTGTTGTTTGCATTTCAGTATTAAGTCATTGAGGTTACTTGGAAGTTTTTCCGGTTTTTTCTTCTCATTTTTTTTCTTTGTCAGTCTTTTACTTCGGAGCTTTTGTCCTGCACTATAAAGCTCCTTTTTCATTTTTAGTAATTCCGATTGATCTAAACCGCACAGACGTATGTTGAACGTAACTCTCTCCTGCAATTTCAGTACTTGAATCCTTTTTTCTTTGCAAGTGTCTATACACTTTTGAAGAACACCATTTTGTGATAATATCTTCACGTCGATCCGTTTCATGGGACAAGGAATATTCTCATCGTCCGTTGTATCATAGGTTTCATCAAGACCACAATTTTCATCCGATTTTGTACCTTTAAATAAGAAAAATTGTCATTAAAAAACCTTACCCAAATTCGTGGTTTAAATAAATGAATTTTCAATAATACGAAAAAGTGATATCATTTTTAAAATTTAAAGGTGATTTGTGAAAATTGTACTTATTAATAACCTTGCATACTAATTTCTTGTCAAAAAAAAGAAGAAAGAAACAATTGCACATTGTACATACAATTCTTACATTGAATTCAGATACTCATTTGACAAAAAAAAATATTACACAACACAGCCATGTACTGTACAATCTATTTTGTTCCCTTTAAACCTTACACGATTTGGCTGCAACGTTCTAAACATAGGAAAGTACTGTATGGTGAAAGTTCGGGGTCTGACGACTCTTGTAAATAATGCTCATGATTGTTCATTAAGACATATACCACTTTATCATCGACTTGTGAATGAATAATTACGATTAAAGACACGTGGAGGGGGACAGCACACCTATGACTGGTCACAGAATCCAGAACTGGAAACAGAACATAGATTTTTCAGACAAAAAAATTTTAACCACCCAGACAGAAAGAGGAAGGCAGCTATTCCCGATTTTATCAATCGAGATCAAGTTATCGAGCCTAAATTGTTTGCAAGCTATCTCGAAGATTTACTTCACCAAAAATTAATATTTTATTAGCACGTTGCACACTCACTTGAAGAAGTTCAGAAAATACTGGGTATCTTCTACTGCCCAATGTGCCGAAATAGTAAAGTTGATATTACAAAAGCTACTTCTTTAAAAAATTATTATCACACCAGTTCTCCAGAACTCCCGTCTTGAGTACCGGATCAAGCACTACTATATTAAGCCTTACGTTTATTATCGCCTGCGGTTGTGGCTATCTGCGTGGTAACTGCGGTGCTTATAATCAATATTGTTACGTCGGTGTTGATGATAATGGTTGTGCGGATATTGAGTGTTCCTGTCCCGGCTGCATCTACGAGAGCGATAACTTGTTCTTCTATGGGGACGGTCTCTTTAGTTTGATTCGCGCTTGTTGTTGTTTTCGTCCTTGCTTTGCTTTGCGTTATTGCTGATATTTTCAGGTTCCTGTAAATGTTCCTGCTCGTGTATACGTTCGTCGTTGCCGATTGTTACATGTTGATACGATCCACAGTCGTCGACTCTGGAAGGTTCCTTCGTTAGATCTTTGGTGGCCCCGAAAGGGGCCGGTGTTTTTTATCTGGAGGGTCGTAGATTCTATGTCCTCCTCCTTGGACCGTTGTTTATTGTTACTCGTTGGGGTTCTAGGAAGATGTACCCCTGAGTCTCTAATGAAAATCGGTACAGGTGTCGCATGCCCTTTGGCAGATTTTGTTGGCTGCGGGGTGGTGTCAGGAAGCTTCTCCTTCCCTTTGCTTCTAGGAAAAGCTGCCAGGGGTTTTTACCCTCCGTTCACTCCCCTGGTCCAGGTGAATCCTAGGTTGGACAGGAAACCTAGGATATCGAGGCGCTTGTGGTTGATTCGTCGGTCCACCTCGGGCAAGTTCGCTGGGTACTTGACCTCCTTCGGCCGAGCTTCTGGTTGTCCATAAAATCCTTCGTTGGGACAACCCTCCTCGGTGTCCACAACCTTGGTTCCGCAGGCCGTTAATTGTACCAGGCCTCGGTACTTTCCCAGCTGGTGCCGTAGCTGGCACTCTTCCTCACTCTCTCGGAAGATCTTTTAATTCGCTAACGGTCTTCCGGGTGGCTGGATTAGACCCGTCTGGAATGGGCCCCACTGGTGCGTATAGTATGACGCAATTGTGGTCCAGGGTCAATACGATGGACCGGTCGTGAGCTGGGTTGAACGGGATCAACGTCCGACGGGCTTAACCATGGATAGCCCGTATACTCCGTCGTAGCCCTAATACCTCCTGGTGGAAGAGGTGCAGTACGGGCGGATGGAGTGTTTCTACCTTTTTGTAACCGTCGGCTGGGGGTATCTCTTCCCGGTGTTGAGTTGAGGCTGAAGGTCCCGGAAGGTTACCCAAGAGCTCCTGCTTTCCACTTGCCAACTCCTGTTGGCAAGTTAGATTGGAGACTGCCAACTCCTGTTGACAGTCGTCGTGATGATCGATTTGTCCACGTTGGTTTCGTGGAGATGAACGCCCGCAAAAACGCCGCCAAGCTCTCCGTTTCCTATAGCTTCGTCCCATCCAAGAGGATCCCTGGATTCTACCTGATGATAGAGAATTTCCTTTTGGATTATCTCCCGAGTGAAAACGGGTTGAGAATCCAACTCGGAATTCTTAGAACGCTAAAATGCACTCAAGTCAAAAATGTTTCTACCAGTACACATTTTTGAATCAAAATTGTTTTCCATTATTACTGAGCTTAATGGGGTATTTTCTTAATCTCCTGAATGAGAACAGGTTGAATAAGAGGTTTGTCCATTGCTCAGAATAATGGACACTTTCTTGAGTTGAAAAACTGTCAAGCACTTCTCAGAAAATAGATCACTGACAATAAATGATTTTTTTGCAATTAACTGGATTTGTCTATTTCAATGATTCGTCAATCTGATAATTTATTCAATTATCGTTGAGCTTGAGGAATATGCTCTTAATCCCCGGAATGAAAACGGGTTGAATAAGAAGGCATCCTCTGCTCACAATAATTGACATTTTTTCTCAAACCGTCGAAGCACTTCGTAGACAATAAATCAATTTTGATAATTAACTGAATTTATCTTATTTAATTTATCGATAATTTGCTCTGCTCCCATAATCCCTGGCACTCAAAACTAAGGAGAAGCATTAAGATCCATTGTAACCTACGGAAAGACGTGGAATTTCTTTTACCCGAGCATCTAAATTAAAGCGCGTCCTTGCTTAATAAACTGTCACTCGTATCGGTGCTGGACAACGAGTCCTAAGAAGCCCGTCTTGTCGAGAGTAGCTATCGCTATCGGTACCAAACGAAAAGTGTTCTCCATCGATCATTTCTCGTATATATTGGCTCTCCTCATTCATCAGACCCGTTCATCCCCTCTTGTTCATTGACGGATGCGCACGCAATTATCCAGTTTTTGCCAATTCGCACTTGTTTCGCGTAATGCCTACATTCTTGAGATCTATATGTATCACCCTTTCGTTTAGGAATTTGCGAGAGGTCATTCAGTAGCATAATATAAATATTGGCTTTCCATTTTCAAAGGATATTATTACATTTAAAATTTCAAATATTCTGAACTGATCTGAAGCATTATTACTGTTATGAAGGTTACATTTAAATTTTCAAATATTCTGAACTGCTTCAATATATATATATATATATATATATGTATAGGTTATATGTAGACTAATACATATAATCTATATACTGTATATAATATAAGTTAATATTATTATAATATAATTAATGTTATTTATTAATGTTAATTTAATTATAACTATTCAATATTCGCCTGGTTGGGATTGGCGCGCGGCACCTGTGGTTTGGGGCGCGCGAGCCAAACATAAAAATCATGAGGTTATTAATTAACTCTAATACCGCTAATTTCCATCTAACTGTCATACCCAAAGCTTGCCTTACTTAATGTTATTACCAAACCCTTCCTCCGAGATACTGATAAGTGATCAGTTTACCAGCATCTGACGAGAAAGGTCTTAATAGTGAAGTCGATTCTACTGAAGGGCAAGCCTGGAGCAGGAAAGTTAGATACTGGCCTCAGAACAATATGTCTTGTCTGCCGCGTAAGGTCATCCGCGGCTAGAGACCTGCCTCCAAGGAACAGTGTTGCCCGATGTTATCACGCGTAAATTTCCTGCTCTTGCTTACCTTCTAGGACAGAAGGAGCAGAAGCGGATGACGTACACGTTCCAGTAGCTTTGGGATTGGTTTCTTTAAGGAATTATGATGGAAGCTTCCGGAGCCTGCAACTTCTCTAATAACCTAGGGATCCTTCCTTGACCGGTCGAGGAAAACTAGTGGTATTCACATTTTTACAACATTACAGCGTAGATATTGTTCAGAGGGATCTCATTTTCGGGCAACGGTTTTTCGAATGCCTGAACAATTTTAAGGAAAGAGCAATCCGAAGCATCTAGATTTATCAGCTGAAACAATTCAGTCCTGACAGAAAGTATCATCGGTTCTACATATCGAATCATTAACGGCAAGCACTTTTCAAGAGTCCTGTCGCTCGCTTCGTCGTCGTACACTCAAAATAATTGCTTGCGCAAAATACTTGTCATGCGATCAGTTTCAGCAGCACAAACGACGTTATTCGCAAGTAAGAACTATCAATTCCGAGGAAATCGTGAATGGAAGATTATGTTCCATGAAAAACGCAGTGATCCTAATCTCTTCTTCTTAAAACTTTTTTTTGAAAGTAATAAATTCCGGATTTGTAGAATATGAGAAATCTGTATTAAAAAAACTTGCTGCAAGAGAATCAACGCTGAAAGAATTGGCAGTTACATTAGAAGAATTTTCAATCACTAGCCCAAAACTTCGTATTTTTTCTAAAAACTCTGACTCCTTTTGATGACATAAAACGCTTCATGCTCTTGAATGTCCGATTTGCCATATAGCAACTTTTTATTGCAAATTTTACACTGAGACGAAGGAGCACAGAATTACCTGAAACGAATCACTAAAATCTGGCCTAGAAGTCAGTTGTATGGCCATAAAAAATCTGTGAAAGGTCGAAGAAATTAGGCAAATCTATGTACTTATTTTTTGCGTAAATCAAGCTTTACAACTTAACAGACAATGCAACACTTTAGTAACACTATCCAACACTCTTACTTTCATCGTTTTGGATAAGGAATTTCGGAAAAGTATGAAGAATTCAGACTCTAATTTTCCAAAATAACGCTCAACGCGAGGCTGAACTCGTCTACTATAGTAAAACACGACTGGTATTTTTTCTTGCCTGTTCCTTTGTTAGTTTGTTATTTACTTTTATGTCTGATTTTACCTTCTATCGCCCACTGCAACACCTTGTCTTCGTAGCCGAGGGGGCGCGTGCATATAAGGCAGCGCGGGAAGATGGTCGCTAGTGATTAAAAAATTCATACTTTTGAATCATTAATTCAATTGAGTTGAAATTGGGTAGAAACCTTATTTCATACTTAATAAAAAAGCGCCTTAAACTCTACCTCCGCGTTGGTGTGGAAATGAGTTTTATTAAAAAGTGTGGGATTTTCTGACAAACAACTGCACGAATTTCTGACCCTTTTCATTTTTATTTTTCAAGTGTATTTTAATCTGCTTCATGCTCAAGACAAAAACAGACCCTGAAAAATAATAAAAGAAGTATCCATTTCTCCAAGGACCGAGACCTACTGGAGGTCGAATTCGCCCAGGAAGATCACACCTAGTCAATATTACAACCGGGTTATGTAGAGGGTCACAAACAATATGAGTCCATTTGTTTTTTATGTTTAATTTTGATTTATCCATATTATTTTTATTTCACTGCGGGTCTGAAATTCACAGGAGGGCGCATACCGGTTCCGACCTCCGGGAGTGACAGATAAACTGGATATCGAGTATAGCCAAGGATATGTCCATGGGCTAGAAAGAGAGCATTCCATGTTTGACATATGCGTGGTAAATTTAAAACCGTAGAGAAGGAGTTTAAGATTCTTTGAGAGGGAGTATGGTTCAATTCAGGATTTTATGCGAATGTTTTATTTATTTTAGCAATTTAAGCCGGGAGGCTTTGGGTTGTGTTTAATTATTAAGATTGGTAACGGTGACGGAAGAGCTGAGTAGCGATTGTAGCCGTGGGTCAATTCATGAGCCTGAAAGAGAGCACGCCCTGCTTGATATAAGGGGGGGGGGGGGGATTTAGAAACGTAGAAAAGGGGGCGACGTTAACCGTGTAACGTTATCGTCTCTCCCTTTACTCTTATCGTTTATTTTTAATTGATAATACCGTCCGACATTGAGTTGAGATCCACTAATGTCGATTTTATCAAGATTCCTTAGATTTTGTTTTCTTTAAGCTTGAATCCTATGAAATTATGGGCATTTTCTTATGTTAATTAATAGTGCTGTCGCAATTCAGAATTTTCTTAACAATATTCAAGATTGTCGAAAATTATACCTCTGATTTGCTTTTAATATACCCTGTCCAATAACTCGAGACCAATTATACAAACTGGATCAAGTTTTGGAAGTACATTGAAATTAGCCCTTACCACCCTGTAATTCAAACTAACTAAAAGGGACACCCTAGGAACCGGAATGGGTACACCATTTTCCCCTGGACGAATCTCGATACTTTTTCTTACGCGTAAGCTCTTGAAGCGAAAGTAGTTAGCAATTAAAAAATCATGCAAAATGTAGTTTTCGACGGATCTCAGCTCAACCATGGCTGATGACTCAAAAACTTTAATTCTATTGCGACTTCGACTCATTTCATCGAATTGTGGCAATAATTTGGTGAATTTAATTTTTTTATTACTCGAGCGGTGGGATCACAGAAGTGAAGTCAGAATTGTGCCGATTATCATAAATTTGTTTTTGAGTGGTCACGCTTGATTAAGCCATTTTCTCCCAATTTTAAGATTACGGGTATCGATCGCATATGCTATTGATCACGTTAACGTGCTTGGTTTTGAGCGGACTGCTAAATTATTTTCCTCCCTTTAGGAAACACTAAAACACAAATCTAAACGAAGCTACAAATAAGACGCTATTTTGTGCAAACCATAGTGCTGTGTTTACCATACATTACTTTGTCTCATTTTCCTATCATGTTTTTAAATCCAAAGGATGAAACTTTATCCTGAGCCTTTAAATCAACGCCCATATTATTTTTAAAAAAGAAATGATCTACCTTTTAGTGATCTGTAATCCTTGAATCTGAAAAATTCATGGGCCTATGTTGGGAATTTTACTAATTCCTAAGGTACCATGGATTTTTCTATCAAAGATATTGATAGTGAATTCGTGATCTTACTATGCCCAGCGTTTCTCAATCTTATTCAGATAAGCTCCCGTATGAAAACGGGTTAAAAGTCTGAATAGTGATACACGAAATTTGCTGACACATCACAGATTAACTACCAAAATTTCTTCCGCAAAACTAAAACTGTCAAAAAAATCAGGACCAATTTAAAGCCACTACATTGGCATTCTTAATCTCCCACATTTTAGTGGGTTGGAGAAGAATGAGCGACGTAAGTCTCCAACACAGCTTCAATCAGTCCTGACCACGGAAAGTGAGGAGTTTGGTCAATCACTAAAAGTTATGTATAAAAAAATATAATAAAAATTCCAGCCACGGGAATTGTAAAAACAAATCACTTGGACGGTTTTTAGTGTTTCCTCATTAGTCCCTTACCTCCCTTGTCCTAAGTCGCGACCTTCCGAATCAGCGAGCAAAATTCCTAAACGCGCATGCGATCGAAGAGTCAAACGCTGAACGTAGCGTTCACCAGAACCATTCAGCGCAGACTGGCGATACGAGTAATCCTTGGTAATCACACAGATCCTGTCGTCGCGGGTCCTCGCATCCCCACTTATCGTATAGGTTGATCGTATAGCAGCTAGGATGTTTTTAAACGATCGCCTGCATAGGCTTCTGATGACTATTCCGATGGAAGGCACATTATAGCCTATCAGATCACTTGCAATCAGAAGCGAGGTATTGCTGCTCATTTTGCAAAAATCGAAGGCACATCCGGAAGTCATCATGTGCATACCACCAGGCTGAAGCGATATCCCTTTGTTCTGAGAAATGTTGGAATATCGCCATAATGCTTGAGGCCATCCTGTATTTCACGGTAGTGTTGAGACTCATGGTGACCGCGCTTTCCCAGAGCTGTATGAACTAACTGTTTCCCAAATTCTTCTGGGCAGAGACCTCCTAGTAAGCTTCTTTCGCTATTTGGTTGCCTTTCTAGATGTCTTGTGAGTTGTATTAAGACGTCTAGATTCTTCAAAAAATATTCCTGCCCCATAACAATAGTTCCCGGCATTTCCTTGTGGGATATGATGCTTTCCTACAAGGCAAACGGATATGCATTATAAACAAAATATAAATATAAAAAATACATAAAAATGTCAATTACAAAATATAAATTTGAATCTTGAAGCTTTTAATTTGACGACCTTTCGATTTCCAGGTTTGCAGCAGAGGTACTCTTCGGAATAGCGAAGTGCGAGAGCTAGTGGCAATAATGTAAGGTAAAAAAGAAGAGGGCGCATGGTGTCGCCCTGAAACACAACTATCGACACTGTTAGCGATCACACGATGTTTTCCAGATGAAATAGTAATTCTGGTTGTTCAAAGCGGCAATAATCTCCCCATGCACCTCACGATGTGTGGATGAACCTTTAAGCTTTCCAACAGATAGATAATAAGTCTATGGGAGGTTCAATTGAAAGTTTTCCGGCAAGCAATCCAGGTCATCGATAGGAAACGCTGATAGGCTGCTGCGTCTTTACAGACACATCTATCTCTGAGTAGGATCTCCCGAAATCCTGCTACGCCTTTCTTACAGCCGCGCTGTTCGTACATTTCTCGCCACACAGGTCCAATTGTCCAAACAATCCTATCATTAAGGATAGCTGTGAAGATCTTATACAGTGTGTCCAGACAAGTTATTGGCCTGTAATTCTTCGGGTCAGCTAAGTTGTCCGTCTTCGGCAGGAGCACTGTGCGCCCATCCACCAACCACTCCGGAATAGGCTCTTTCGATTTAAGATATAATTAGAGATTACAGTAGGGATTACAGAGTATAAAGTGGGTAGCAGAGAGTAGAGAGTACAGAGTAGAGAATAGGGATTACAGAGTAAAAAGTGGGTAGCAGAGAGTAGAGAGTAGAAAGTAGAGGGTGGAGAGTAGAGAGTAGAGAGTACGGAGTAGAGAGTAGTGGGTGTAGAGTAGAGAGAAGAGAGTCGAAAGTAGAGAGTCGAGAGTAGGGAGTAGAGAGTAGGGATTACAGAGTATACCTATGACATTTTGGTAGTAAATGTTTATGTTGTCACGTTCACTACGGTTAGTTTTTAAAGTATATTCAGTGTGAAGATCTACGATAAGCTATCCAAAATGACAAAGTTTCTTATCTGCTATCTCTTTTTATGCTATGTACTCCCAGCAGTGTGCTACTGTATGTTACATTCCTACCCTGTCAGAATGGGATTTTAATGCTACCTAAGTTCAATTTCGATTATTAGTCAAGGTTTTTTTTGGCAAATTTAATAGATAAAGGTTCGAGTGCAGGGAGAATGAATATCTGTTCAAATCTGGCTAGCGGATCCCGCCATCCCTTGAGATTCCCGTGACCTGCTATCTCTTTCTATCTTAGTGGTTAGCATTTGGCTACTCGAGCGAGGAATATGAATCAGCAACCCAGGAAATACTACTGGGTTAGACAGCTTTTTCACTGAATTTCCTACAAACTACTCTCATTAGATGGAGAGCGACATCACAGTTGCACGTCACAGCCACACTATGTGATTTTAGACATATGCGCTAACTGCCGGAGATCGGCACTTGCCCCGTACCGCTCCTCTCCAGTCCAGGCATGGCATTATGCCAAAGTCTAGCTTTAAGAGGTAGATACTTACGTATCCCACATCTTTCAATCACGGCCCCCGCGAAACAACCTCATCATGAGCTGTTTGCTGTCAGCTCGGAACAGCAGTGGGGTGCTTGCTGACACCCGCGGTACCCGTGCAGGAATAGGGTTTCATCTTTACCCAGGAAACTGGGATTGCTTTCGAACGATATAACACCTGGTCCAGCTGAGGACGATACGGGTTGATCGGCCAATGGTGTCAGTGGTGGTACTCACTGAAGATCTCTGGACCCCATTCACCACATAGATAGATGAGTGGTTAGCATTTGACTAATTTTTTTTATGTTAGGAGAGGTAGGAATGCATCTACGGACTCTTTATGTGGGACTCATCAAATGATTCTACTCATTAAACTCACCTCACCCTTTATTGCGCCTCTATTAACGGGGAGGCGTCACCCCAAAAGCTATAACAGCTTAATCCCCCTTTAGTCACCCAATTCTCATGTGATCTCTTGTAAGATGGGAGGTTACAGCGTTGAAGATTTCAAACGATTCTGCGATTTCAAGTGTCTTATCCAGCAGCAGTGTTTGATTTCCAGATTGTCGTGTCTAGTTGATCAGGACTAATAATAGGTAAACCAGTGAGAGTTTCCAAGTCCTCGAGGAGACGAGCGTGCCCCCTGGCAAAAGATGGATGTAAAGCAATTCTATTGCCATACTCTCGATCTTGTGAGATCGGCTTTCTATAGAAGGTATAGCTTTCGTAGTGGAGTTCTTTACTATACATTCCTCTTGTGTATTCGTCCAGTGCGTGTAGGCTCTCTGGAGCAACGCAAGTTGAGAAGGTGTCCCGAATGAATGGGTCTTCGTAGTGTCCACCCTTAAGTATGGTGTGCGGTCGGAGTCGTCGTACGAACTCAACAGTACTTCCTTGATTGATCTTTGGCTCTAGGACAGACAGGGTAATATATCATGTGCAAGAGTTCATAAATAAATAGTACACTTATAGAATTCTTTATCATAATGAAAACAAACAAACTTGTGCATATGAAGAAGTTTTAGGAATTGTTAATGTTTATGTAATAAAATTTTGCCTTCTTCCTCATTCTTTCTCCGTCTTTTTTGTATACAACTATGTTTATACAACTATTTTTATACTACTATTTTTACACTACTTTTTTTTCTATTTTTTTAATTGCCTATGTACCTCCGAGAAAATCTGATTAATGGACAAGGACTTATCTTAAGTGTACCTTTCCACCGACTTGATCTGTTGGATCTGAATCCGACACATTTTTACGCGACGTATCTGCATCCGATGCATTTTTATGCGATGGATCTGAATCCGACGCATCCGTATGCGATGGAGCTGTATGTGAATCATATTTATGCGACGAATCGGACACTACCGGATCACTAAAATTACTATGTTCATAATAAAAGTTGTGGCCAGTGAAGAGCACTCGAAGTCTTCACTGGACACTACTACTAGCCACCGTTTCGTTTCGATAACGTGTTCTGTATTCATTTATCGATTTCGTGTAATAATCTTTGTAAGAGTTTGCAGCAGCATAATGGATGGATGCTGATGGGAATGAGGAACTGCCATCTCGTGTTCTACGCGAATTTTTTTCCAAAGCGATAGCAGAAAACTTCCTGTCACCAGGAGGTATAATTCTCGTGGGATGTATGCCACCGTAGATACGAGTATTAGTCACCTTCAACGGCCTTTTGCGGGCTTTCTTTCTACTTCTTGAGGAGCGTACACAAGGCACTTCCTCCTCTGATGACAGAACTGTTGTTTCACGTGGACGATTAGCATCAACAAGGAAACGGCGCCTTCTTACCTTCAATGATAGAAGATGGGCCTGTCGAAATGATACGTCTTCAGTTTCAGGAACTGCTGTTATCTTCTTTACCGACCATTCATCCGTACCTGAAGCAGGGGGAGCAAGACCCGAGGCACGGCTATGTCTCGCGTGTACAACGGGTGTGTGCACAATCCCACCAGCCGTAGTTTTAGGCGAGAAACATGAAGTCCCGTCATCATAATTGTCAACGTCCATCGCATTATCAAGCTCCCAATCCTGAAGTTGAATGTTCCGCGATGACTTACTGCTATGAAGTGGTGGAGCGACTGCAGGAGACCGAGAGCGTTCACAAGACCCATCACTGTCAGTCTCATCTTTCTCCCATGAAGATTCGGTTAAACTATTTTGAATTTCAACATCACCAGCACTGTTATCGTACATTATGTTGTCTTGCTCCCCGAGTCGCTGCACATTGGAAGCAATTTGTGGCTTGACGCATTTCCGGGAGGATTCATCTACAGGAGCATCAACAGTGGCTGGGACTTTCTGTGGAAGATTTTCAGGAGCAAGCCCAGCTGCTATTCACGCTTCTGCGGCAAAAAATCGCGTTGAAGAAGAACTAGCAGTTGTCACATTTTTTCCATGCATAGCTCAGGAGATGCAGCAGAATTAGCAAGATCATGAGCAGCAGCAAAAGCAGAGTCAGTCTCACGATCAACACTCACGTACATTACATTATCAAGTTGCCAATTCCGAAGAAATACGTCCAGCGATGACGTACTAGTGTAAAGTAGTGAAGGGCCTGCAAGAGACCATGATTACCATATCATTACCACCGTGCATTCTGCTCTTATTCTCCTTGACTCGCTGCAAAGGTTCCCTCAATATCCCACTCGGGCCTGTTTGGGATTCATCTTCCGGAATATCCCGTCCGCAGCGCATTTTGTCCAGATGAATAATAACGGGCACATTGGGAACTTCCGCCACGACGTTGACATGGACCTCCAGCACTTAGTCAGCCGTTGAGCGTTTCTCCGATGTGTCAACTGGGAATTCCTTTGCAGATGCAAATCCTTCACGTGCACTTCTCCCCTTATCAGTAGCAGGTGCACTCGAAGGAGGAGGAGTACGTGGGGTAAGCAATACACAGAGGAAGCTCACTGGGCATTTCGAAAGATTGTTCATCTTCCACCACGACGTTGACATGGACCTCCTGTACATCGTCAGCCATAGAGCTCTTCTCAGTTGTCTCAAGTGAGGATAGATTTGCAGGCGCAAATCTCCCACGGGGAATTCTTCCCTTCACATGTGGATTTCCCGCGTTGTCGGCCGGACGAGAGACCCTGCCCTGGACATCTGGCCACGCACCGTCCATTGGCCGAAAACTTGTGGATTCCTGCATATTGAAAAAGATGCTGGGCCAAAACTGACAATTGTCTCGAATAACTGCCGACAATGCGTTAGCAACATCTCGTGACAATTCTTGGCCAAAGTACATCGTTCTGCATGCAGGGCCTATAGCGGAACGAAATAATTGAGCTGCAACAGTTGTTGGACCATCAATGCTGCGAACGATCTCATCAGCAGTGGTGTGCGTGTTACAGC
>CAKNXH010062560.1:46886-95542 GCA_932178445.1 Andricus quercusramuli
GCCCGCGCAAGCGTGGTGCACTTGCAATTGGAAATCCAGGTTGTATTTTTCTTGTTCCCTTGTTTCTTTTTCTTTTATTCCTATGTAATAAAATTCTGGATACGTGGGATGAGGTTAACAAAACATTAATAGCTCGGAGGAAGTCTGAGTATGGCCAGGTGCTGTCCAAATTACCGTGTGCTGCGCGAATCATGGAAAGGGATGAAGTTGAGTACTTGCCACCGGATGTTGACCGTCTTAATGGATTTAGCCGTAGATTAGCAAGGACTTTTGAAGTCCTGGACTCGATGAAGCTCAATATTAGCCACTTTTCGACACAGGAGGTCAAACAGCGACCGTTTCTTACAACGGCCAAGGCTAAGGACGTGTTCGGTTGTCATTGGTTCGAGTGGCCTCTTGGTTATATCGCGACAAAGCTGTTTACGTCCTCCTTGGGATGAGGATTGAAACAAAAGGTGTGAGATATGGCACTGTGCAAGAGGCCTTTTTGCGGGAAGTCGTTCTGCCATGCGCCAAGGCGGCGGCGAAAGATTCCAAAAGTCGTCGTTCTCGTTCGGGTCCTGAGGGTTTCACGGAACCAGCTGGCACTTGCGATAGAGCTATCCGCCTTTCCAGCAGCGAATGAGAGAACTTTGCTGAAGGTGTTGCTTCGTTGAAGGCAGAATTTCAGATAGAGCATGATGTTACTTCTCTCTTCTTCTCGGTGCATATGAACGGCTTGCGTTCTGAAGTTGATGACTTTGTCGAACTTTACCAGAATGCAATGCACGATGGAGCAAATTTCGAGATGCTTATTGTGGACGTGGGTTTGTGAGATGCATCCCGCCAAGGGTGTTGCCTCTGGTTCGTCTGAACTTTGTTTATTGAGGCGCGAGTTGACGAGGCGTGGATGTAACATACAGTTTTATCAATGTTCCATTCCTCACCACGCAGTGATGCTTTTCAGTGCATCACTGAAATCCACAATCTGTCATCCTGACCAGATGACGACTCATCCAAGCTTTACAAACTTTGACGCCGATGTGTGCAAAGTGAAGGTATACGCGACAGGGTACAAATCGTACCCTGCACACCAAAGCACGGTCGCTCTATCCCTGCTTTCTTCTTTGTACGGATATTGCAGTAAAGTTGAGGCTGTCGGATATGTAGGTTCGGCTGATGATTGTCGTAAGCAGCAACACACGCTTTCACTGAGACATTGCGATGACCATTCTTCTGATCTTCCGGAGCGTGATGTGTGTAATCCCCTGTTCGATACTAGGGTCTTGCGGAGGAAGGATTTAGGGTTACAACATACGTTGAATAAAGGAGTGCATGATAGTTTAAGGAAACTTGCCTGTCGGGACTTAAACTACGCCTATGAATTGGAATGTTATCTTGAGAAGCATGACAATTTTGGATTCAACATGCGTCTGGAGCTAATCCATTGCTTTTAGAATCCGAAACACCTGATGTATTAACTTTCCTCACCTGACTTTCCGGGCAAATGGCTCAATCAGGTGAAGACGTTTCTCACTTCTGAGCCTTCAAGGCAAGCGCTGTCAATGGTCATTATTCTGGGTGGTAATAATAGTGAAGACATGCGTTTTGCGAATTTGTGAGAGGAAAAATACGAGACGCCAACGAGAAATGTCATTAAGTGCATTAACGATTGCAGTGAACACTACTTGCCATCACGGCGATCTATTGGTAGCGCTTCCTGTTGGGAAATGCTAGTCCATTCTACTGCTCTCTTCAAATGGGACATAAGCACTTACGTTCTGGAGGATCTTAATCGTCTCCATACGGAGGGCCAGACTTTTTGTCCATACGTTACACAAACTCTGTCTGAACTCAGCGGTGTGGTTGAGCCCAATGGTACATTATTTCGTGGTGAGGTAGCGTCTATATGATTTGCTAAATACATTATTCTCGCACCTGGCATGTATGGGTACAAACGTAGTGGGGTTTTATTAAATTTGAGTAATCCAGGGCCTACACTCCTCTCGCTTTTCATGAAAAAACCTTTTCTCGACAATGAGGTGAGGAAGTACAAGCGCAACAAGCGGCACCATCAAAGTTGCATCAGCTGTAACACGCACACCACTATTGATGAGATCGTTCGTAGCATTGATGGTCCAAAAACTGTTGCAGGTCAATTATTTCGTTCCGCTATAGGCCCTACATGCTGAATGATGTACTTTGGCAAAGAATTGTCACGAGATGTTGCTAATGCATTGTCGGCAGTTATTCGAGACAATTGTGTATTTTTGGCCGAGCATCTTTTTCAACCCGCAGGAATCCACAAGCTTTCGGCCCATAGACGGTGCGTGGCCTGATGACCAAAAGCATGGTCTCTCGTCCGGCCGACAACGAGGGAAATCCTCATGTGAAGGGGAGGACTCCGCGTGGGAGATTTGCGACTGCAGATCAATCCTCACTTGAGAGAAGTGAGAAAAGCTCAATGGCTGACGATGACAGGAGGTCCATATCAACGTCGTGGTTGCAGATGAACAATCTTCCGCAATGCCCAGGGAGCTTTCTCCATGTGTTCGCCATACTTCGCGTTATAAGCATCCCAGGGCTATCCAGAAGGCAAAACGTCTCAGACGAGGTTTTGCCATATTCATGCATAATGCATCCGCGCATGCTAAGCTCAACGCTGACGCTGATGCTGAGCATGATCCTGCTCATTCTGTTCTTCTTGCACAACTGCTTGCTACTACCGTACGACCTGTTGTACAGGAGGCGTCAAGGGTTGCTGCATCTTCTGAGCTATGCATGGAGGAAAATGTGCCAACTGCTACTCCTTCCACAATGCAATCTATTGCGGCAACAACATCAAGAGTTGCTGGTCCTGCTTCTGAACTTGTTCAACAGAAATTCCCAGGAACTGTTGATGCTTCAGTTGTGGAAGCCTCCCGGAAATGCGGCAGGCCACACATTGTTTGCAATTTGCCCGTTATTATTCATCTGGACAAAATGCGCTGCGGACGGAAGATGAACCGCAATCAGGCCCAAGTAGGATAGTGAGGGAACCTTTGCAGTGAGTCGAGGAGAATGAGAACAGAATGTACGGTGGTAATGATAGTGATAGTAATTTTGACACTGATAATGGTGGGCCTGATGAACACTCTCGGTCTCTTGCAGGCGCTGGACGTATTTCTTCGGAATTGGCAACTTGGTAATGTAATGGACGTGAGTGTTGACCGTGAGACTGACGCTGCTTTTCCTGCTGTTCACGATCTTGCTAGTTCTGTTAGTATTGTCAAATTCCCTCCTGCTGTTGTACAATCTGTGGCACAAGAGGCGCCAAGATTTGCTGCATCTCCTGCGCTATGCATGGAAAAAATGTTGCAACTGCTGGTTCTTCTACAACGCAATCTATCGCCACAGAAGCGTCAATAGCAGCTGGTCCTGCTCCTGAAATTCTTCAACCGAAAGTCCCAGCTACTGTTGATACTCCAGTTGTAGAATCCTTCCGGAAATGCGTCAAGCCACAAATAGCTTCGAATGTGCAGCGACTCGAGGAGCAAGACAACAGAATGTACGGTAGCAGTGCTGGTGATGTTGAAATTCAAAATAGGTTAGCCGGATCTTCATGGTATAGAGATGAGATTAATAGTGATGGGTCTTGTGAACACTCTCGGTCTCCTGCAGTCGCTTCACCACTTCATAGCAGTACGTCATTGCGGAGCATGCATTTTCAGGATTGGGAGCTTGATAATGCGATGGACGTTGACAATGTTATTGATGGGACTTCACGTTTCTCGCCTAAAAGTATGGCTGCTGGGATTGTGCACACATCCGTTGTACACGCGAGACATAGCAGGGCCTCGGGTCTGGCTACCCCTGCTTCAGGTACGGATGATTAGTCTGTAGAGAAGATAACAGCAGTGCCTGAAACTGAAGACGTATCATTTCGACAGGACCATCTTTTATCAGCGAAGGTAAGAAGGCGCCTTTTGTTTGTTGAGGATAATCGTCCACGTGAAACAATAGTCCTTTCGTCAGATGAGGAAGCGCCTTGTGTACGCTCCTCAAGAAGCCGCGTAGAACACGAGATCGCAGTTCCCGATTCCCATCGTCAGCGACCAGCCATTATGCCGCGACAGACTCTTCCAAGGATTATTGCACGAAAGCGATAAATGAGTGCAGAATACGTTATCGAAACGAAACGGTGGCTTGTAGCAGTGTCAAGCGAATACTTCGAGTGTTCTTCACTGGCCACAAGTTTTATTTTGAACATAGTAATTCTATTGATCCGTTGGTGTCCGATTCGTCGCAAAAAAATGATTCACATACAGATCCGTCGCATACAGATGCGTCGGATTCAGATCAATCGCATAAAGATGCATTCGATGCAGATACGTCGCATAAAGATGTTTCGGATTCAGATCAAACGGATCAAGTCGATGGAAAGGTACACTTCAGATAACTACTTATCCATTAATCAGATTTTCTCGGAGCTATACCGATGATTAAAAAAAAATAAAAATAGTAGTATAAAAATAGTAATATAAAAATAGTTTTATGAACATAGTTGCATACAAAAAAGACGGAGAAAGAATGAGGAAGAAGGCAAAAATTTTTTACATAAACATTAACAATTTCTAAGACTTATTCATGTGTACAAGTTTGTTTATTTTCAATATGATAAAGTATTCTATTAGTTTCACAGCATCTGGCAGTCATACGCTCTAAACAAAATTTTTTTTTTAAATTTCTTCTTTGTGTTTTTAAGATAATTTTCTTTTTGAATGAGTAAAACTTCGCCATTCTGAAAATTTATTCAAGGGGGGGGGGGGGGTAGTGTAACATAGGTAGTGTGACATAGTGTTGCATTAGCCCTACTTATCTCGCTTACATTACTTTTATTTATTCGTGGTTCGCTTTGCTTATTTTTAAAGCTAACATTTGGGCAGAATATTATTTTCACGCTTGTAAATTCCGTTTTCTACTGTGCCACTTAAAAGCTTTTGATCCTTGTTATCATAATGAGAGTCATTCGCATTTGTGTAATTAGAAGGATTGGACCATTGACCCATGTTATGTTGATAATTTCGAGGTCGATCAGCGAAAGCATCATAACTTGAATCTCGATAATTTGTGTTTCTATGTTGACGATTTTCGTACCCATAGACTTGATGCTCGCGGCCCGTGTTACTGTAGCTACGGTTCTGTCGATTTTCAAACCCTCGATTTCTATTCTCATAGCGATCTTGTCGATCATAATCGTGATTTCTATTGGAATAATTATTTTGGCATCTAAATTCATTGTCTTCAAAGTAGGATTTTCGCTGATCGCTGTCGAAATTATCTTTATATTGATTTTCACGTGAGTAGCTCTGATTGTTATATCCATAATTTTCTCGAAAATTATTTCTACCATCTCTACGAAAATTTCGAGGTTCGTTGTAATTATTTTGATTATAAACCGAATTATTCAGTGGTGAATACTGTTCGCGACAATTCGATGGTCCTTCCTGGTCCAATGATTCTAAAAACTCAATGAATTCATCGCAGGTTTTCATGTTTCTAATGATAAAAGCGGCTCTGACTTCTTCGTCAAAATGTCTAGCTAAGCTCTTCATTATTTCGCATTCAGAGGGTGGTGGAAATAAATCTCTCGCGTTGTTAATCATTATAAACGCAAATTCCGATCTTGAAAGTTTCCCTGGTATATAATAGCCATATTGCAAATCTTTTCCAATTTTAAATCTTATATCATCGTTCCAGAATTTTTTTATAAATTTTTGTTTAAATGATATAATATCGTCGCTAAGATTCTCACGGACTACAATCCACCATTCTCTGGCCATGGCTTCTAGACAGGATTGAATGATAACTGGAAGATCATTTTTCCTGACATCGATTGCTCTTATACAGAGTGTTTTTTTTTAACTTGAGACAACGAAATGTCTCAAAAAATACGCATCCTACGGACATAATATCTGGAATAAAAACTTTTTATTTTCGAGGGGGAAAAAAGATTTGTTAAAATTTACCCCACCCCCCACCCCCACAGGAGGCAGGGGTGGGGGTAACTTTGTAATTTCAAATAGCAACCCCAATTTTTTATCACAGATTCAGATTCTCCTTCACGAAATACGTAAGTTTTATTCGGAAAATTTGTTTCGATTCGCGATAGATGGCGCTGCAATTGCGAAAAACGAAATTGTTGACACTACTTTTAGCTCTACCCAGGAATAACGACGCGGACGTAGTAGTTGTATATTTCCTCCGGGCTGCTTCATTTCGGTGAGTCCCCTTGCCTCTCACCACAGGGATGCTTGATTTCGATTAATTATTCTACAATAAGTGCTCAAAATGGTGTCCTCGCACTTGGATGCACTTGCTGATCCAAGCTTTGAAAGATTCCACACAACTGCGAATTGTGTCTGGTGATATTTGGGCACAAGCAGACCTGATTCGCTCGATCATGTTATCACGAGTTGTGGGCACTTCTCGATACACGCGATTCTTTAGATAACCCCACAAATAGAAATCCGGCGCCGTAAGATCTGGCGATCTGGCAGGCCAATTCACTGGACCTCCTCTACCGATCTATCGTCCATTGAATTCGCGATTGAGTACTTCCCTCGCGATTGCCGCATAATGTGCTGGACAACCGTCATGTTGAGACCACATGTTGTGTCGCACTTCCAAGCTTAGGTCTTCCAGCAATATTGGAAGTTGATTTTCTAAAAAGTCACGATATTTTTCACCGTTCAGATTTCCATCAATAAGATACGGACCGATAAGTTGATCTCCAATTATTCCACACCAAACGTTCACGTACCCTGGATGCTGATGCTCAACTTCACGCAAACAATGTGGATTTTCTGCACTCCAATAATGCATGCTGTGCCGATTAACGTTACCATGATTTGTGAAGGACGACTCGTCTGTGAAGAGTACTAGAAAAAAGAAATTCGGATTTCCTTGTATCTGCTGAACCGCCCATTGACAAAATGTCACTCGGTTCTGAAAATCATTTCCATGAAGTTCTCGATGCAGTGAAATATGATACGGATGATAATTATTACGTTTTAATACCTTCCAAACACTGGATAGAGACATTCCGGAATCGCGGCTTAGTTGTCGAGTACTAACATGAGGGTCATGAGTGACTGCAGCTAAAATTGCAATTTCATTATCAACTCCAGTAGCTGTTACTTGAAGTTTCGGACAACCCGGTAAAAAGAAGCGCGTGAAGGAATACTTTCTGGAAAGCGTTGAGCATAAAGCGTGAGAGCATCATTGATATTCCTGCCACTTTCTCCATAATCTTCATCATCTTCTGTTGCTGAGATAGAATTTCCGTTGTAAAAGTAATGAAGTAAGGTAATGAGGAAATACAACGACACCCAAACCAACTCAAACGAACGTGACGACAACAATAACCCAAACGAAAGCAACCAACACACCCAAATCAAATGAACACAATGAACCTTCCTAATGAATAAACGTTAAACACGGACAGACGCGGTTATCGCTCGGCCGAAATGACGTCGAGGATTGTAAACAGTGGAGACTTGATGATATGTAATGTCTACATCCAAAATCGACTGTCGTCAACCAACTACATTCGGGAATGGTTTTCGACAGTTTTATCACTTTTACTGTCCCGTTGCCAAAAGTTCAAGCAACCCGATGGATGGTGAGAGGCAAGGGGACTCACCGAAATTAAGCACCCCAAAGGGAATAGACAACTATTACGTCCGCGTCGTTATTCCTGGGTAGAGCTGAAAGTAGTGTCAACAATTTCATTTTTCGCAATTGCAGCGCCATCTATCGCGAATCGAAACAAATTTTCCGAATAAAACTTACGTATTTCGTAAAGGAGAATCTGAATCTGTGATAAAAAATTGGGGTTGCCATTTGAAATTACAAAGTTACCCCCACCCCTGCCTCCTGTGGGGGTGGGGTAAATTTCAATGAATCGTTTTTCCCCCTCGAAAATAAAAAGTTTTCATTCCAGACATTTTTTCCGTAGGATGCTTATTTTTTAGATATTTCGTTGTCTCAAGTTAAAAAAAACACCCTGTATATTCATCGAACTCGTTTAGAAACATAGGACGCTCACGACTATTGCCTAAAAATTGAGGAACTGGAAAATTTTTTAACCATGGAATTCTAACATTTGAAATACCTATTTTTCTATCTGCTCGCGTTTGTAACATAAGCTGTTGTTCTTCTAAATCCTGTAGACGCTTTCTATTTTGCATATTATTTTAATACATAAACTTTTTTTTCGACATATACTATGTTTTCTTCTTGATATTTTCCGTGTATTTCGCATCTTTCTCTTAGACTATCTACACGGCTTTCCATTTTATCTGTTAAGGCTATTGCAAAGGAGTCTACTCTATTTTCCAGTTCAGTATGCGCCTTCTGACCTTTCGCAAGGTTTTTCTGCATGGACGCAAGAATTTCATTATTGCTATTAAATGCTTTGAAAACGTCGGCTCGCAGTCTGTTTATTTTGTCTAACACTTCATCGTCCTCCTCATCAATTGAATTTCTTTCCGTATTTTGAGGAATTGTTTCCTCTTGTTGCCTAGTTCTATCGTTGGCATTTGAGCCATTTAAATTAACTGACGGATCAGTCATATTCTTTTGATTGTTGCCTTTCGATTGACCAGGATTTTGAGTATGGTCATGGTCCGTGCCTTAGACGCATGGGCGGTCAGATGCTTGACTTCGGAGTGGTGCGAAACCTGCGCGAGAGAGTTACCAGCCAACGGCTATAGCAGAATACTAACCTGCTCTGTGGCCGGCCGGCACAAGATGGATGCTCCCTCGTGTTGACAGGTATCAGGTCCGGCATGGCCTGATATCTCGACAATACTCCTTTTGTTTCAGATTAATTTCGGGAGTCTGTAGTTTTCTCCGAGTGGGCCCCGTAATGCTGTGTAGTGTAACGCGACCGTGGATGAGCGTGGTCAGCTTGGCCGAGTGAGGTGATGCGTAGGTGGTGTAGTGTGTTTTGTGGACGTTTGGAGTCTGTGGCAGTGTTTTTCCCTGCCGGATTTCTTCAATAAAATAAAAGAAAGAACTCGGGGATTCTTGACTCATTGCAGGACGTCACCCTCCTCCTTACCTTACTACTCCAGGTGTCTACTCTAACCTATTAGGTAACAATCCTTTACATTTACTTAGTCTCTAGTTCCCTAAACTAATCTATCTGGTACTCATTGTTCTCAAAATTCACAATATAAATTCACTCTCATTCCTTCAAACTAAAAAAAAAACATTTTCGCTTTCATGAGTAATAACTTAATTTCTAATACTATCTTATTTCTAAATTTGAGCTTGTGTCGGCCATGGGAAAATCGCGGTCAATATTAATTTTGTTTAATAATCATAATAGCTGGGGGAAGGATCAGTAACGGGGAACTAGCCACCACGTTATCAGCAATGATTTTGAAAAATGGTTTTATATGTACTGTGAAACGGACGTCTAATGGACGTCTTTTGGGCGTCCAATAGACGTCCTAACATATTATTTTTCCAACAAAAAAATCACGTTTATCGCTCAACAGTCACACCCCAATTCATGGTGAAAAACGTATCGGCGGGGTTTTTTCAAGTTGGAAATTCATAAAACCTTATTTCGAGAAAATCAAAATTAAAGTTTAGGTAATAAAAAATCACATATCTAATGGATTTAATACTTTCACGATGATTCATTATAATAAATTTACAATTTAGAATTTAAAATTTAAAGATTTTTCGGATTTCAGTCGTGTGAAAAAATAGGACAACTTCTAAACAACCCTAAAGATAAAAAGGAACCTTGCAGTGATCCAGGAGTATATCAAATCCCTTGTTCTTGTGCTAAAGTCTATATTGGAGAAACCGGGAGGGCGGTAAGTCAACGTGTAAAGGAACATGAGAGTAAAGTTAGGCTAAAACATTTCACACAATCCGCAGTAGCTGAGCATCATATCGAAACAGGACATAGTATTTTATTCCACAAAACAACCGTCATCGCTAAAACTTCTAATAAATTTCCAAGAAAACACAGAGAAGCAATCGAAATCTTGAAACACCCTAATAACATCAATAGGGACAATGGATATAATATCAATCCGATTTGGCTTTCCGTCCTCCCGGGTTTTTTAAAAAAGACTTGATTGGCCAATCAAGTCCAACCTGTCCCCACCATGGAGCGCTCTGGCCAATCACAGGCATCGTAGAGAATACATATATAAGAACAACATAACCTGAAACTTCAGTTTCAGGTCAGCCCTGAAGAAGTGAACTGCAATGTTCACGAAACGTCGGCAACATTCATAGTTTCGCACACGATTGAAACCCGAAAAATCTTTAAATTTTAAATTCTAAATTTTAAATTTATTATAAATCACATATCTGGAAGTCAAACAGTTTTCCAATGAAATCAAACAATACGATCATAAAAATTAAAAAATGCAGCAGTGATATGATATGAAATACAACATTTTGTCCCTTCCAACTCCAGAAAAATGTTGAAAGAAGAAAATTGCCTCTTCCAATCCAGAAAAAATAAGCATAATTTCATCTCTTCCTACTCAATGAACATGTTACAAACAAAAAAGGGCCTCTTCAAATCGAAAAAAAAGTAATGAAAATTTCATCTTTACCAACCCAATAAAAATGATAGAATCACAAAAAGGCCTCTTCCAATTGAAAAAAAAGGTTTATACCATAATTTCCTCCCCTTCAATTCCCTTCAACTTAAAAAGTTGTTTTAACATAACTTTTTTAATCCAAACGCTTTTAATTTTTTTATTCTTGAAAAATGAATATTTCAATTTTTCAAATCAAAAATGTACTTTCAAAAATGAAGACCTAAATTAAGAAATTTTCAAATAAAAGATTGTAGAATTATAAATTGTACACTAAATCATTTCATAACTCGAAAAGTTAACACATCACTGGGTATCCTTAAATTACCGATGAATGATTATTCATTTATTTTTGACTTTTTAAAAAGCGCCAATAAACCGCAATATTACGTAAAATTCAAATTTGTCACTTATGGGGTTTTCTTTGGGGACCCGCAAGAGTGGCTTAAAATTATTCAACCTAAAACTTTATGATTGATTCTTATTCTCTGACAAATTTTGTACAATATACTGAAACACGGAATTATTTGTGACACATTATCGCATTTAAATATTAGATTGACAAAAAGCTGACTTTTCCCCATCTTAAATCAATGGGAAACTTCATGGACTTTGCACCACCCCTAAATATTAACCAATTTTTCTCAAATTTTGAGATTTTTTTTTGGGCATTCAAACAAAACGAGGGGGGGGGGGGGGGGGGAGTAGAGAAATTCGAAAAGTGCAAAATCAGTTTTCACATTTTCAACCTGCTTTAAAATGTTTCAGGTTCAAATTTTTTTTAAAAATATTTATTTCAAGAGCTATAATTGCTTTCATTATTATTCAATAATGGGGACACATACTAATTACAGAGAGTTTTCCGCGTAAGGGGGATATTTTTTTAGAATAGGGCGGAAAGGGGAAGTTCAAGATAAAGGGGGAAACTGAGAAAAAATGGGGAAGCCTGTGCACTCTGTAATTGGAAATATCAATAATAAAAAGTAGAAAAAACTAATTTCTAACGCAAAAAGTGAATCACGTGCATTAATAATGCTACTATTGTATTTTAAAATGTTAAAGAATTCAACAATTCGATTCAGGAGGCTTCAGAAGAATTCAAATTGGGAAAAAATAAAAAATGCCAATGATTTCTGTCAAATTGGGATGAATGAATAATTAACTAACATACCTAAATTTTCATCCAAGTAGATGAATTTTCAGACAAGAACATTAACTTTCTAACAAAAAAGTCGATTGTTCAAAAAATTCATGAACTATCAACGAAATAGTTGCACTTTCCACTAAAAATACACGAATTTCCAATAGAATAGTTACATTTTTCGTTTGAAAAAAATGTAATTTTCCACCAAAAAAATTATAGTTAAAAAAATAGTTATATTATCCAAGAAAGTGATTACTTTTCAACAGAAATGATTAATTTTTTACTGAAATAGTAGTTTTTTTTAACTGAAGTAATGAATTTTTAACTGTAATAATTGGTTTCTAAAATTAAAATATGAATTTTATACCATAAAGATTATTTACTATCAAAAGAGACGAATTATGAACTAAAAAAGCTCAATTTTTAACCGAAAATTGTATAATGAAAACAACGTACCTTTTCTCATTTTCATCTGTAACACGACTGGCTGAACTGTCTTCTTATTTCTCGGTCCGTTATTTCTCTGGTCCTTTATAGTCAAATTGAGAGTCGGATTTGCTGTAGTGGTTTTGGCTTGTGTATCAGAAAACGTTGTTAACAATCACTTTTCCCATCACTTCCTGAAAAATGATTTTTTCCGATGACATCTATTTTTACGAAAATTGTAATCATTTATATATATATATATATATATATATATATATATATAATTATATATATGATTTTTCAGGAAAATAATTCAATTTTAAACTGAAAGAGCTACATTTCTGAACCAAAAATATAATATTTCAATTTGCAGTTACAAAAGTATATTTAAAAGAAACGAGTTTCCAGAAAAATTAATTAATTTGCAACAAAAAATATACATTTTCAAGCAAACATGGAATAGCTATACCTTCAGTTAAAAAAATTAATTTTAAAACGAAAACAAAGGAATTTTCAACGAAAGAAATTATTTTTAATCACTATGATAAATTTTCAACAAAAAATATGAAATTTTGATCAAATAGTGGATTTGTCAATCCAAAAGATGAATTTTATATCAACAAAAAAACGAATTTTCAACTGAACTGTTTTTTTTGTTCAATAAAACAAATTAATTATTTACAAAAAATAGAATAGTTAAATTTTCCACTAAACTGATAATTTTTTGACGAAAAAAATTACATTTCTGTCAGAAAAAGTAAATTTTTCACAAAAAAAATGTAATAGTTAAAGTAAATTTTCAACTAAAGTGATGAATTTTCGACTTAAAAAAATTTAATTTCCAACAAAAAACATAAATTTTCCACTGAAAAGATAAATTTTCTATCAAAAATAAGATAGTTACATTTTCAGTTGGTAAAAGAATTTTCGACCAAAAAAGAAACGATTTTTCAACAAAATTGTTAAAGTTTCAACCAAAGAAATGAATTTTCAACCAAAAGATGAATTTTGAACTAATAAAAGAACTCTTCTATCAAAAAAGACTGATTTCATCAACAAAGAGTGGAATTTTCACCTTAAACAGATAAATTTTCAAACAAAAATAGAATAGTTAAATTTTGAGTACAGAAATTAATTTTCAATAAAATTAAAATAAATTTTCAACCAAATAGTATAGTTTTCAACTAAAAACGATAAATTTCTATCAAAAAGATCAATTTTCTACAAAAAGTAGAACAGTTACATTTTTAGTTGAAAAAATTAATTCTAAATAAGAGAAAACTAATTTTGAACCACAAAGGTAAATTTTCAACCAACAAGATGAATTTTCAATCCAAATAGATGAATCTATAACAAAGTACGCGAATTTTCAATCGAATATTTGAATATTTTTAAAGAAATTTTCAACCAAAAAGATCAGTTTTAACCAATAAGATGATTTTTCTATAAAAATAGATGAATTTACAATAAAGTACACGAATTTTCAAACAAATTTTCAACAAAAGAGTTTACTTTTCAACCAAACAGGATACATTTGAACAATTTTGTTTAATTTTCAGCCAAAAAGTTAAATTATTATCAATCAAAAGCAATCAATTTTAATCGAGAAAAATCATTTTCTATCGAAAAAGACGAATCTGGAACTGAAATTATGAATAATCAACCAAATAAGAAAATTTTGAACTCAGTAGTTCCATTTCCAACTAAGTAATTGAATTTTCAACCAAAAAAGATGAATTCTCCACGAAAAACGTGATATCTGATGTTTCAACCAAAAAGGATTTTAATTTTATACCAAAAGTAGTTGAATTAAAGAGAAAAAGATAAATTTTCAACAAAATAGTTTTAATCCTCAACAGAAACGGATTGATTTTCAAACAAATAGTTGCGATTTTTAACCATAATAACGAAATTAGCTTCAACTTTAGATTATGGAAAATTCCCTAACTCTCTCAGGTTTTCCCGGAGTTTCTGAAATTACGTGACCTGTAGCAGCTCTGTGATTTAAAAAAAGAATACGTCCATTTCAGTCTGGAATGTTTTCGTAAAAATGTATGTATTAATTATGAAACACATTTGTCATCACAATCATTTTCGCACAAAGTTTCAGATTTTTAAATAAAAAGAGTAGTATAAAACGCAATAGCTGCAGAGAAAGAAAATTGTGATCAATTTTGTTTTGAATTATGATAAAAAGTTCTTTCTAAATGTACTAATTTTGAGGTTAGATTTTTTGCTATACATTAAGTATACGCAATTTGAATCAAATTTTTAAATTGTTTAGGCATCAAGAAATGTATATTAGAGATAATCAAATAAATGAATTATTTATAATTATTTTAAAAAGGATTACCGAGATATTGAAGGATTTTACTTGACTTACCTCATTGCTTATCCTGATTGCTTGCCTACCGCAGTGGCCCTCATTGGTCGTTTTTGGCGCGCAATTCAAACAGTATATAATAAAGAATTATTGAAATTGAAATAAATAATTATTATATATTGCACATCTATATCATAAATTACGTAATTTGTGGTGCAAGGTGAGAAATAAAATAATAATGCGTATATTCAGTAAATGATAGCTTATTTTAATTGAATTTCAAAGGACAACTTATATTTCATTACCAATTTTTTTTTATTGAAATTAATACATGTAGATGGTGAAAGAAACTGACATACCTCAGACCAAAAGTAGATTTTGATGTTATAAAATCCTTTATTGCTGCCAACGTTTCGGAAACTTTACGTCCTGAATTTCAATAACTTATATTACTCAGACAAACAACATCGCTTTAACACCATTACTAATCTAACCAATTTTTTTTTGTTACTAGAAAAATTGTTCTATAACGATTTGAAAGTACTCATTCATAATATTTATTTATTTTAATTTAAATAATTGAAAAATACACTCGGTTTGAATTACGCGCCATTAGCGGCCAAAGGGAGCCGCTTACGCCAGGCACGCGCAGTAGCTGTACATGCAAAAGTTGGAATCACTTTCATCAAGGTCTACAGAATTCTAGAAAAAGATGGGAAGTACCGTAACATAAGTGATTACAACAAGCACCCGCGCCCGATTCCAGCAATGGGACTTCGATACCGTTTCGAAAGTCGAAAACCGAACGGGCCTCTTTTTCTAATGTGTGGAGATAGAGAGATTCGTTTGAGTTTCGACTTCGAAACAGCGTCGCAGTCCCACTGCAAGATTCCCAAGTTGTAGTTACAGGTGGTAAATTTGAAAATATAGTAATGCTAAATACCAAGTAATTACATTTTTTTTCTGAAGAAATTAGCATTAAAAATAAAAGGCATAATTTTCATATTTGGACAACTCAAGTGCTTGTCGTTATTGTAAAGCTGAATTTCATTTTAAAAACATTTGCGGCCTGATCGATAATTTTAAAAATATTCAATATTATGTTACAAACATGGTATTAATCTTGAATGAAATTTGATGATTGCTTTTTAATAAATAGTTTTTTAGTTTGCTGAAAGGAAGTTTCTTCCAAACGATTGAATAAAAAAAATTACAAGCGTATAATAAAATCGGCACAGTTGTACGAATAAGGACTTAGATCATTGTATTATATGGGAATTGATCAATTAAGAATCGTTTCATTAAAGAATTTTTTACAACACTATCATGAAAATGGCGTGTTTTCGTACTTATGATCTGTGTGTAATGTGGCGCATTTCGAACGATGCGAATAAAGAATGTACGAAATAAGGAATGCTTACGAAAAGGCCTCTTTTCGTAAGCATTCCACATTTTCACAATAAGTGAAAGGAAGATAGTTAGATAAAGAGGGAAATAGGTCGATGTTTTCAGCGACAACTGTAGCGCGCTCGTCTCGCGACTTACCGTGCAGAAATAGGAGGCGTACACTGAAAAACTTCACTTTCGTCCGAATCTGACATTTTCTCTATTTTCGATAATATCACATTGATTTAACTATTGAAGAAAACCGAACAAACGCGTGACAGTATTCAGAAATAAGGTTATAAAAGCCGGTAGCCTCTCCGCCGCTAGGTGCGCTATAGTTGCTCAAGTCAAAGTTGCGGGAAAATTGAAATTAGTTCAAAATGTTATACTTCCGAAGTGTTCTCTTTAGAATAAAGTTGCTAAAATAAACAGGTATATATATATGTTGATTCTAAATTCCTTCTTTTTATATGAAAAAATTTGTCAGTTAAACTTATTTAATTTAATCTTATCGTAATCTTATCATAATTTTAACTTATGATTTGTTTTTTTTTCAATCGGGGGGCTTCGCCCCCCGAACCCCCCAGCAGGGGCGTCGCCCCCTGCACCCCCACCAGGGCTGCGCCCTGGACCGCCCCCCGCAACTTCGATCAGGTAGCGTTTTTTTGACGATTTTCATGATCTTGTTGTAAAAAGTTTCGTGCATGTCTCGTGGTAGGCCCTTTTCTTGACTCGTGCAGTGTTTTGGGACTCGTCTTCGGTTCGGGCACCTTCGGTGCCCTCACCTACGACTCGTCCTAAAAACACTGCACTTGTCACGAAAAGGCCATCGCCTACCACTTGTAATGCAATATACTATTTCGAAATTATACCTATTACAAAGCTTTATGTATAAGAAAGCTAAAACAATATACATGGTGTAAAATACATGCATGTATATATGCATTGAAGCTTAGTTTGGCTTTCATCAATATGCCTTATTCAATGCTGAACCTAAAATGCGCATACTTTCAAATGCAACGCCAAGTCACAACGCACGTGTGTCATTTCAATCCTGCTCTGCAGTAGGCATTGCAGGTTTCTATTATGCATACTGTAGTCGGTCTAACGGTTGAGTATTCTTCTTATTAAGTTAATCCGAATTCTGTGGCTTGTTAGTCTAGTGGTCATCCAGTTGATTGTAGAGCTGACCGCTCCAGGCTGTGCTTGGTTCCTTATCTCTGTTGGCTTGTATTTCTCGTGCGGCCGGCCATAATGAGTGATTACTATGTGTATTGTGGCTTCGTACGTTTCTGCTACTACGCTCGCCATTTTGTCGGAATGCTGTTGTGTTTCTACTGTTGCTTTTCTCGTAGTCTGGTGTGCGTTTGGTCAGCCACACTACGAGAGAAACAACAGTATTTTGTGGATTTTGGTGGATTCTATGGTCAAATTTAAAAACAAAAAACAAGGTGCCCTTGTGTCTCCTCCCTTCTCGAAATTTTTCATCGTCCTCGATGAATGTGGAGTTTTGGTTTTAGAGCATTTGTGTTGAGCGGCGTACAGTACTGCAAGACACTCTTTCTCTGCGGTGGAATAATTATTGCGTTCCTTTCAGTCATGGAGACGGAGTCTCGCTTCTGAGGCTAACAAAATAGGAAATTATATTAGTGTTTTAATTAAATCATTAGTTATTAATATTAATTATAGTAGTTTTGAGGTCACTTCTCTTGAAGTTAACATCTGATAGAAAATGTATTTCTTTCCTTAGCTTCACCTTAACGAATTTTCTCGATCCGTCACATAATTGCTTAGATAAATTACCCACTTATGCCTTTTCTTATCAAGAGCAAATAAAATAGAACTTTTGTTTTCTTATATCTCACTAGGACATGTTCTTTGAACTCTGGATTTAGGGAATTAATTATATTGAGGTTCCAATAGTGGTTTTATAACTTGTTACGTAATTGTCTAACAACAACAGTTTTCTTTGGAAGATTCTGCAATGTGTATGTAATCTTTATCCATCTTATGGAATTCGTCATTGATGATAATTTGCAAGGGTAAAATTTTAAAATGGTTGGATTTTGAGGAAAGGAGTCAGTTGGTCCGTAAAACTTGAAGTTACAGATCTTCTTTTACTGCTATTCAGCGTGGTCTTGAGGTGAATCATTGAGGTGAACATGGATTTCAATCGCCATGTTGTTATCGTGTTGTAGGCGTTCCGTAGCCGGTGAGATCTTGTAATGAAAGGATTAAATTTCATTTGAGGAGCAGCCATGATGAGATGGTGCTATTATCATATGAAGTTAGAGGTGTAGTGTTCCTTTGCATAGTTTTGGAGATTCTTCTTCAGGTGGAAAAAGCCTCAAGGAGTCCAATATTAGGGTGATGATGCCATGTTGATATCATATTCCGGTTCCATATATTGGTTTCTTCACGTCTAGCGAAGCATATCGACTAGAAAAATGTTCAAATTGATAAAAAATAAGAATACAGAACGATAATGCCCGAATTTTAATATTTCAAAAATTTTAATTTATCGAATTCTATAATTATAAAATTGTTTAATTAACGAATTATCAAACTAACTTGAATTTTTTAATTCGCGGATTAGGTTCCTGAAGAAAAACTTTTCCTTCTTTGTTGAATTTCTCGAACAGTAAATTTCGTCTCTGCGTAATTATAGGGCACAACGAGAACAATGAAATTGGCGGGATCGAACTATCGCAGCGTCTCTGCTTGACCAAAGACGTCAGAGAAGCAATGGCGTGCCCACTGTATGTTTTGGCTTTAAAAAAGTATGACTTCAGCTGTAAAAAGATTTTTGTTTCCTCCTTCCGTTGTTTCTCCTCCTTTTTTTTTTGTCATCCGTTCTTTGTTTCTCCTAAATCAATATTAAGAAATTTTAACTGAATTTCCGGCAATTTTGAAGATGATTTATAGCACCTTTACGTCAAGTCAGGTGACTCAAAATTCGCAGGTGCTATTTATGTTTCATCTTCTCCATGTACACAAATTTGCAAGCTATTCCGAGTCACATTAATTAACCATTAAAATTTGCACCTTCGTCAGGTCGCCACCACTCACCTCTTCCACTCAGACCTGCAAGTCACACATCTTTACGTTCGTTATCGTAAGTCAAACCTGTCTGGCACACAGTGTACCCATTTCCTATAATTACATCATTTATGTCATGAGCTCTTGGTCTATAATATGTATCCATGGGACTGCGCCCTTAGATTTCAGCAAGCACTCTGAAAATATTTAAAACAATTTCCCAAGATTTTTATGATTTTTATCTCAAGTTGATCCAAAGAAATAAAATTTTGAATTGCAGTAAAATATTAAAGCGCATACAAAATATGAGTAAATTAAATAAAAATAAATAAGCAAAATTTTAAATAGAAAAATTGATGAAAAATAAGAATACCGAATAATAAATGCCCGAATTTTAATATTTCAAAAATTTAAATTTATCGAATTCTATCATTTAAAAATTATTCAATTAACGTATGACCAAACTAACTTGAATTTTTTAATTCGCGGATTAGGTTCCTGAAGGGAAACTTTTCCTTTCCTGTTGAATTTCTCGAACTGTTATTTCCGTCTCTGCGTAATTATCGGGCACAACGAGAACAATGAAATTGGCGGGATCGAACTATCGCAGCGTCTCTGCTTGACCAAAGACGTCAGAGAAGCAATGGTGTGCCCACTGTATGTTTGGGCTTTAAAAAAGTATGACGTCAGCTATAACAAGATTTTTGTTTCCTCCTTCCGTTGTTTTTCCTCCTTTCTTTGTTTCTCCTCCTTTCTTTTGATAAGGTAAAAATAATAATGAGGAGAAGGGTAACCTCATTAAGTTTACCCAAGAAAAGAAGGGGGAGGTCACTGAGATGGTGTCAGGACCGCGGGGTTGGCGGCCTCCGATCCTACAGAGAGGATCGCGAGGAACGTCCTAAATGCTGGAGCCGCCTTGACCTCCGATCCTACGGAGAGGATCGAGAGGGACGAGTTAGGTCAGTCCCAGCCAGGAGAAAGGAGCTTCGCCGGTGAAGGGCGAGCGCGGTCACAATCAGAGCCTCCGATCCTACGGTGAGGATCGCGAGGGGGGGGGGGAGTCAGGTTGGACTGTACCCACAGTAGCCTCCGATCCTACGGAGAGGATCGTGAGAGTAGACCTGGCGGAGAGAGCAGAAAGGGCAAGCGGCCCTCCGATCTTACAGGGAGAATCGTGAGGGAGAGAGGGTTGTCGCGCCTCGTTAGTCGGCACCCCGATCCTACAGAAGTGTTAGGAAAAACGGACCAGGACCGTAAAAATTATAAAAAGAAAAAAATAACGACTTACTTGGCCCGGATATCCTGAAGTGAGAGGGTACGGAAAAAAGGGGGTGTCTCACCTTCTCCCTGGGCCTCCGATCCTACGGGGAGGATCGAGAGGTGCTGCTCCCTAGCTGGATTCACGATGACCGAAACAAGTTTCGGCGGGCCTTGTCGCGCTTGGTGAGAACCGAGGGCCTGGTGCGCCGACCAGTGTCCGAAATCCTGGGTGAATCTGCGACGACGCGGATAACCACTGATCGGAGCCGAGTCGGAGAAGGTGTGGGGGGACCGGCCCGAGGACGGAAGATCAGGGATATCGCCCTCCGTTTTCTCGGGGTTTGCTGCGGTGGTCTCAACTTCCGGGAAGCAGCCTCCGGTCTGTCCGTTGGTTCTCTCGCTCCTGGAGTCTGTCTTGCAGACCCTGGATGAGGGATGCCGATGTGGGAGCTGGCCCAGGCCTGGGTGACTCTGTCCCTCGCACAGGGGGGCTCTAGCTGAGGGTCCCGGAGGAGGGTAACCCGTAGATCCCGCAATTTCGCCCTCGGAAGTCCGGAGGGTCCTGCATTTTCGCCCAGAGGTAACTGGGGACGTTGAAGCTCGCCCTGATTCCCCAGCGGGGTTTGCTGGAAGCCGGGGGGTGAGGCCTGGATTGGAGAGGTCCTCAGCTCGAGGACATCGTCGTCATCTGACTGAGGCCGGGTCGGAGTAGGCGCGAGTGGAGAGAGGAGTACTGGCGGGGGAGATAAGGCCCCGAAAAACTCAAGGGCCTCTTCCAACGGCACGTCCTTAGGCTCCGGGGGGACGGAGTCAATGTTCGGGTTCTTCGGCGGGATGTAGGTCCGTGTGAGTCCTGGATCAGGTCTAGAGGAGAAAGGCTGTCCCCGGTTCTTCTTGGGCTTCCCACGCCGTTTTGAGGGCAACCATAATCCTGCCATAAACCATATACGCGAGAAGAAACCCGATTCAATGAAACCTGACCGTTCTCCGATCCTACGATGAGTATCGTGAGAAGATACCAGATTTAATTAAGTTCGACGATAATAAAGGTTAAGTTTAACGCACTCCGCTCCTACAGCGAGGATCGTGAGTGAAGTTGAGTTTAGTGAAAATCCATATTCTCCGATCCTACGACGAGGATCGAGAGAAAAACCCGATTCAATCAAATCTTACCGTTCTCCGGTCCTACGATGAGTATCGTGAGAAGAGATCAGGTTTAATTAAGTTCGACAATAGCAAAGGTTAAGTTTAAAGGCACTCCGCTCCTACAGCGAGGATCGTGAGTGGAGTGGAGTTGAGTTTAGTGAAAATCCATATTCTCAGATCCTAAGACTAGGATCGCGAGAAGAAACCCGATTCAATCAAATCTGCCCGTTCTCCGATCCTACGATGAGTATCGTGAGAAGAGATCAGACTTAATTAAATTCGACGATAATAAATGTTAACTATATCATGTAAGCGAACTCCGATCCTACGTCGAGGATCGTGAGGGTAAGATATATTGGGCGAGATGCCTAAATGCGAGAAACAAAGAAAAGACACTAATCGACGGAGCACTGAGGAGAACTGAAATACTTACCCTCCTGGGTTGCTCAGGGACCACGTTTGAAGAAAGCGACAACATCGTAGGGAGTCGGGTGGGGGGGCGGGACCCCCCCCCCCCCCCCCCCCCAATAATCGAAGAAAAACCACTGACTTCACTTTAAAAAAATATTGTTTTATTCCCTGCAACACCAAGGACGAATAAAAAGAAGAGTACACACATTTTCTGAAGTCGTTCCGAAGAGAGGGAACCGCACTGTAACAAACTCAACGCGATAACTCTCGACGGTTAAACGAACTCAGCAACGAAGTGCTTCGCGGACGGAAGGGTGGCCAGTCGGTTGGCAGGTATCGCGGGAGAGGCGAGATGCGTGCTGGGCATCGGTCGGTGATCAACTGACGAACTGACCGCGGGACTGAACCTCGTCCCGGGGTCCGCTCGTCACGCCGCGCATGGCGTAACTTAATACTAACAGAGGGAGTGGGAGCACAGCGCGCCAATATTTAAACTAGACTACGGGAGGAAAAAAGGACTGAGAGCTGTCATACTTTGGGGGGACAACGGAAAAACCGAAGCCACCATTATTTTAATAATTGGTGGTTTTGTTATGTAACAGTTTGTTTGTCATCCTTTCTTTGTTTCTCTAAAATCAATATTAAGAAATTTTATATTCAGAAATATGAGAGAAAACAAAGTTTTCTATTTTTGTCCGGTCTTACGATCCATTTAGAATGCAGAAATTAAAAAAAAAAAGAATTCGAGTCAAAATTTATTTTTATTGACGTTTTGGCCTCAACTGTGGGCCTTCTTCAGAAACAAAACAAGTTGTTGAGAATATCAAGTTCCAGTATATGCGGCACATCTCATTCTCGACAATTGACACTCTTTCCCTAGGAGCCTTTAGCGGAGTGCTATTAAGGCTAATGTCGTGAGAATGACAGAGATGGTCATAAAGCACTCTTAGTGCCGCATTGTGCCTTTGGATTTAGGTTGTTCCCGCATGAGTTGGACAACTAGATAGTATGTGTCCTAGATGTTCGGGGCGTACATGACACTCTCTGCAGCTATCACCGGAAATGTCTTGGCTCAAAATGTGGCGACGTTTTGAGGCACTCTGAGTCAGAAAAAATAGTCTATACGTCGGTTTCTGTCTGTCGTTGTTGTTGTCGTTGTCGTCTTCTTTATACCAGATAACTTTCGAAAAAGTAATTGGTTCACATTGTGCTCAAGCAAGCAGTTTGAGGGGATATATACATATACATATACGTACATATTGTAACGTTATCGTTCTCTATTATTTTTATATTGTTTAATTTTTATTAATAATACCATCCGACATTGAGTCGAGATCCAATAATGTCGATTTTACCAAGATTTCTTAGATTTTATTTTCTTTAAACATGGATCCTATGAAAATATGGGCATTTTCTTATGGTTTAATTAATATGGATGTCGCAATTCAGAATTTTCTTAACAATATTGAAGATTGCCGAAAATTATATATCTGACTTGCTTTTAATATACTTTATCCAATCACTCGAGACCAATTATACAAACTGGGTCAAGTTTTGGAAGAACATTAAAATTAGCCCATACCACCCTCTTATTCAAACTAACTGAAAGTGACACCCTAGGAACCGGAATGGGCACACCTTTTTCCCCTGGAAGAATCTCAATACTTTTCCTTACGTGTAAGCTTTTGAAGCGAAAGTAATTAGCAATTAGAAAAAAATCCTGGCAAATGTAGCTTTCAACGGATCTCAGCTCAATCAAGGCTGATGACTCAAAAACTTTCGACTCATTTCATCAATTTGTGGCAATTATTTTGTGAATTTATATATTTTATTCCTCGGACGGTGGGATCACAGAAGCGAAGACAGAATTGCGCCGATTATCGTGAAATTATTTTAGATTCCTGCTTGCAGGATTTCGAAAGGCCTATCACGCCTGAATAAGCCAATGTCGTTTCCTTTATTTGCTCTTTTACGCAACTACCAAAATTTTGTTATTGCGGCTAAATAATCTTAGGAGCACTCATGATTTGGCTCAAGCATAATTAATATGATCCTATAAATTTTACCCTCCCTAGCGAAGAACCGATGATCAACTTATTCAATGATTTTACAAATGAGACGACATTCCGTGCAGATTTCAGTGCAATATCTGTCCTCCAGAATGCGATCTCATTTTCCTATCTGATTTTACTATTTTTATCATTAGTTTTTTTATTCCATACTGGTTTGTTGTAAAATTGACCTTAAAAATGCAAATTCTACCTTTGAAAACCAGAAATTATCTTGCATTCACAAAACAATCGGTTTTCCCTCGAACAGCTCACTGCCCATTCGACTTAATTAACTTCGAGTGGCCATACTGGCATTCTTAAGCCCCCGTTTGAGAACGGGTTAAAAAAGAATGGGCGATCTTTAAGATCTCCAGTACTACTCTTGATTGATTTTGTCGAATGAACTTAATTGATTTTGAGTAACTACACTGGTATTCTTGAGCGCCCGTATGAGAACGGGTTGAAGAAGAATAGGCGATCCTAAAGATCTCCAGTGTTGCTCTTGGTCAATTTAGTCTTTTAACAGGACATGCGAGGGGCTGGTCCTCAAAGTTTAATTTTTTGTTATTATTTAATATATATAATTAATAATTAATATATAATTTCCTGAAAAGGATCATTAAAAAATGCTAAAAGTTGTCCTATGTCCCTCTTATTCTGTCAGTTACCTGGCAGATCAATCCTAAGCTGCTCATAAGATGCTCTCGCGAAGTTTTCCGAAGAGTCAAACGCTCGACAGTGTGTTCCTTTGAACCTTCGAGCGCAGACTGGCGATACGAGTGATCCTTGGTAATCACACAGGTCCCGTCGTCGCGGGTCCTCGCATCCCCACTTATCTTACAGGTTGCGCACGCAACCGCACCTGTTTCGCATAGTGTTACGTACGATCTATATAACTCTTTCGCCCAGGAATTCGCAAGTCATTCAGTAGCGTATTTATTTTATTTCTTACCCGCTCTTAAGTAAATTTTATAAGTATAAAATATTTATTTTATACTGAACGGTTTCAATATACATATACATACTATATACATAAGAGCCGGTCAATACAATGTGTAATCAATACAACATACGCCTGTAATTGCGCATGTACTTTCTGGTACTTTCTATAGATAGAAGTTTCTAGAAGTACCGCTACGTATAAACCGCCCGTTTGGGGTCAGTTCTCCAGTTCTCCACCTCATTGTCATAGAGTAGAGTTCTCCTCCTTGGTCTACAAGTTACGCGCTTATGTTATCTCTTAAGTGCCATAATTCAATAAATAGTGAATATAACAACTTGTTATATAGTATTTGGCAATCCTCTCCCGTGACCCGTAACATTTCCTTCAAACAATTTTTTTTTCAAAATTTTCTTGTAAACAATTTTGTTTTAAAGATAATAAGTAGATCTTGTATTTTTTCGTTCTACTGGTCGTGTAATTCGTTAAAAGAAAGCGCGAAAAATCTTTTCGTCCTTCGATGAAGGACCTCTTCAGTACACTTTTATAGATTGTAACGTTGGTCAATTTATGGTTGGCATGGATCGCACGGAAAATGTATTTAATTTAACTCGATTACGTGATTTTATCCTTAACTGCAAACTCTTCCATAAAATTCTACCTTTGCACCCTGAAATTGAAATTGTCCCAAAAAGAGATTATTTTTTGAGTTTATCTTCAATAGATTTGTCGCAAATTAAACATCTTTCATGAATAATTTTGGGTTCATGAAAGTGGTAGTTTAAATTGCTTTTAATGGAGCCTGTTCAACAGCTCGCGTCCAATAACACAGACTGGATTGAGCGTTGGGAGGACATTAAAAAGAGGCCTTACCTCCCTATTTTGAAAAATTACCCTTAATGAAACCCTGGGAATTAGGACAAGGTTACCGTTTGGATCAGTGTTCGTAACGATGCTTTTTAGGATACGCAAGTTTTGGAAGCGGAAGTAGTTGGCAGCTAAGAATTCACTTGATATGAAGTTTTCAGAAGATCTTGGTTCAACAAATGCCAAGGATTCAATGTAATTTATCGCGACCCCGTTGATGTCCATATTTTAATCCATAAATTAACCAATAGTCAATTAAAAATTCGTAGAAATGGTGGGCTCACTCGAGCGCGAATAGGAGTTGCGAACGCTATTGCGCTAGATGTTCCGACTTTTGATTTTAGAACCCTAAATTTTCCCTACATTTTCCTAAATTCTAAGCATTCTTATTTTCTGATTCGTAAAAATGGTTGGCTCACTCGAGCGCGAATAGGGGTTGCGAACGCTATTTCGCTAGATGTTCCGACTTTTGATTTTAGAACCCTAAATTTTCCCTACACTTTCTTAAAGTCTAAGCATTCTTATTTTCTTTTCCTATCCATATCCAGGAGCTTTTAAATGACAACAGAAAATCGTTCAGTTCTCAGTCACTTGTTTTTGAATAAAGCTTCATTTAAGCCCAGCTTTTTGCAATGTGGGACTTGAAATTCACTTGATTCTCCTAGTCCTTTATTTTATTCTTGACTTATCACTTGGTTGCAAATCACCAGGAAACTAATTGAGATTTTTGAAAGAAAAATCCTAAACAAATTTTGGCTCATGGTTCAGATCATTTCAATTTTGTCTCGTCAAAGTTCGACACTTGAATGTCAGGCGGTCTAATTTCCAGGACTTAGCCTGGTTAAGAAGTCCACCATGACATGTCAGTAATAAATTTTGTTGGCAAAATTGGAGAATTTAGAAAGTACCCGACTCCACAATGGGAGGACGGTTCACTTATTTCCCGCCTTTTAGGAGCGTCGATTTTCAATTTGCAGGTCTGATCCTGGTTGATAGAAAATCTTTTGCTCCGGCAGGTTACAAGAAAACCTCCCCACGTCATGAGATCGGGTAAGCCAGAATTTATTAAAAATGGTGAGCAGAACTAATAAAGAACGTTGCGTATAATTTAATTTAAAAACCTGGATGTATCTCCTGGATATATTCGTTGAGTCAGCGAATGTCGAGGTGAGGATGCTCGCAAGCGTCGAGCTTGGTCTGTTTCCAGCTAGTCTGGCAGGATTTTGGAGAACTCCGTTCTCCAACCCGGTTCAATTGTAAGTGTCATTCATTCGCGCCGTATCGATCGAGTGGTCCCCTGTATGCTTGGTCCCGCTAGTCTCCCTACTCCTGGGGGTCCGGTTGCGCACGCGTTCATCGAGTTTCCCGCTTGTCGGCTGACATATATCTGTTGACGATCATTTCGTGTTCCTGTCCTTATTTTCCTTATCGCTGTCGCTTTTCTTCTTATCGCACACAGCTGATGGCGCGAATTTGTCAATATTTCCCTAGTCAGCTGACTTATATTTATTTTCTTCCATCAGCTGGCGCGGTGACGAGTTGAACCGTCTCAAGATGTATGATATAAACACCTCGTCATCTTAGGCTATCAAGAAAAAAAATTTTATTAAAAAACAATAAATGTACAATCTACCTAAAAGTATAACAGTGTTAAACTAACATAAGCTTACGATAATGAATATGATAAAAATCTAATCTAGATCCTAATCTAATCTAATCTAAAAATCTAATCCTAATCTAATCTAATCTAAATCTAATTTATATATTTTTAAAAAGTTTTTTAAAATTCTTTTTCAAATTTTTTTCAAAATTTTTGTTTTCAAAACATTTTTTTTTATTGGCATTGAATTCATTCACTTCAATCTGTTTTAGAAGCCAGTCTGGGAAAACTTTTATGATTAACATAGCTACATTCGCACCATAAGATACAACTGCAAGCTCGAAGCCTTTTGTCGCGAACAGTCCCAATAACAAGGCAACGAAATGCAAAAACCCTTTGAATTCTGGCTTTAAATTGCGGCATTTTTTGTAAATAAAATGAAATTATTAATGCAGGAAGAATCGCCAATGGAACCGCTAAAATAATGTAGGGCGACGTATTTTTTTTCAGGCAGAATCACAATGTTAACCACTGCAACCGCTTCTGCGAGAGCGTCACGCTCCAAGATATTGAGAAAATGAAATATTTAAACACAACGGCAAGTAAGGAACAAGCATTACTACCAGAGACATTTTTGTACTCGTTGTGCCAGGTCACACACAAAACTAATTAACTTGTGTACCTACCTCTAGCTGGGACCACACGATCATGAGCCCCCACCACCAGAAATGTGTTACATGAGAAATTTTCTTTTTAAAGCTTTTCTTCACGGCTGATACTTTCCACCTTGGCATTAAATTCATTCACTTCAATCTGTTTTAGAAGCCAGTCTGGGAAAACTTTTATGATTAGCGTAGCTATATTCGCACTATAAGATATAACTGCAAACTCGAAGTTTTTTGCCGCGAGCATTCCCAAGAAGCAGGCAACGAAATGCAAAAACCCTTTAAGAATTCTGGCTTTCGAGTGTGGAATTTTTCGTAAAAAAAGCACATAATTAATGAAGCAAATATCATCAATGGAATGGCTAATAATATATAGGGCGATGTATTTTTAATAATAATCACACTGTGAGAGCGGTACACACCCACATTAAGAACGCCCATGGTGTATCCCTAAAAAATTTAGCTGCCTCGATCCAAAATACTAGGAAAATTGAAATTTCAATTGAATTTAGACACAACGGTAAATAAGAAGTAATCATTTCTTCTAGAGACATTCTTCCTATACACGTTGTGCCAGGTCACATACCAAACTAATTAACTTATGTACCTACCTCTAGTTGGGACCACACGATCATGAGCCCCCACCACCAGAAATGTGTTACGTGAGAAATTTTCCTTTCAAAGCTTTTCTTCACGGCTGATACTTTCCACATTGGCGTTGAATTCATTCACTTCAATCTGTTTTTGCCAACGGTAAGTTAAAAATAATAAATGCTTACAGAGATATCCTGACTTCCTCTTGTGCCGGGTCAGACACCAAACTAATTAACTTATGTACCTCTAGTTGGGACCACCTCAGCATTTTAATGAGGAAGACTTCGAACAATATCCAATACTGAGATGAAATTTGGAAAGAGCTTTTCTCCTTTAATCAAATGATTCTAAATCTTAACAAACTTTCTAGGCCCTAGGAAAACTTTCGCTTCGATTAGCATAATGAGCTTCTTGAGGCCAAAGAACAGCAACGCAAGACAAAAAGTTATCACCAAAAGGAAGCTGATTAAGAATTTTCTTGCTTGCAGTGACATAAAATTCCAAGCAATTACGAAGAAATTTGTCGACTTCTTCTCTTTGCAACTTCTTGTCTGTATGCTGCTGTTGTAAATACCCGCGCGTTACCTTACCAACGTCAATGGCTTCAAACGCCTTTTGATTACTAGGATCTGCAAAGTTTACATTGTTAATGACTTGAAAGAATAAATCAGGTCGAAGCAGACCCTCTCTCAAATAGGTGTTAAGAATGGATACCAAAAATTAAACTGAGTATGCTGCAGCTCGCTTCGTCGTCGTACACTTAAAATGATTGCTTGCGCAAAATATTTGTCATGCGATCAGTTTCAGCAGCACAAACGACTTTATTCGCAACTAAGACCTATCAATTCCGAGGAAATCGTGAATGGAAGATTATGTTCCATGAAAAACGCAGTGATCCTAATCTCTTCTTTTTGAAACTTTTGCTTGAAAGAAACAAATTCCGAATTTGTAAATTTTGAGAAATCTGTATAAAAAAAAACTTACTGCAAGAGAATCAACGCTGAAAGAATTGGCAGTTACATTAGCAGAATTTTCACTCGCTAGTCCAAAACTTCGCAATTTTTCTGAAAACTCTGACTTCTTTTGACTATTTTTATATTACTATTTTTATACTATTTTTTTTATTTTTTTTTTAAATCGTCTGTATAGCTCCGGGAAAATCTTATTAATGCACAAGGACTTATCTGATGTGTACTTTTTCGCCGACTTGATCCGTTGGATCTGAACCTGACACATCTTTACGCGAAGTATCTGCATCCGATGCATCCTTATGCGATGGATCTGAATCCGACGCATCTTTATGCGACGGATCAGTATGTGAATCATTTGTATGCGACGAATCGGACACCAACGGGTCACATAGAATTACTATGTTCGTGATAAAACTTGTGGACAGTGAAGAACACTCGAAGTTTTCGCTGGACACTACTACTAGCCTCCGTTTCATTTCGATAATATGTTCTATACTCATTTATCGCTTTCGTGTAATATAATCCTTAGAAGATTCTGTGGCGGCATAATGGATGGACGCTGACGATGGGAATAAGGAATTGCCATCTCGTGTTCTACGCGGATTTTTTTCCGAAGCGATAGCAGAAAAATTCCTGTCAACAGGAGGTATAATTCTCGTGGGATGTATGCCAACATAGATACGAGTATTAGTTACTTTCACCAGCCTTGGCGGGCTTCTTTTTCTACTTCTTGAGGAGCGTAAACAAGGAACTTCTGCATCTGACGAAAGAACTATTGTTTCACGTGGACGATTAGCCTCAACAAGCAAACGGCGCCTTATTACGTCTTCAATTTTAGGAACTGCTGTTATCTTCTTTACCTACCAGTCATCCGTATCTGAAGCAGGAGTAGCAAGACCCGAGGCACTGCTATGTCTCGTGTGTACAACGAGTGTGTGCACAATCCCACCAGGCGTATTTTTAGGCGAGAAACGTGAAGTCCCATCATCATCATTGTCAAAGTCCATCGCATTATCAAGCTCACCTTTCTCCCAGTCTCTCTTTCTCCCATGAAGATCGGGTAAACCTATTTTGAATTTCAACATTAGCAGCACTGCTATCGTACATTCTGTTGTCTTGCTCCCCGGGTCTCTGCACATTGGAAGCGATTTGTGGCTTGACGCATTTCCGGGCGGATTCTAAAACTGGAGCATCAACAGTGACTGGGACCTTCTGTGGAAGAAGTTGAGGAGCAGGACCAGCTGCTATTGACGCTTCTGCGGCAATAGATTGCGTTGTAGAAGAACTAGCAGTTGCCACATTGTTTTCCATGAATAGCTCAGGAATGCAGCAACTCTTTGCGCCTCTTGTGTCACAGATTGTACAATAGCAGGAGGCACTTTGACAACAATAACAGAATTAGCAAGATCATGAGCAGCAGCAAAAGCAGCATCAGTCTCACGATCAATACTCACGTCCATCACATTACAAAGCTACCAATTCCGAAGAAGTACGTCCAGCGATGTCGTACTGGTGTAAAGTAGTGAAGCGCCTGCAAGAAACCGAGAGTGTTCATCAGGCCCACCATTATCAGTGTCAACATCACTATCACTGTCATTACCACCGTACATTCTGTTCTTATTCTCCTCGACTCGCTGCAAAGGTTCTCTCACTATCCCACTTGGGCCTGCTTGGGGTTCATCTTCCGGAATATCCCATCCGCCGCGCATTTTGTCCAGATGAATAATAACGGGCACATTGGCAAACAATGTGTGGCTTGACGCCTTTCCGGGAGGCTTCTACAAGTGGAGCATCAACAGTTCCTGGGACTTACTGTTGAACAAATTCAGGACTAGGACCAGCAACTGTTGATGCTTCTTCTGCAATAGATTGCGTTGTAGAAGAAGTAGCAGTTGGCACATTTTTTCCATGCATAGCTCAGAAGATGCAGCAACTCTTGGCGCCTCTCGTACAACAGGTCTTGCGGTAGTAGCAGGTAGTTGTGCTACAAGAACAGAATGAGCAGGATCATTCTTAGCATCAAAGTTATGCATAGCATACGCGGAAGCATTGTGCATGAATATGGCAAACCCTTGTCTGAGACGTTTTGCCTTCTGGATAGCCCTAGGATTCTTGCAACGCGAAGAATGGCGAACCATGTAAGGAGAACGAGGAGGAGATTTAGCAGAAGGTGGAGGAGTGAATGGGGTATGCAAAGCACATGGAGAAAGCTCCCTGGGCATTGGGGAAGATTGTGTTCATCTTACACCACGATGTTGACATAGACCTCCAGCACTTCGTCAGCCATTGATCTCTTCTCCGATGTGTCAACTGGGAATTTCTTCGCAGATGGAAATCCTCCACGTGCACTTCTTCTCTTATCAGTAGCAGGTTCACTAGAAGGAGAAGGAGTACGTGGGGTAAGCAATACACATAGATGAAGCTCACTGGGTATTACGTAAGATTGTTCATCTTCCACCAGGTCGTTGACATGGACCTCCTGTACATCGTCAGCCATTGAGCTCTTGTCAGTTGTTTCAAGTGGGGATTGATTTGGAGACGCAAATCCTCCACGTGCACTTCTCCCCTTATCAGTAGCAGGTGAATTAGAAGGAGGAGGAGTACGTGGGGTAAGCAATACACATAGAGGAAGCTCACTGGGCATTGCGGAAGATTGTTCATCTTCCACCACGACGTTGACATGGACCTCCTGTACATCGTCCGCCATTGAGCTCTTCTCAGTTGTCTTAAGCGAGGATTGATTTAAAGGCGCAAATCTCCCACGTGGAGTTCTCCCATTCACATGTGGATTTCCCTCGTTGTCGGCCGGACGAGAGACTCAGTCCTGATCATCTGGCCACGCACCGTCTATGGGCCGAAAACTTGTGGATTCCTGCGGGTTGAAAGAGATGCTGGGCCAAAACTGACAATTATCTCCAGTAACTGCCGACAATGCGTTAACAACATCTCTTGACAATTCTTGGCCAAAGTACATCATTCTGCATGCAGGGCCTATAGCGGAACGAAATAATTGACCTGCAACAGTTGCTGGACCATCAATGTTGCGAACGATCTCATTAACAGTGGTGTGCGTGTTAAAGCTGATGAAACTTTGATGGTGCCGCTTTTTGCGCTTGCACTTCCTCACCTCATTGTCGAGAAAAGGTTTCTTCATGAAAAGAGACTGGAATTTAGGCCCTGGATTACTCAAATTTACATAAAGGCCACTACGTTTGCACGCATACATGCCAAGTGCGAGGACAATGTACTTGGCAAATCGTACATACGCTACCTCATCACGAAATAATGTACCATTGGGCTCATTCTCACCGCTGAGTTCAAACAGAGTTTGTGTAACCTATGGAAAAAAAGGCTGGACCTCCGTATGGAGACGATTAAGATCCTCCAGAAAGTAAGTGCTTATGTACCATTTGCAGTACACGTTTTTAAATGGTATCACGGTACCAGTTTTCCAATCCCGTACATCTTTCAGCGCGGAGTTGGGAAAGGACTTGAAGAGAGCAGTAGTGCGGACTAGCATTTCCCAATAGAAAGCGCTACCAATAGATAGCCGTGATGGCAAATAGTGTCCACTGCAATCCTTAATACATTTAATAACATTTCTCATTGGCGTCTCGTATTGTTCCTTCCACAAATTCGCAAAACGCATGTCTTCACTATTATTACCACCCAGCATAACGACCTTTGATAGCGCTTACCTTGAAGGCTCAGGAGTAAGAAACGTTTTACTCTGATCGAGTCATTTGCCCTGAAAGTCGGGTGAGGAAAGTTAATACATCAGGTGTTTCGGATTCTGAAAGCAATGGCTTAGCTCCAGACGCATGTTGAATCCAAAATTGTCATGCTTCTCAAGATAACATTCCAATTCATAGGCGTAGTTTAAGTCCCGACAGGCAAGTTTCCTTAAACTATCATGCAATCCTTTATTCAACGTATGCTGCAACCCTAAATCCTTCCTCGGCAAGACCCTAGTATCGAACAGGGGATTACACACATCACGCTCCGGAAGATCAGAAGAATGGTCATCGCAATGTCTCAGTGAAAGCGTGTGTTGCTGCTTACGAAAATCATCAGCCGAACCCACATATCCGTCTGCCTCAACTTTACTACAATATCCGTACAAAGATGAAAGCATTGATATAGCGAGAGTGCTTTAGTGCGCAAGGTACGATTTGTACTGTGTCGCGTATGCCTTCACTTTGCACACGTTGGCGTCAAAGTTTGTAAAGCTTGGATGAGTCGTCATCTGGTCAGGATGACAGATTATGGATTTCAGTGATGCACTGAAAAGCATCACTTCGTGGTCAAGAATGAATCATTGATAAAACTGTATGTTACATCCACGCTCGTCATCTCGCGCCTCAGTAAACAAAGCTCAGACGAACCAGAGTACTGTATTGTAAGCACGTCAGTACGACCCTTGGCGGGATGCATCTCACAAACCCACGTCCACAATGAGCGTCTCGAAATTTGCTCCATCGTGCAATGCATTCTGGTACAGTTCGACAAAGTCATCAACTTCAGAACGCAAGCCGTTCATATGCACCGAGAAGAAGAGATGAGTAACCTCATGCTCTCTCTGAAATTCTGCCTTCAACGAATGAACAGCTTCAGCAAAGCTCTCCCATTCGCTGCTGGTGACGCGAATAGCTCTATCGCAAGTGACAGCTGGTTCCATGAAACCCTCAGGACCTGGACGAGAACGACGACTTTTGGAATCTTTCGCCGCCGCCTTGGCGCATGGCAGAATGGCTTCCCGCAAAAAGGCCTATGCACAGTGCCATATCTCACACCATTCTTTTCAATCCTCATCCCAAGGAGGACGTAAACAACTTTGTCGCGATATAACCAAGAGGCCATTCGAACCAATGACAACCCAACACGTCTTTAACCTTGGACGTTGTAAGAAACGGTTGCTGTTTGAATTCCTTCGTCGAAAAATGGCTAATGTTGAGCTTCATCGAGTCCAGGACTTTAAAAGTCCTTGCTAATCTACGGCTAAATCCATTGAGACTGTCAACATCCGGTGGCAAGTACTCAACTTCATCCCTTTCAATGATTCGCGCAGCACACGGTAATTTGGACAGCACCTCGCCACACTCAGACTTTCTCCGAGCTATAGTCTCTTGTTAACCTCATCCCGCGTATCCGACATTTTATAAGATAGGAATAAAAGAAAAAGAAAGAAGGAAACAAGAATAATGCAACCTGGATTTCGAATTGCAAGTGCACCACGCTTGCGCTGGCACTTGTCGGCAAAAAGTCGAGGACTGTGCTTACACAATGAATTTCCCAAGATCCAATCCAAGATCCTATTCTCTTCGCTGCCTGTAAACCTGTGAATTTATTGAAATTATGTAAAATAAAAGTGAAACCCGTCATGTACCTCGTCCGCTGTAAAAATTCAAATTGATTCCGCCTTTCATAACCTATCAACGCGGAATGTACAGTCGATTTCACGAAACGACTTATATGACCCTATGAAATAACTTTAAAGGATATAATTCAGAAATTTAGGATAGAACCTAATAAATACGATATCTTCTAGACTAATAATTTAAATTTTATTTTTAAAATATAAGAATCGATTACGTTTCGGAAACACAGCTGGCTTCCCTCATCAGATCTTTAAAACTGTTCTACGGAATTCCTTAAAAATTTCTTTATGTGTGAGTTCCATAAAAAAATGTTTTGTGAAGACGGAGCAAGTATGCCCCGTCTCCATCTTGGAAACTTTGTGAACACACGCATTAAATATAATGATATATTATATTAATAAATATTTTCTACAATGTATATACGTGTATATACTGTCCTAAAATATTTCAAACGTTTTGAAAGCCATTAAAATTAAATTAATTAATTAATAATTCCTTGGAATCTTTTTAAATTCCCTAAAGTATTTAAAATCCTTAGAAATCCCATTAAAATACTGAAATCAATTAAAAATTACTTGGAATCTCGTAGAATAATCTAAAGTATTTTCAATTTTTTAAAAACTTTTGAAATTCCTTGACATTTTTTAAAGATCTTGAATATGTCAAGCAATTGGGAAAAATGTCTTAATATAGTTCGAATCTTGGAGCAAATAAATAGAAACTGAAAAATTCAAAGAAATCCATTGAATTAACTAGGATTGAGTGAATTTGGAAGAATTAAAGTGATTTAAAAAATTATGAAGAATTGAAAAAGACTGTGGATAAATGAATAAGAATTCAGTGTGATGTATTAATATACATTGAGAGCTTTAAAATCCCTTCAAATTAATCAAATTATTAAACTTCCTTGCAATCTTCTACAATTCTCTAAAATATTTTCAATTTAAAGCTCTTCAAAATCTTTAGAAATGCCTTAAAATATTTCAAAACCATTGAAGACAATTCAGAAATAGGTGTATTAACCCATGAGTTAATTTATTAAAAGAAAAGTGACCACATGCTCATATAGTGTATCATAGGCTCCGACCCAGGTTACTGATGAATTTCTTTAGCCATCACCCAAAGTGAAGAGCCCATTAGTATCTGAGGTCTTTATATACAGTGAAAAATACACTTTCATACTGTTTTCTTCCTTCATCCGTGAAAACAATTCAAGATTTTGACGTTTTTACACCGTACATTTTAAATTTACTAACAGTACCATCTGTAACACGTCATTAAATATTTTCAATAAAATCACGTTCATAATATTTCATGTCACAATTTGAATTGATAAATAAATAATCTTCATCTTCATGATAATATTACCAATAATATGAAAACTTATCTTATGCTGACAATAACATTGTTGTTAATGGTTATAATTGGTGGAATTTGTTTTTCAATTTCTTTGCACTTGCTCACCAGTTTTTCTAATACAAAAAAAGTTATTCACAAAATTGAGCCAAATCAGGTTATATTAACCCATGCCTCACAGATCATGATGTTTGCCGTTGACTACGAAATCAATGGATTTTCCAGACGTTATGAGTTTTTTAATCAATAATAATAGTAAAATAATTTCATAATTATTTAAGTAAGATATATGCGATCTGTATTACCATCGGGGATCGTAAATGACCGATCAGATGAGTCACTTATCACATTCCGTGAAATAGATATCCACACTATCAGTCTAATAACCCTCCAATTCCGGTCTTTTTTTCTAAAATTTTATAATTTCAGAAAAACAAAATACTGAATTTGAGGGGTATTGAATATCATTTACCATCCGCGATGATAATATAGATTTCCTACGTGTCATATCCATGACTCTTCAAGAGAAAACCTTGCCGTATGGCATATCTGTGAGTAAAGATTTTGTTTCGATTTCTCCTGGGTTCGATTTCCAATGGAACGAAAGGGGAAGATCTTTTGTCACATATAAATTCAATTATTATTTGAATAATGTTGCGAGCTTTCCAGTATGGACCTAGTCTTTCATCTGAGTTGGTACAACGCGAAATATTATTTCACATTATATTAATTCAGATTCTCAAAACAATTCAAAGTCGCAGGCTGTGCAACCTGGCAGTTCTTGCATACGTCTGCTTACGTAGCATTTCGAAGCCCTGAAATGTTGGCCTCGAAAGCTGAGGAAATATTTTTAATCTAAGTTTGTAAATGGTTTGATGTAAGGTGTGATTACAATACCTGTATTGCAATTTTGAAGAATACGACCGTTTACCATACAAGTATTGCAATTTTGCCTTAAGATCATTTTAGCTCGTCTCGCGAATGAGTGACCCTTGACTTGTTTAAAACTGTCTTTCGCAACGTTACGTTACATGTATGGCAATATTACAATAACAGCATTAGAAAACTACAATATGATATGTATTGAAACGTTACCTTTCGTCTCGGAAATAAACTTGCAATACATTAATGTAAAGTTCCACCATAAATTTGTTACCGTGTATATCTATATAATATGCAAGGGATGGAAGGATAGATGCATTGGAAGTAAGATAGGAAAAAAATACAGGTCATAAGAAAAAGAACGAATGCATTTGTATGCACCCCAATGCCATTGTACACGCGTGCACACGAGCACCAAGTTTTCTCCTTCCGTCAAGATCTCTTTCGTCATGTTCTTTGAAAATCATGCTTGACAACAGAGAAACGATATGCTTGTACCGGCCGTAGATATTCGACCCTTTCTCCCCTGCCTCTCCTCTCTCCTCTCCACATGTTAGGTGTCTCTTCCTACTTCCCGATACATATGCCGCATCTCAGCTAAACAGAGCTAAACTCTAACCGATCAATGTGGGATTTCGATCTACCCGATGTAAATAATTAAGGCTGGGGATAATATATATCAGGATCGTTTCTCTGATTGAAAACCTCGACCTGTAATCTTTTTGATTCGAATAGAAATAAAATAAAGAATTCAGAATTTCTGACTAAGGTGCAAATTTTTGGAAAGGTGCCAATTTAAAAAATCACTATCCAATTATACCACTAACATTCTGCGGAATATCAGGTTTTTATCTACACTATAATTATAATAAAGGTTAGGGATAATATATATCAGGATCCTTTTTCTGATTGAAAACCTCGACCTATAATCGTTTCGATTCAAATGAATATAAAGTAAAGAATTTGGAATTTCTGACAAAATGTAAATGCTGACAAGGTTCCTGCCTCGCAAGTGCAATTGTGTTTTCACGACGTCCTAATTTCTCACATTACCAAAAATTCCTTTCTAATACACCCCTGCTATGAATCGTTGAGGCACATCGTTTAAAATACATCAATGCAATATTAGAAGAATTTGAGAAGTGAAATATTTTCGCGTGCTCGTGTGTGTGCGCGTACTGTAAAAACAAGAAAGTCTATGTAGTAGTATATTCAACAAATGGACTTCGAAAAACATGAAAAATCGCAGCCCCGTCTGAAAATTGAAAATACCCGGAAGAGCGTTTCTTCTTAATCCAAACATTGCCTGTCCCTTCCATATTGTATCTTTCCTAGCTGGGATTCATTAATTAGATCATCAAGGGAAAGTACTGCTAGTGTAGAAGGAAGAAGGGAGTAGAACAAATCCATAAAAAGTGAAAAGGGGACGATGATATCGTCCTGCAATTTGTAGGAGCCAACTCGGTACAACAATCATTAAACAACCCATCTTGGACTAATATTTAGTTTTCTTCTGTGGCCAGTATTTCAGGGCAAGTTGAATATTTCTCTATGAAGTTAGTTAAATAAATTACCAAACGGAAAAAGTAATACTTTTCTGTTCAAGTGTATAGTTTACCTAGAAAAAGTAAGAAAAATATTCTATTTCGCTAAATTTTAATATTTTCAAATGACAATTTGTTTTCTAAAAGTACATTAAAATTTGTAAATGATATTCTGTTTCAATATTTGATATTTGCCATTTTTCGAAACATTGTAATATTTTTTATGTACAACATAAAAAACATACACATGTCGACAATTTTGTGAAATAAAATGTTTTTCCTTTTTTTTTCTGGGTAAACTGTGTACTTTTACAAATAGGTATTATTTAAGTAATTAGGAAATTATCTTGGAAATTATTTTACCGTTATTATTGACTAAAAAACTCATAGCTTCTTGAAAAGATATTCATTTAATTTTCCTTACTGCAAATGAAAGTATTCGAAGATTTTAAGTTAAATTCACTAATCTCTGTAGTATATGAGTTAATCTCAATTTCTCCACGCTTATTTGTTATTCATTGTGAGTTATTGTGTTCAGGAATATCTTGAATTCGCAGAGTGACCATTTTACGTCAGACGGTTAATTCCGCCATTTTTATTATAGATTGTCCTCCTGAAATAACATGCAAACTTATTTTCTAGAGGATAGTGGGTTCAGGAGCCAGGCTTAAGTAAAGAAGAACAGGATTTTCATTACAACTACTAAATGAAACTATTTATTTAAACAGCTTTAGAAGACTTTAAAACAATAAATTTACATAACATAAAAATTATTCAAAAGTTTTTCATGACTAAATAATTTTGATTCTATCTTCAGAATAGAGAAGATATTATAACGCAAGAACATAATCTTAAGAAAACGCGGACACAGTGATGCCTGACTCTCGGATCCAAAAGACTGATTTTTACTTTACATGAATGTGAAAACAATTAAGTTAACAGAAAGGCACCCAAAATCGAGACCAAACGTACGTGTGGAGTCCTGTTTATTGCGTCCTGGATGGCTTTGAATCGAATGTTATACTGTTCAAGAGAGATCCGGCCCCTTCTCTCGCAACGATCAAGACTGAATGCCGTAACAGGATTCCACACGCAAGCGAATCGCCGGTCAGTATCATGGCTACGCGCACGCGCGAGGGGTTGGGATTGACCAATCCGCCGCGCCTCAGACCTTCCGAACCTTCGTCTTTCAACGATGTGCGTGATTTTTAAACTAAAGGTTATTTTTCCAGCGGGATCGCGGACAAAGAATATTTAGCCCTTTTATAAAATTATAAATTATAATTTTAAATAACGAAAGATTTCGATAAAAGAGAAATTTAAAATAATAGATGATCTTTAATTCTTCATTGGCCAGTCGTTGATCCCAGGATTTCCTTTTTGTGAGCCCGCCAAATTGGTCGATACCTCACATGACGTCTCCCAGAGAGCGGGAATAGTCGTTGACCCTAGCTAAGGGGTGTCATCGTGCGAAGTGGATATTCGTATCCTTACGGCGAAGCCAAAAATCTAGACAGACATATAAAATTCCGGTGCCAGTAAAAATACATAAACAATGTGGCTCGCTTGTCAAGCATCTCTCTAGGCCCACGGTACAATCAAGGTTTACCCTTCTCCAACATAAGGATTCTGTCTTGAGCGGTTGAGGAAAACTAGTGGTATTTGAATTTTCACCACATTACAACACCCCCGTACCAGACCGGGAAATCCCAAAGTAAGATCCGTCACGACTCCGGTGCCTTATACCAATCAAAAGGTGGTCCGGAGTCATGGCCATCATGTGGGTCAGAGAAATGCTTAGCAGCGAACCAATAGTAATAATAAAATAACAAAACAAAAAAACAAAGAAAAGCAAAAAAAATTTTTTTTTCTTGTAAGCGAACAAAAAATTAAGAAGTGGAATTGGTACTCATCTTTATTGCTCTCAATCTCTTATCGCATTAGTAATTTAATGGTTGATTAATTATGTATAAGGTATGAATCTAGGATATTCTATAATAAATTATTTCTGCGAAAAAAAATTAGTTCTTTATGTAGAGCCTTTTTTCCAAAAAAAAATTTTGTATCTGTTATTCGCGTTTGGTGTTCCATCGCCTATGGAGGGCTTGGCGCTTAGCCTCGCAGTGCTTGACGCCACCACGAGGTCGTGGTCTGCGTGTTTCTGGTGCCCCGACTCTTTGTGGGTCCAGACCCGAGACTCCCGTAGACTCTGGTTCCTCGAGCGATGGAACCTTTGGGGCTTCTTCTGGTGGTTTCTCCGCGGAATACTCCGCGGCTGTCTGGTCAAATCCCGGTTCCCAGGAGAAGAGCCCCCAGAAGGTGGAGACAGGGTTGGCCCTTACGCTCGGGATCCTATAAGCCTCCGTAAAGGCGAATGTAGGATCCAGAACGGCGGCTCTTACCCTGAATTCCCCACCCCCCAGGGGAATCTGCTGGACCTCGTACACTGGTCCATCTGCCGGGACGTAGTAATACTCTGCGAGGGATGGTTTATTCCACCCAGCGAATGGCAGATACACAGTTGCGTATGCACACGCATATACGTATCCGTATACACGTGGGTATACGTATATGGTTTATTTGTTTCAATCTGAAATACCAAAAAAAAATATATCTGGGCACCAGCCAGAACCCTTGAGTGAGATAAAAAAAATTATTAGTGACCCGGCAAAATTTATCAAAGATTTGTAAAATAGAGAAAAGCCTGAAACCTAAAAAAAATCTAAAAGAGCATGGGAGAGAAATTTTTTCGAGGGGTGGTTCTTCAAATCACAACGGCCAAATTTCCAGAGGTTTTTAGTTATAACGATATTTATTTGACAATATGAATGGAGAAAATAAGGCTTGACAATTTAAATCACCGATTCCCGACACCTTGCAGTAATACCAAGGACTCTAGAACGAAAGTAATGCGCGAAAGGAATTTAATATGGCCACGTGGCCCAGGCAACAGAAATCGTATGCGCCAAACGGAAATTTCTACTAAGCATCCGCATTTCTATTAAGCAACCAAGGCCGCGCACTGACTCTTTCCAAAAGCAAATTTACACACCCGGAAGGAAAATAACCACGAAAGGGAAAGCACTCTGAAAGAAAGGGGTCAAGCGAGGCAATGGCTCGAGAGACCGAAGTCTCGCCACTGCGTCGCCCACCGAGAATATAAAAGGGTTACCTTGAGCATTGCGGTCGTCTCAATTTAAATCCAACGAGTTCGGTAAAGAAACAAAAAAAATTCCATTCAATCCAATCAGTTCAATTTTTATTTGTTTATAATAATATAAATATATAATTAATTAATTAAATATATAATATAAATAATAATATAAATTTATAATTTATTTGTTATTAATAAAGCAAGAACATAATTTCCCAACCCACTAGATAACCCACTAATCAATCTAAAGTGAAAGATTCACTAATGAGAAACAAGGCAAATTTTAGGCAAAGCTGCTTTGCTTATTTACCGAGCTGTCACTCTACTTTAAATGCACACCCGAAGGGAGAAATCCGAATAGTTACGGATCAAGCCGGTAGAATCCGAGCGCGGAAGAGAATTAAGATGGCGACAACTGCGAACCACGAACAAGAACGATGCTGTCACCCTTGTCGGTTGACGCTAGAGAGAGAACGCTCTATGAGAGACGGCGTCACGGCAGGGATACTGCCGCGCGAGAAGGTGAAGGCACGCCGGTTAGCGCGTACGGGACAACGTTCTATGTCCAAGAGAGAAAGAACAACACGTGTTGCTCGCTGGCACGTCGAAGGAGAGGAGGCAAGGAAACAAAACACAGCTGTTGTGTACTATACCTTATTCCATACTTTGCGTTCTCTCCTTCGTTCTCTGGTACTCTCGCGTATCCACGTGCGAATATGCGTAAGAAAACAAAATGTATTTCCAACAGGATTCGGTCGAAATTAATTGAAATCAATTATGCATGGATGCTCTCTTTATGTAAATTTCCAAGAAAATCTGAACAGTGACCCATAATCAAGAACTTCAACCGAGCTATCATATCTGTCATCGCACTCCCGTATGATTAATTTTTGTTTTTTTTTCATATTTTGGCAATTTCAATTTCACTCGCTGGCGCCGCACTTCCGAACGTGGCACTTCCGAACGCGGCACTCACGGACGGGACCTACCCACCCGACACTAACTAAAGTGCCTTTTGCTTGTAGGACTTTGTTCTTTCATAGCGCTTTAGCGCTCGCTTTAAATAAATAAAACAAAGACACTTGATACAATAAGCAAAAATTGGCAACAAATAACAAATAAATGATACAATAATACATAAAACACATGGTTAAGAATTAATTGCACGTTTATCCTTGGATTTCGATCCTACCTAAGGGATCTTTTGCTGGAAATAATAGATCAAATAAAAGCTGAAAGTAAAAAAAAAATCCTTCCTGGTCCACTGTAGTTGGGCGCCATGTAATAAGCTGCTCCGTTTGCTCCGATTGCTGAAACGCCAACAAGAAATATACCATTTATCCCAAGCGGAAGTTCACCGGTGCGACACCAGAGAGCCCATTAACGGACGTGTCCATTACACGTCAGGCGGTTAATTCCGACATTTTTATTATAGATTGTGCTCCTGAAATAACATGCAAACTTATTTTCTAGAGGACAGTGGGTTCAGGAGCCAGGCTTAAGTAAAGAAGAACAGGATTTTCATTACAATCACTAAATGAAACTATTTATTTAAACAGCTTTAGAAGACTTTAAAACAATAAATTTACATAATATAAAAATTATTCAAAAGTTTTTCATGACTAAATAATTTTGATTCTATCTTCAGAATAGAGAAGGTATTATAACGCGAGAACATAACCTTAAAAAATGCGGACACAGTGATGCCTGACTCTCGGAACCAAAAGACTGTTTTTTACTTTACATGAATGTGAAAATAATTAAGTTAACAGAAAGGCACCCAAAATCGAGACCAAACTTACGTGTGGAGTCCTTTTTATTGCGTCCTGGATGGCTTCCAGGTCTGCCGTAGTAAAAACCATTTTTTTTTAATCCTTTGAATCGAATGTTATACTGTTCAAGAGAGATCCGGCCCCTTCTCTCGCAACGATCAAGACAGAATGCCGTAACAGGATTCCACACGCAAGCGAATCGCCGGTCAGTATCATGGCTACGCGCACGCGCGAGGGGTTGGGATTGACCAATCCGCCGCGCCTCAGACCTTCCAAACCTTCGTCTTTCAACGATGAGCGTGATTTTTAAACTAAAGGTTATTTTTCCAGCGGGATCGCGGACAAAGAATATTTAGCCCTTTTATAAAATTATAAGTTATAATTTTAAATAACGAAAGATTTCGATAAAAGAGAAATTTAAAATAATAGTTTATCTTTAATCCTTCATTGGCCAGTCGTTGATCCCAGGATTTCCTTTTTGTGAGCCCGCCAAATTGGTCGATACCTCACATGACGTCTCCCAGAGAGCGGGAATAGTCGTTGACCCTAGCTAAGGGGTGTCATCGTGCGAAGTGGATATTCGGATCCTTACGGCGAAGCCAAAAATCTAGACAGACATATAAAATTCCGGTGCCAATAAAAATTCATAAACAATGTAGCTCGCTTGGAAAGCATCTCTCTAGGCCCACGGTACAACCAAGGTTTACCCTTCTCCAACATAAGGATTCTGCCTTGACCGGTCGAGGAAAACTAGTGGTATTTGAATTTTCACCACATTACAGATGAACTTCAAATCTTTTTTTAAATGCCTGTTTCGAATTCGGGTTCGGAAGCTCACGGTAGAAGTTGTCAATAGTATGCATGCATACCAATATTGTCTTCAGAAAATTTAAATCGTTGTTGTTGCAATATTAAACTCGGATCCTTTAAGTGTGCTGGAAGTGAAAAGATGAAGTTCTCACGTAAGCTTGCATGAACGAACAATTTGAGCTGGTTCGCTGAAACTAATGTTTTGGTAATGTTTTGGTATTCAGCCTTCCTATTGGGTTTCGTGTCGTATTTATGGTGGTTGCTGCCTTTTTTGGGAGGAAGTTAGTTTCGTTTTTTCCCCTGAGTCTCCTGACGGTACGACGAAGTGCGAAATGAAAAGGGTTACTATTATCGCGGAACACCTTTTTTCCCCTTCGTGTCCTGAACCGTCTCGGGTCCTAGTGAATCTTTTCGGAACACCCCACTAATGCCGAGTTTTCGTCCGGGACTACCTCCAGAATATTCTCGCGTACAGCATTCTCACGAGTTTTGGTGATTCGGCAGCAAAGTCACATTCAGTGCCCCTTTTTGATAGTTTTTGCCATTTTACTTTTTTTTTTACAGAAAAGTGTATAAAATAGATGAAAAATATGATTGTCTTGTCCACTATATATAAATTAAATATAACTTCTTCACCTGGGAGTATTCGAATAAAAGAAGGTGTTGAGAAAAGCACTTAAAAAAGGGACATTATGCACATGCAGGATTTAAAGTTTGATGATGAAAAAAGTCACTGAGTCATCATAATTAGTTGTTAAGCACCAAAAACATAATTTATTTAAAAAGATTCAAAAGTGTTTGCCATCTAGCAAAGTCTACATAAACTTTTACGATTAATTTAAAAGTAGAGGCGTAAGAAGTACCGACTCGAAGTTCGTAACGTTCGACACTGACCCCTGACCACCTAGATTCGTCCGGTGAGGAGAGAAGATAACACTCACGCAGCACAGTCATACGATACAAATACAATAGACAGAACCGACATGAATTATCCGAAGCATTCCCCCCCCCCCTTTTCGGGGATAAAAAAAAACTAAAAATGACACTAACTACAGTCACAAAAAAAAGTTCGCGTGGTAGGTTGCACCTCCAAAGGGTGCACCGGCAAGACACACAACCTCACAATGGGTCTATCGAGAGTCCCATTAGCAGTCCGCAGAGTAACGGATCTGATACGACCTTACAACGTCCGGACGTGTAGCAATGACGCGACCTAGAGCCCACTTTGTGGGAGGAAGATTTTCGTGCAAGATGAGCACGAGGTTTGCAGTTCTTGCAGGTATTCAGAGGACCATCTGGTCCAGAAATCTTCATACATCTGTCTGGTAAGCTACCGGCATTGTAATCGATTTTGCTTAAGATCTATGAGAGATGGTTCTGGAACTGTGAAGATCGGAGAACCGATCAAGAAATGACTCGGTGTCAACGGCACCAGATCACTCGGGTCATCACTCTGAGCCTGTAGTGGACGTGAGTTCAGGCAAGCTTCCACCTGTGCGATGAAAGTCGCCATTTCCTCAAAAGTCAGAGTAGTATCTCCCACTACTCGACGAAGATGATGTTTCACAGAGCGGACAGCTGCTTCCCAAAGTCCTCCGATGTTTGGGCGGCTGGAGGATTAAAACGCCACGTAGTTCCCTTGTCAGCAAGATGCTGATGGTCGCAGAGACAGCAGAGGCCTCATCAAAAAGAGTACGGAGCTGTTTATCGGCCCCCACAAAATTAGTATCGCAGTCGCTGTAGAGGAAGGTGCTTATCCCACGTCGAGCAGCAAATCGCTCGTAAGCCGCTATGAAGCCATCAGCGGTGTAGTCCGAGCACGCCTCCAAATGGACTGCTCTCGTAGCGAAACAAACAAAAACTACAATGTAGCCCTTGTATGACTTGTGTCCTCTACCTTTTGTAGTTCTTATTCAAATTGGACAAGCGTAATCCCTACGCTTATAGCAAAGTGTCTAGACGGTCGAGCAACTCTATGAGTAGGCAGTTGACCCATAAGTTGAGTGCAAGTAGTTGCACGATGTCGAGTGCAAGTAACGCAACGACTCAAAACCTTTTTTACGACACAACGTCCTGTGATGATCCAATACTGTCTCCGCCAATAAGACAACGTAAGTTGTGGTCCCCCATGTAAAACGGCTTGACGTCCATTTCGAACAATGAGTGTGGTGAGGATTGAATCGTAGTAAGCCGTAGGAGCCAAAAACGGCAGCAAACGAAGTAAAGGACTTTTTGTAGTAACTGGGAGTGGTTTGCGCAGCAACTTAAGCTCTTCAGAGAAGTGTCGGCGTTGTTCATACCCAATCAGATGGCATCGAGCACGTTTCAAAACGTCTGGGTTAAGTTTGCATGGAGGAAAATCAATGGATTTCCTTTTCAACCGGTTGATGAATCGTAGACAGAGAGCGGTAATGCGAAGTTTAGCATGGACAACGGTCCTCTCCTCTCTGTTGATGCTCGGATCTACCGAACTTGTAGAAGATGGCCAAGAAGTGGCTGGTAGCGATAACCAAAGTGGTCCAGCCCACCAGAGAGGATGGCTCTCCAAAAGTAAAGGAATAATTCCTCGAGACGCACAATCAGCTGGATTGTCAGTCCCTGGAACATGATGCCAAATAGCGTCAGGCAAGATAGTCTGTATTTCCGAGACCCGATTCGAAATATATGTCATCCATCGTAGAGGATGGCCTCGGATCCAATCGAGAGTATTTGCCGAGTCAGACCATAGATGACTCGGCACCGTAGTGGGTAGATTCAAGACCGAGCGAACATGAACTACCAGCCGAACAAGCAGAACAGCTGGACAAAGTTCTAGACGAGACAAAGATGTCTCCTCAAGGCGAGCAACCTTAGTCTTGGCTATGACGAGCGAGACTCGTATCTTATCTCAAGGAGTTAGGATCCTCAGATAAACAACCACACCAATAGCCTTCTCCGATGCATCTCCAAAGCCGTGAAGTTCGCAGCCAGACACGTCCGAAGAACATCCCAACCAACGCGGAATGCTGAGAGATGACAGCTCAGAAAGCTCGTTCCTGTACTTCTCCCACGTAGCAATATGATCAACTTAAAACAGTCCGAAACAGGTTGCCAAAGAATTCCGAGAGCCCTGTGAGTTGGTTCTTGAATAAACTCGTAAGTCGATGCTTTTTCTCTGTGTTCTTCCGGGACTCCTTGTAGAACATCCTCGCAGATTCACTTGGCGGCGTTTCTCTATAGATGTAGCGATGTCGTAGGCCCCGGAGAGAACATCGTCCACATAAATTTCGCTCTTCAGAATATCCGTGGCCAAAGGAAAGTTGATTCCTTCGTCCTCTGTCAGTTGATGTAATGTACGGATCGCCAAGTAAGGAGATGAAGCAAATCCAAAAGTTACGGTGTTCAGACAGTATGTCTGGAGCTCGTCGTCAGGATTTGACCTCCAAAGTATCTTCTGGTAGGTGCGGTCTTCAGGATGGATCTAAATACGTCGGAACATCTTCTCAATGTCCGCTGTGAAGACGATCGGGTAGGATCTCCAACGAAGTATGACGTCTGGAAGTTCTGTTTGAAGTTTGGGCCCCGAGTGCAGTAGGTCATTCAGAGAAATACCCAAATCAGTTCGCTGAGAAGCATTGGAAACTGTTCTCAATTTTGTACTGAAACTGGTTTCCTTGATGACGCAGTGGTGCGGTAAAAATAACCCTGAGTAGCTTGCAACTCATCTCATACTCACCTAAAACCGCATACTCCTGTATGCTCTGTACGTAAGATTGATGCAAACCAGGATCTCGTTGAAAACGTCTATCGAGACTCAGGAACATTCTATAAGCGGCAGAACGAGAATTTCCCAGATTCATCGACCGATCCTTGATTGGAAGTCGAACAATGTAACGGCCCTTTTCGGAAGATACAGTCGGCAGATCCTTCTGTACAACAAATCGACGCAGCAGGTCTAACAATTCGTGATCAACCGTACATTGCAATCCAACAATTTTACGAGTAAACGAAGGCGGCTCCTCAGAAAATAGCCCGGACAAGATCCAGCCCAAAGAAGTTTGCTGAGCCGCGGGAGAACACAAAGTCCCTTTCGGACTCCTTCCTCAATGACGTATGAGTAAACCTCTGCACCTAAAATCATATCAATCGAGCCACCACGATCAACAAGCGAATCCGCCATTTCCAGCCCCTGAATGTGGAGCCAATGATCCGTAGAAATACCAATGAAATAAAAACCTCGAGGTGGTACATTAGACGTAAGCTTTGGTAAAACAATGCAGCGTACATAAAAACTAGCCTCAGGATTAACGCATGACGTCACCCTAACATTTATCAAACCTCTAGAGGCTTTTGTGCGTTGCTG